>CM070481.1:4215223-4684592 GCA_036324585.1 Champsocephalus esox
TGTGGTTTGGATCAAGATGTGGTTTAGAATATGATGTGGTTAATGGAGATGCAGTTATTTCCTGCATTCTTTATTTAACATTCATTCAAGTATGTTATGCCTTTTATCTGCTAATATACAGGAGGAAGAGTGATACACTGTCTGTCTACTTGGCTTACATAACAGTTAAAGTTTACAGCCTAAAAAACATGGAGCATTTTTCCCCTTTTATTCATTTTTATGTCAATTTGCACATTTCATGGTGACGCTCAGCCTCTCCCCTTAACTCCTAACAGTCATCATCATGTCAACCACAACACAGAGAAATACTGATAGAAATGTGTGTGTAGTTGTTGATACATTGCTGACAGAGGGAACTACATTTGAATACAGATTTAAGAAATATCAGTTTTTGAGCATGTCATAAGCATGTTTTGTCTCGACTATATTACAACTATATCATAATAAAATAATATAGTGTTTATATTATTGAATTGATTATGATTATTATTATTATTATTATTATTAGTTGAAGTAGTTTATTTGCATTAATTATATTTTAATCTTGTTGAGGCTAGTATTTGGCAGGAAATGCAGACGTATTCACCTGTAAACGCATACTGAACGACATACATGCACATTTACCATTTACCTCACTGTATACAAAAGTAACTGTTGATTAATAAACAGGAATTATATTTGCAAAGTAGCCTACTTTGTTTTCACTCCTGTCGGTTGGGGGGGGGGCCTCATCTCACAATGTCGCTTGGGGCCCCAAGTTGGCCAGGGGCGGCCCTGCTTACACCCTTCAAGATCTGTTGTATTCGAACATTCCTATTGCGCAGTGTCGTTGCAGGTTCGGCCCCATTGTATCACAATTGCTGTCTGTCTGGAGGGCGGTAGAGAAACTATGTGGCTGCCCCTATTAGTGTTAATTTCGTCAGCTATTTTTTAATTTAGTTTTAGTCTTAGTCCTGTGTTAAATTTCCTTTTTAGTTTTAGTCATATTTAGTCACCTTCATCCTGTTTTTATTTAGTCAAGATTTAGTCGACTAAAAGTCTGAGCATTTTAGTCTTATTTTAGTCGACCAAAACAGTAAACATTTGAGTCAAGATTTAGTCGACTAAAAGTCTGAGCATTTTAGTCTTATTTTAGTCAAAGAAAACTAATTCTTTTAGTCTACTTTGTGTCAATGAAAACTGTTGAGTCTTTTTTAGTCATCAAATTATATAGAACATTTCAGTCAAACTAGTCTAGCCAAAACCAATAATTTGTCATTTTAGTATATACATAAATAAGATTATCTTGTCCTTATTTGATGAAAACCACAGGTTGAATGATTAAGCAGCTCTGCAGAGAGTATCTGTTCAGGTTTGTGGTGTTTTTACCAGCTGTGTTATGGCCACATTGCTTCCCTTCTGATAAAACAATGCATTCGCTTTTTCTCTCCGCCTCATTGTAGCGAAAATGGGCCCAAATATCACATTGTTTCTTTCTCCCAAGCAGTGGTGGCTTTAGACTTTTTCGTTGTCAGTCATTTTGACAGGATTGTAACATTTCCGTCATAATCCATTATTACCCGTCGAGTGCACAATGTATCACTCACTCGCGCTGACGGGGGGGGTATTCGTTTAACGCGACCACTGCTCCTAAGCCCTGTTGTTGACATTTTATTTTCTGTTAAATAAGGTTAGTTAGACCATGAGTTAGTTAGACCACCCGAGTCTTCCTGACAGTTCATATTGTGCCGCTGCCCGGTGTAATTCAAAAGTACCGCCGCGCGCAGCACAGAAACAGCTGAAATGGAACTGCTGGGAGAAAAACTGACTATCAGAGATTTAACGTTATCTTTGATAATATTTCGTCTCCTCATTTTTCGTCAACGAAAGTAAAGAGAGATTTTGTCATAGTTTTTATTTAGTAAACTACATTTTCGTCTAGTCACTTTTCGTCAACGATATTGCATGATGATTTCGTTACAGTTTTAGTTTACTGCAGTCGGTGCCGTCTCGTCATCGTCTCGTTTTCGTCATGGAAAAAAAGGTCGTTGACGAACATATTTCGTCATAGTTTTAGTCAACGAAATTAACACTAGCCCCTATGCATGGAATCCATGTTCCCCATTATTTAACAATACCAGATTGTTGATTGGTGGCCATCCCATTCAGTTCCCTCAGTGGAAAGTGAGAGGGGTTCATATACTGGGGAACGTCTATGGAGATGAAGGTCTGCGTTCGTTTCAGGAGCTGTGTACAGAATTTGATTTACCTCGTTCCTCCTCTTTCTTTTATTTACAGTTGAGGTCGGCTTTAAGGGCTAGCAGTGTTCCATTGCAAAGTCCTCTATCACCACACCCGCTGCATAACATTCTACACTCCACTAGAGGTACATGTGGCCTTGTTTCCAAACTTTACTGGTTCATTTCACAACACGCTTATAGACCCCTGGCGTTAGAGGCGATATGGAGGGCCGATATCCCAGATCTGGATCCAGAGTTTGATTGGGATGAAGTCTGGTCCAATATACTAATAGCTTCTAGGAATCCTGACCACCAGCACATAAATTATAATTTCACTCATAGAGTTTACCTTACGCCTAGGAAGCTTTGTTTAATGAAAATAATTGCTGATCCAAATTGCACTCCATGTGACTAGGCTATAGGTACTTATCTACATATGTTCTGGGAATGTCCGCCAATGGCCAGATTCTGGGAGATGGTTGCCTCTAACCTTTCGGAGATATTTGAGACTAACGTGCCTCATTCACCCGTTACACTTATCCTAAACGACCTGTCCAACTTGGGTTTAACCCTGACCAAAAGGCGAGCACTATTAGCCGGGCTTACAGCAGCAAAAAAATTGGTTGCGAACTTGCGACTCGGTGAAAGCCTCCCCATTCCCTCTCACGTAAGGTCTGGGTTCTAACATATCTAGACATATCGTATCTAGAAACATCGACAGCCCGGGTACATGGGGCAAAGGATTCAACAATAGAGATGTGGACTTTGCTCATTGTGAACCTCAAAAGCATATTAGGATAACTATCTAATGGGGATGGTGATCTGGGGAGGGACGTCACTGGGTTTTCTTTCTTTCTTTAGTTTTGTGCTGTTTTTGTACTGTATTGCATTTTATGTAATTGATTGTACCATTTCTTTAATACATTTAAAAAATGTGATCACAAAAAAACTGTAGGAAGGCAATATGTTGCTTGCTATCATTCCTAACAGGATGGAAAAGTCCTGAAAAGGTTTTTTTTTGTTTATGTCTGAACCAAAAATGCTCTTAAATCTACTAATCTACTACTACTACAGTATAGCAGGCACAGAGAGATTTTGCTAACAAGCTTTCAAATAACTTGGCAACTCGAGGTATAACAACCATGATGGTAAATTACTACCTCTGACATATCCTGCTGACTATAAAGTCAGCTGATAGCCCTCTAGCTGCACTAGTTCTAGCGCAGGGGTCAGCAACCTTTTCGATATGAAGTGCCATTAAAAAAAAATGTGATCAGTGTGCGAAATCCACACTAAGATTATCATTAATTGCAATTATGACATCACATCAACATTTCCAACGGATCTGTAATTTTATTACATCAAAGTGCATAGCAATATTTAAAAGAAAGCAACCATCCTTACGAAAACATTCACATCTGAGTTGAAATCACTAATCACCAATGATGATTCAGTACCAATCTTCAGAAATAAACTTGCAATGTGTTAACAGCAAATGTCAAAACTGGTGAATTAAATGTAACAGAAACATGAGCACCAAGTATGCTCCCATCTACAGTATATGAAAATATCCACATTTATCACACAACAGGCAGGCTTTTTTTAAATATTGAAATTAAAAGCATCAATCTGGTGCACTTTGAGAGCAAAATTAAGAGATCTATATCTATAGATCTCTTAATTTTGCTATATATATATATTGAGAGGGATGAAACCCTCTTTAATGGTCGCACATGCAGAGCACACAGCACACACAGTGACATTTGTTCTCTGCTTTTAACCCATCCTAGTACCAGGAGTCTAGTACGAGCAGCAGTGGGCAGCTATTGTACAGCGCCCGGGGAGCAATGGGAGTTGGGGGGGGGGAGATTGTCTGGTGCACTCCGGCAGCACTACATCCCTGATCGTTTCACCATGGAGGAAAGCAGCAGAAAGTCGACTGGAGTTAAAGAGAGCAGGGCCTAGAAGTTATCCTTCTGCGCTCCGTTGCGTGCATGGCTTCCTTCTGCAGGTAACAGGGAGACGTGCTCTGGCGGTGGTCTCGTTCAGGATCCGAAAATACAATTTTAATATTTTGCACACTTATTCCACTTATTCCTAGTGTGCCACTGGTTACGGTACCGTACCGCGTGCCACCTAGGGTTGTCGACCCATGTTCTAGCCCTTCAAGTAAACTAGGTTATGGTGTTAAAATCCGGCTCTTAGGCTGCAAAAAAAGCTGGGAGTCGAGATGATCCATCCATCCATCCATCCATCCATCTTCTCCCGCTTATCCGTGGTCGGGTCGCGGGGGTAGCAGTTCCAGCAGAGAGCCCCAAACTTTCTTTTCCCTGGCGACATCAACCAGCTCTGACTGGGGGGTCCCAAGGCGCTCCCAGACCAGCGAAGAGATATAATCCCTCCGCCTGGTCCTAGGTCTACCCCTCGGTCTCTTCCCAGCTGGACGTGCCTGGAACACCTCCCTAGGGAGGCGCACAGGTGGCATCCTAGGTGCCCGAACCACCTCAACTGGCTCAGATGAGGGGTATGAAAATATAACAATTATTTATTAACAAGAGCACAAAATAGCCAGCCAGGCCACGAGGCTGCAAGAGGAATGAGAGAGACTTCAAGAAACTTGATGGGCTGTCTTAGGCAGGCTACCCCAGGCCCAGGTGCAGCTCATCAGTCAATGCTGACCCCACAGCACACAAACAGCACACAAACCTTCCATTGCAAGTCCATTGCAAGTCTCAAGAAAATAAATGCAAACATACTCAGTTGGAAAGGCCTAATGAACCTCGAGAAGTAAAGTGACGAGCCATTTGATTATGCACATATGTTATTAAAACCATATTTAGGAGACAGTTTATATTTTTACCAGCTTCAAAATGGACAGCTTCCCATTGCAAGCATTTTTGCTCAACCACAGAGAAGGTGAAGAAATGCTGGTATTATATAGTACACAGTTGCCTTCTGATTGGGCGGTTGGTGAACAGATCTGTCTCATGGTGCCAAGGCACAGCCAATAGAAACGCCTGTTTAAATGGTTATGCACATACTCATAGTACTACTATTTACATATATTAAATGTTCATGATGGTGCCTTTTTCTGATTTAACTTGATATCATTTGAATATTTGGGTTGGATACTAAAATAAGAAGCATTTACTACAAATGCTTCCAAGCCTTTCTATCACTGTAGAACAGTGCTACTTACTGAGTCAAGCTACATCTCAGCTTCAGTGAGGCTTACTGTCTCTCAAACACACACACACACACACACACACACACACACACACACACACACACACACACACACACACACACACACACTCTCACACACATACACACACACACACACACACAAACACATTAACCCTGTGTGCCTTCTTCAGTGGGTAAATGTGCCATTCCCCCTTGGTTTCCATGGCTACCATATAACCCAGTCACAACGTTAATCTGGAGCTATATCCCCCGGCAACAAGAAACATTTATGGAAAATCAGCCGAGAAGTATGAGCCTCTATGAGTATCTCTGTCTCTCTGAGATATGGGATGTATTTGAAGTAGGGCTGTCAAGTTGACGCGCTAATAACGCGTAATCGTAATCGAGATTAAAATACGATTAATTGCACAGGGTCCGAAACAGAACCAAACAGAACCAAATACACAGAGGGACAAACAGTTCTTTGGCAGAAAATGAAATGGCTGTGCTACACAAAAGAGGATCCGAAAAGGATTCAGTTCAAATATGAGCTGTCCGACCAAACTGCAAGTTGGAAAGCAGGAGACCAGAGATGCTCATGCCATTGAACCAAAGAAGATGCACACAGGTCCACCTGCGATCACTGCTGTGAAACAGAAAGACGTACACACACAAATGGGAGTATCCCTCACTCCTATGTGGACTATACCAGTATTTGCAAGTCATCCAGGCAGAGTAGGCTAATGTCCTTTCAAATCAATCTGAAACGTACATGATCTGCATGAAATATGCTGTTTTTGTATATAATTATATTGCTATATTTGACATTCCAAATGTTCTAAAGTAGTTTTTGATTTGCCAAACAGTTATTAGGCCAGGTTTAATGTAATTTATTGTTATTCAGTGAACTAATGTGATATTGATATGTTATATGATCACAATGGACTCTGTAGCCTATTTTCAATCGGTTATTTGGGGAAATGGCTAAACAATTAACTATTTGGCAAAATGGTTATTAATGTTTTTTTTTAAATAATTACATTCAATGAACTAATATGATATAAGGATATTTTCATATGATATTGTTATTATAACAATTGATTACTGTTACTTTTGACCTCATTAATGTAAAGCCTTTTTCCTATTTTTATCAGATACGCCCTTTTTCTTAGTTCATATGAGATAAAATCTTTGTTCCAAAAAGGCGCATGTGACTTTATTCTGAATTAAAAAAAAATAGAAGAATATTTTTTTCAATGAAAGTCAAAATATTGTTCATTAAAAGTGGGGTAGGTAAGTTTGAGAAACCGGCTCGAGATACACTTTTTGTTATATTCCATGGAATGCTCTTAACATTCCGATAGCAATGAATATCTGAAGTGCTTTGACAACAAATCCATAAAAAAAATGTCATCTGTAGAAGCCGTCTAAACAGATTGGATGGCCTACCTGCCTGTCAGCCTTCCCATCGGGGCACACACTTCTCTCGTGCACTCATTGGTCATGTGCGCGTTTGTGTGTGTTGGAGGAGGGGCTCTATAAGGAAGTGGCAGATTTTCTCCGGTTGTGTATTTTCAAATTCTAGGGATCTCGAGCCGGTTTCTGAAACTTACCTACCCCACCTTTAAGTATATTGTCATCCACATGTTTATGACGTTTTCATATTAAAGATTGAATTTAATAAACAAAATATGGTAATCTTTTGTTTTGGCTCTCCTGTAAAGTTGGTCAAATGTCACTTACGCCCCTCTGGTTCTCACCTCTCGATTTGTTCAATAAATATTATTAATAATATGTAAGTGTCAATGTTTATATATTTAAAAAAAAAGCTTTTTAATTAAATCGTGTTTTTCAAAGGCAGGGAGAGCGCCAGAGCCCCTGCCCCACACTCAAACACTGACCCCGTGCAGAGTGTGTGGACTAAAGTGTGGAGGGCTACCCCCCTCCTGCCGAGAGCAGCCCTCCAGCCCTGTATGGGCCCAGG
This sequence comes from Champsocephalus esox, assembly GCA_036324585.1. Lineage (NCBI taxonomy): Eukaryota > Metazoa > Chordata > Actinopteri > Perciformes > Channichthyidae > Champsocephalus > Champsocephalus esox. The sequence goes on from CM070481.1 coordinate 4,222,613, forward strand.
GCGCCTCTCGCCCATCCCGGGACCCTCAGAGGGCCCGAGAACAGCAAAGGCCTGTGTTGCCCCCGCAAGCACAGACGAGGAGAAAGAGCCCGACATATCCAAGAGATAAAACCTTATGAAGGGTCCTGGCGTCGACCAAGACGCCGCTATGCATATATCCTCCACACTCACACCGTTGAATAAGGCTGTTGACGCAGCCACAACCTGTGTGGAGTGCGCACGAACCCCCGTGGGGCAGGCTCTCCCTGCCTGTCCGTAGGCATGTGCAATGCACTTGCAGAGCCAGCCTGCCAGGCGTTTCTTGGACAGAGTTTCCCGATCACACCGCCCCCCACACACACGAACAGCTGTTCGGTGCGTCTAAGGGCAGCCGTGCGCTCCACATAACATGCTAGCGCACGCACCGGGCAGAGGAGGTGGAGTTTAGCTTCCCTGGCCCCACATGGAGGGGAAGCCTAAAACCCCCTGACTGAATAGCCCCTGACCTGAACGCACTCCTTAGGCTCTTGGGCACAAAGGAGGGGTTCGGTCTGAGTGTCGCGCCGCTCCGGTCACCCCGAATCTGTAAACAGCTCGGGTGCACCGACAGAGCAGTTAACTCGGACGCTCTTTTGGCTGACGTTAAGGCAAGAAGCAAAGCTGTCTTCCACGACAATGCTTTCAGAGAGGAGAGCTCCAGAGGCTCAAACAGCCCCGAGGCCAGAGCCTCGAGCACTAGGGGCAGGTCCCACTGTGGGGTGGAGGCGTGCACTACTGGGCGCAGCCTCCTGACCCCCTGTAAAAACCGCGACATCAGTGGTTGACTAAAGGCTGACCTGCCGCCAAATCCCTCATGACAGGCCGAGATGGCTGCTGCATGCACCTTCTCTGTGGAATGCGCCAGCCCTCTGTCCACCAATAACTGTAAGAAGGACAAAATAGAGCCTAACTCCCAAGATAGGGGCTCTATTCTCCGCTCCTCACACCATCGCTGGAATCCTAGCCCCCTTGGCCTGTAACAGGCTGCGGTGGATCCAGCTCTAGCTGCCTGGATAGACTGAATAACACTGTCAGATAATCCACCCTGTCTCAGCCTGTCCCTCTCAGGAGCCCAGCCTGGAGAGGACGGCCCAGAGTGGGTAACGCCCCGATTGCACCTGCCTCTTGAGACCTCGCCCCCCCAGAACTGGGGAACCGCCCAGGGCTGGCCCGCCTTCATCTGCGTCATCTCTGAGTACCACGGCGCCCCAACGCGATCCGGAGCCACTAGGATGACTGACAGACGTTCTCGCCTCACTCTCCCCAGGAGAGTGAGAATGAGAAGCAGCGGTGGAAAGGCGTATAGCAGCTACTCCGCGGACTCCGCCCTGCCTGTTGATATAAGCCACTGTGGTGCTGTTGTCGCTCCTGACCGGTACATGTTCCCCCTGAATTAGGGGCCTGAAATGCCGGAGGACTAAAACTACCGCCCGTAGCTCTAGGAGGTTGCTGTGTCGAGACTCTGTTTAGAGCCCAGCGCCCACCTATAGCCCTCTTCAGGCAGGTCCCTCCCCATCCTGTTCCGGATGCATCCGTGAACACTGTGATGTAGGATGTCACCCGTCCCAGTGGAGACCCCCTCCTGAGGTGATCCAGGGGACCCCCAAAACCGGAGGTTTCCCTCCACTGAGGGGGGTATGGTCACCAGCCGCCGCTTGTCCCTCTTGGGATCCAAACGCAGGCTGGAGAACCACCTCTGCAGGCGGCGCATATGTAGTAGCGGGACCACAATGTGAGCAGCCGCCATGAGACCCAGAGTCTGCATGACAGTTAAAGCTGTCACTGTCGCCCCCTGTCGCAGCCTGCGCACCCCCTGAAGAAGGGACGCACGTCTGCTCTCTGACAGGGTGGCGCGCAACGTGCCTGCATCGAGCACCACTCCCAACAACAACGCCCGTTGGTGAGGTATGGGGGTGCTCTTTTTCCAATTGATCGCGAAGCCTAATCTGGTTAGGTGTGTGATCAATTGTGCTGTGCAAAACATTGCCTGTTCCCGGGACCCAGCCATGACTATGAGGTCGCCTAGTAAAAGAAAACTCTCATGCCGTGGGCGAGCAGCGGTTGAAGCGCTGTGGCCACACATTTGCTGAATGTGCATGGGGATAGGAACCAATCGCCTGGCTGCACAAGCCCCAGTAACTGTTTCATAGTTAACATGCGGAATTTCCTGCAGGAAATGTGGCGATTCAGGCCGCGGAGATCTAGAATAGGTCTGAATTCCCCTGTCCTCCTGAGAACCAAGAAGTACATGGAATAAAGACCCTTTTCTCTGCGCTGAGGGTGCACAACAGACACAGCCTGTTTCTGCACCAGAGCCTGAATCTCTGCTGAGAGGAAACAGATATCCTCCTGGGAGGACATATTTACCTCTCGCATGCCCATAAAAAGAGGTGGGTGTGGGACACCCATAAGACAGTGGTCCATGTGATACAGCGGTACAGTGTATAGACATGTGGTACAGTGGGACGCTGCAAAACTGGAGTGAATAGCCCCGTTTCAGCGTCCTCCTGTCCCTCCACCTTGTTAGCACACAGCTGAGTTTCCATTCCCCAGAACACTGTGTTAATGGACAGGCCCTCAGCCGTGGGGCCGCAGCTATGAAGCTGTGATACTCTCTGGTGACCCGTTCCGCCGCAAAAACTCCCCGCGAAGGGAAGATTAGCCTTTGTGGAAACAAAAGACACTTAGATTTGGATACAGATCAACCTCATTCTTATTAGAAAACGTAGTGATCTGTGTATTATACAGGGAGGAGGCGGGATTCGCCCTCTCGTCCCGGGCGGAGACATTTTCTCCCCCCGCCAGTCAGATCCGTAAAGACGGAAAGCCCGTCCCCGTGAGTGCCGGCACGCCGGTTCCACGGGGAGGACCGAAGAGGTGGAGGGCGCCGCGGGCACGGGATCTCCGTGCCTGCACCTCTCCCTTCGTCTCACCTCTCTACTGAGGTCTTTGAACACACCGTGGCCCCAGTGGCGGTTCTAGACCAATTTGACTGGTGGGGCCACTGGGGGGCCAGTTATTTTCTGAGGGGGGCACAATACACCATATTTATCCTGCGTTTTTTGGCAAACCGAGTACCAGAAAATATACATTTAAAAAAAATACTTTTCATTGTTAGGGGGGCCACAGGGGGGCACTGCCCCCCTGGCCCCCCTAGAACCGCCCCTGCGCGGCCCGCCCTCGGGGGAGTATGATAACTCTTTCTTCTTTGGTCGTGCTTCTTCTTTCAAACGTCTCAGTCTCTCGTGGAATCACTTCCGCTGCTGAAGAGAAAAGGATGATAGTCAGGAGGCGAGGCCTCCTTTTATACGGTGTGATGCGCGCACATTCAGCTAGGCCCGCCCAAGGCCGGCTACGTCTATAGAAGTCTCAGTCGGAGAATGCTTGCATAGAGGGTAGTACCCATAGAGTCCAGTAGAGGGCGGAGCCTGTAAGAGATATAACCACTGAAATGCGTATAGTGTATGGTCTGAGAAGGACAAACAAATCAACGTAACACTGTAATATTACAGATCAACAACACAGATACGATTCTCATTTTTTCATTTTATATACATTTTATTTATATAATTAAATCGATTTTTGTATTTGTTTTATCTGAGTGTTCCAGGGTATTCTCTGAATACCTTGAAGGCCCTGACGGTTCGCCACTGATTTTCAGTTCCCAATGTTAGCTTGTTACTGTCACTTACATAAAGTAGCTAACATTACCTTGTTTGTGACTGTCACTCATCTATGTTAGCTATTGTTAGCTTGTGACTGTAAATGTACAGACGTTAGCTAACGTTAGCTTTGTGACATTGTGCCATAGACTGTATATAAAAAATATGTCTATATTTATTTTGTTTAGAATTCTTTTTTATGAATAAAATAACTTTATCTTAACATATAACATGTATTTTTGGATTATAATTAAATATCTAGTTTTATGTTGATTTTGAAATTGTTTATAGCTTTTATACTGTTAGGGCAGGGGTCTGCAACCTTTTTGACCAAAAGATCCATTTTGCACCTTTTTCCAAAACATTTTTTTGTCTGAAGCCGCAAAACATATTTCCTAGTTTTTTATTGTTATATCAGACAAAAACTACAGGTTTTTTGCATTCATTAGGCTATTTATTACATGATATAAAACTGTTAACCTCTAACAAGAAACAAATAACTCTTATAAGGAGAATTACAAATAATACACAGGCCTACTTTAAAATAAATTAAACACAGCACTTGGGGAGTCCTCCCTCACATTTCAAGGAAAAACATTTTTTATTAAAATGGGCCCACTTTGAAATAAATAAAACATATAGCTGCACCCTAAAAAGAGTTAAAGGTAGGGTATGTAAGAATGAAGAAACCAGAGTGCGCTAGAATTTGAAAATACACAACCGGAAAAAATATGCCTCTTCCTTCAGCCTTTCTGACAGAGTCCCTCATCCAACACACACGAACGCGCACATGACCAATGAGGGCACGAGATAAGTTTGTGCACAGATGGAAGGCTGACAGGCAGGCAGGCCATCCAGTTACTTTAGCCGGGCCGGCTCAGATGATTGGTCGTGCTTTTTACAGTGCTACGGCTTCCACAGATTAATTTTTGTATGTATTTATTGTCAAAGCATTTAATATATTCATTGCTATCGGGACGTTAAGAGCATTCCATGGAATATAACAAAAAGTGTTTTCTGAAATAAATTACATACCCCATTGAATTATGACTGAAGATCGTCAGCTGGCTTCCTCTCCCGTGTTGTTCCTCGATACATAAAGGCTGCACCACCAGTGCTGCGTACCTGGACTCACATTCAGGTTCAGGTCCGGACTTATAAGTCCGAACCTGAACCCATGGCTTGTGTCAAGTTGTGTGAGTAACTAAAGTGAACTTATTGTGAGCTAATTATCAATTGGAAATAAACTCATAATCAACTCAAATTCAAACTCGTCAGGTTTATTGTGCTCCCTTCCAACTTGTGTCTACATTTCTCTACAAAGCACAAATGTAAAAAAAAACTTTTTGCCACTTAGTCTACAAATGACTTACGACAGCAACTACAGTGAACTACTACAAAGTTCAAACATGTATTTCATTTACCAAACTAAAGTAACCAACCAGTCCCTGAGCTGACTGAGCCTAAATCCCTAAAACGTTGCTGAAAGGTAGAGTGGAGAGTAGACTATACGCATTACACTGTTACACACCTACTATACAGTATAGGCTACACCAGTGATCACCAACTGGCGGCCCGCGGGCCACATCCGGCCCGCCAGACATTCTCATCCGGCCCGCACGACGGGGGTGACTGTGGCGTTGGCGGAGTGGTTACTGCATTCGCCTCCCACCCATTTTTCTTTTTTACAACGTCTCGTGAGTAAGGTGCGGTACCGGAGTCCAACAGAGAGGCAGCAGCTGCGGGTCAGTAGACTGCGTACTGCGAAACCTTCCCTGCCTTGAACAAGAATTGATCCTTCGTTGTGTAGAGTCTGGTTAATGCGGTCCGCACCACAGCAGTAGCCCCGCTGCGACAGAGTCCAACAGAGAGGCTGGAGCTGCGGGACAGTAGCCTAGAAGCAGGGTTGGGTTGTAACGGAATACATAACGGTGTTACGTAATCAGAATACAAAAATCAAGTTGGCAAACTGTATTCAGCTGGCGTTACATTTGAAAAACGAGTAATCTGATTACAGTTACTTTCGTAAACCTGAAGTGAATACATTTTGAAATACTTATTGGAATTATTGGTGGAAAAGTTTCCTCACAAAATGTAATATTCATTTCCGGCAGAACTGTGTGCACACTGCACGGCGCTGCAGCATGTCTGTGAGCGAGAGAGAGATGCAGAGTTTCTGTGAGGCCCCGCCCCCGCACGCAGATGAGAGAGAGATCTCTTTTTAAATATATTGAAAGTTAGAAACGGAGATGGTTAGATAAAATGTGCAAGATAACGTTTATGTAGCAGTTCTTTATTGTCGAGATGATGACATTTATAACGGGATGAAATCAAAGTGAATGGCCTGCTGCTGCTGAATGCATGGGGCAAGTGACTGGAACAAGTTTTAAAAGTTATTACATCCTTTCAGATAATAAATAATAATGATAATTCATTCTATTTAGGGGCGCCTTTCAAAGCACCCAAGGACACCTTACAATGCATAACATATTCCAAGGAAAGGTTTTAAGACAGTACAAAGAATGCAGTCCGGGTGATGTGTTTTACGTGGGGCACAGATGAGAGAGCTGTCCAGAATGACACCAAGATGTTGTGTTTGAGTTCTTGATAAGCCATTAGAACAGTAAAATAAGTGTCTCCTGTTCACCAAAACATACCCATCTGTTATGGAAAAAGAAAGTATTCCAAAAGTATTCTAAAAGTAATCTGAATACATTTTTAAGACACGTAACTGTATTCTGATTACTTTCAGAGCATGTATTCAGTAACTGATTACATTTACAAAGTAACCCTCCCAACCCTGCCTAGAAGTGATCGTTCGTTAGCGTGAAGAGTCTGCTAAGATTTATGCGGTCCGCGTGCTCCACTAGCACCCCCCCCCACTTCAAAATTCTGGGCTATATACAAATCGCTGGCCCGCGATAGTGTCTATTGGATACATTTTGGCCCTTGGACAAATGTAGTTGGTGATCCCTGGGCTACACTGTTGTGACTGTACAGTCAGAGTGTACTGTATACTGTCTGTACACCATGTCTTTTCTACAACTCTACATGTGTACATTATACAGTATACTACATACATAGTGATGTACATACATACTGTTAGAAATTAAAATCAATGTTGATATGGTGTAATTTTGAATTAAATACACTATTTAATTTAAATCAGTTTTATTCTGAAAAAACCGGAAGTTCACACTATTAACTTAATACTTTTATTCTGACAATTCTTCGCTTCCGGTTAGCATTAGCATGCGGCGAAATGCTACATTTTCAAACCGTGAATCGAAGGTGAAATGACATGTAATGTTGTACACTGAGCCCACTGGGATTAGCACTCGTTTATTGACGCTGAATAACGTTTATCAGGGAATGTTTAAATAATCACAGACACCAGAATATATGTAAGTGCTAGTTTTTTTGCGAGTCCAGTACCGGTTCCCGACGTTCCGGTTTTAACCGGACTTGAACCGAAACTTTTTACAAGTCCAGTACCGGTTCGGCGTACAGGTACGCAGCACTATGCATCACCGTTGACAACTTCTCTCTACATATCAAACATACCGGTAAACCAGCATCGATTGCTGTGAAAGCATACAACTCTGTCCACGCAGAATTAAATCCTGTGTTCCTCCGGTACTTTTCTTTGATTTATCCATAGTTCGCTCATCGAGCCGGGGGTCAGGTTATTCGCCTGCAGGAAAAGGCGCTCGCGCGGGACCGGAGCAGGGTGTGACGCATATTTTAGTTGACCTAATTAAAACCTTTTTGTTCTTTATTTATGTGTCACAGTATCACCTCAAAATACAAGATACGAAACATTTTCAACCATGCAACAAAATATAAATAGTCCTACAAATACTTTTATTTTATTTCCTTCTTATTTTTGTCTAAGCTCAAGGGAGCCAGAGCAGAGGGCTTAAAGGGCCGCATGCGGGCCGCGGGTTGCCGACCCCTGTGTTAGGGCAACATAAATATGTTATGACCCATTTATAATTTAAAATGAACTTCTGTCCTACATTTAACCAGCAGCTGGGTAAAAAACTACCCAATTTGGGTACATTTGAACCGAGCCAGTGTTTACACTTTGTTTCCTAATCAACGATCCACAGGGCCGGATCCTGTGTGAATCTGTAGGCGCGTTCACACTGCGGTACTTTTCCCACAAAGGTTCATGCGAACTTAGTTCATGCGAACTCTATAGTTCACATGAACTAACCTCCTCATCTCCACCACTCCCATGTTTTATTCTGTGTTGCCATAAGTTAGTCTCTCTGCGTTTCTGCGCTGGGCTAATGCTAATGCTAATAATGCTAATGCGAGGATAATAAAATGGCGGCTTCACAAAACATTTTGGGAGTTTTACGGGGCGTGGTTTGCAATTCGCCCAGCCAATCAGAAATATAGCTCTTTTCTCACAAAAGAGCCGCTCGAAAGTCCCTGCTCTCTAGCAGGGACTTTCGAGGGGGTAAAAAGGTTCGCATGATCTACTTTTAGTACCGGCTCTTTTTGGTGTGAACGCGATCATGAACTCAGTTCGCATGAACCTTTGTGGGAAAAGTACCGCAATGTGAATGCGCCTTGTGATGACAAGGATGCTGTCTCTGTAGCCTGGTTTTCTACTGTTGCTAGGTAACAGTGTGGGGGTTTGCCCACATGACAAACACCGCCTCAGAGGCTGTGTGTGTGTGTGTGTGTGTGTGTGTGTGTGTGTGTGTGTGTGTGTGTGTGTGTGTGTGTGTGTGTGTGTGTGTGTGTGTGTGTGTGTGTCATGGCAGAGAAACAGCACTGTCTTTCAGTGAAGCAGGCACACACTTGCTGACTCTCGACACGTTTCCTCTTCTCTTTCCTCCTCTCCATCTGTGGCCAGTCTGAGACTATAGGAAGAGTTTTGGAGGTGTTTTGAATAAAATAACAAGGGGATTTATGGCGTACAATAAATATATTCAACCAAATGTAGTCCTGCTTAAAGTCCAGCCAACAAACTGAAGGTCCAGGGAAACACTGATGATGTGGCAGCAGGTGGCAGCTTCCAAGCAGTCTACAGTTAAACCAAAAGAGCGGCACCCAGTTGCAATGCGACAGAGTGGTGATTTGCCATTAAGTTCTGCGTCCGTCTGTGGGTGTGCCGTGGATGTGGGTGTTCCCGTGTCTGAAGCTGTGGGTGTGGACCTGGCCCGGAGCAGTGTGGATGTGTGTTCTGTGGGTGATGTGTGTTCTCCATGTGGCGCTCCCATGTTGGCTGCTTGTGAGCTGTACAAGGTGTGTGTTTTGGTGACTGCCTTGGGTGTTTTCGGTTCAAACTGTAGTTTGATTTTATGTGGGGGGGGTGTTACGTGCCGTGTTGTGTTTGTGTGTGTCTCCCTCCCCCTCTCCCCCTGATTGTCTCCATCCAGGTGCAGCCTCTCCCTCAGGTGCACCCAATCCCCAATCAGGGCCTCCATCAAAGGACCTGAGGAAGGCTGCCGTCTGTATATTTCTGTCAGAAATCCGAAGAATTTGATTTCTGACAGAATGCAAGTAACCAGTGCAAGGAGGCGTAAGCAGGATAAACATGGTCATTTCTCTTATTCATTTGAGCACCCTGCCTGCAATATTTTTGTAAAACCTGAAATCTTTCAATTGATTTCTGAGGCATTTCACTAAATGCAGAGTTATGGCGTATACAGCCATAAATAAGAGTTTTAGAAAAACAAAGCACCCCCACATGTAGCCTCTTCTTACCATGTACAGTTCAAGTCCAAAGTGACTAGAGTCTGCTTCATGAATTATAATACCTCCATTTCAGTTTAACCTGCATTTAATTTCACAGAATTACTAGCAGCTATATCTGCCTGCATGCAGGTTGTAAGTTATGTGACAGAGGAGAGGCTCTAAAGGATGTATGGACATTTAAGGACAGACATGAAGCAGACAAAGTCTAACAAATCTAATTTAGCTTCCATTAGTCGTAAAACAACAAAAAGCTAGTGTTCTGTTTTTTAACCTTTCCTTCTCTTTATCTAGTTGTGACTCCCTTCCCTCCCTCTTGCTTTCTCTTGCTCTCCATGTGTTCGCTCTGTGTGCACAGCAGTATATCTTAGGGCTGAGTGTGAAGTCAGTTACATGTTTACTTTGCAGCATCTTACCTCTTTGATTTAGCGTTCAGAAACACACACCACTCCCAGAGGAGGCACACATGATCACATGTACTTTGGTTCAGCTCTCCCAACACGTACTGTCCTCGTAGTAGCACACAGACTGGTGATTAACTGGGACTACAGATAGAAGAGGGCAATATTATAAATTAACTCTGTTGTATCAGGAGAGTTAAATAGAAAGCCCAGTGGATTTTCAGCATATCCTTATTTTACTTTGAAAACTATCCATCTGATTGTATGTGGTTTGAAATGTCAAGGTCTGCTCTTTACATACTGATGGAGTGAAGGTTGGAGTATGTGGCCATTTACGAGTCAGAGAGGGCTCATCTTTCCCCTCACCTTTCTCTTGCAACTCCAGCAATTGTGTGGAGAAACACTTTATACCTGGAGAAGGCTACCCTTTAATTAGAATACATACTATGAACATTAACCCCAGAGGAAAAGTGAAAACAAATTGAACATATCAAGTTTGATTTTAATAGCATATTTAAAACAAGACATCTCTTTATTAGTCCTTATTCTCAAATCATGACATAGGTGACACAGCAAAACGGTATTCATGGTTACAAATATGAAAAGAAATAGCAACACAAAAGCTTTTAGCATTAGGTGCCTCTCAGCCAGTAATTAGAATATGAAGTGTTTTCCTATTTGCTAGGATAAATGGGAAGCTGTCAATGTGGTCTGAAGGGCTGTCAAAGACAAGCACGCACTGGCCCTTTAACGACTGGACCGCGCCATTAATATTTAAAGGGGGAACTGACCATCTAACAATTAGATTAACTCAAATGTAATTAAAATAATACAGAGTTCTAGGGATATATTGAAGGAAACCCTATTAAAAAACGATATATCACAGTGTGGATTGTTTTAATCTGTGTAAAATGCAGTAAAGACAGTCAGCCTCCCTCTGTTCTCCCGGTCAACCGCATATCTGTCTCATGCAGAGTCTGAGCCGCTGGTAGCTCCGTCAAGGTAGCTAGCATTTGTGCAATTACAACCGGAAATACAGGATTTAAACTTTAAACAGGATTTTATGTTTACATTGGAGGCAACTGATGCTGTGAAACATATCTGTAACTTATCTATAGTTTGTATTTAAATACCCCGGCCCGAGTGTCAAGGACGAAGATAAGATGTTTTACTTTGCATAGCCTACATTTTTAACTTGATTGAAGGTAAATATAAAAAAGTATAGGCCTAAAAACCTTTAATTTCAGCATATTTGACTTTAGTCATATAGTTGTTTAAGGTGCAAAGATGTGGGTTCTTGTACTGAAACAACAACAAACACGTTTTTTGAACTAAAATGTGTTCACTGTAAATCAAAGTGTATGTTTACATATAAAAGAACATGGCTGCTTTCTGACTACAATTATGAACTATTAATCATATAGACGTCAGCGAAGTTATCGTAATATAGATTGCCCATTTTAGACCCAAATAGGCAATTATTGTGAAAGTGATAACCGGAAGTGCCTGTATGATTGCCGTGCAGTCTGGCCATGAGTATGGCAGGGTGCTGCTGGCTGAGAACAGGATGCTGTCAGGCCGAGGAGACGCATCAATCTAACGGGGAGAAACCGCAGCAGCATCCTTTGTTTTCTGGAGCTGGAGACCCAGGTAAGGACTGCTAACTAGCTTAGTGATGCTAACCTGCCTGCCTGTCACTCCTGTAAGGACTCAAACCTTATTGGAGCCGCTGACGATACGCAGGAGTCGGGACTTTTTTTCCTTAATTTCCAGTCATGTCGAAAATATGGCTATTGTTCGGCATACATGCAGCAGTTTAGAGGCAGTAATCTACCGCAGCATGTTTCTGAAGAGGTGGTCGGTGTGTGTGTGGTGGTGTTGGTGTGGCAGCTAGCTCTCAGCCCGGGAACAGACACATTCCTCGGTGTTATACATCCATGGCTGAGCTGCTGGAGGTGGGGGGGGTCTGGCATTGCACCACCAGCGCGCGCACGCATGAACGCACTCAGGTGTTGTTGGTGTTGCTCTAGCTCCCGACACGTGCAACCTGCGTTTACCAACGGGTCTCCACACTGCAGCTCTGGGCTCTGTGTAGCAGTACACATAGCTGGTCCCTCTCCTGTGTGAGGAGTGGATTACATTCCCAAGGCTGTTGGACATGTCTGGTATGTGAAATGCTTTGTTGACTTTGTCTCCAGTCTTATATAATCCTGTGTTCATCCTACTTGTACTTTGTAGTGTGACAGCTTCCTGACAGTCAATGTGTGTGCTTGGTTGTGAAGTGAGTTAGTGAGCCATATATGATATCACATGTTTTATATTTTGATATCATTTGCTTTGTATACACTCTCAGTAGGTCACTACATCTACAGTTTGGTATTGGTATTGCTGTGCATTTTATTTTGTATGTATTCATAACAATACTAAATAATCAAAAAATAAGGGTTGACAAATTATTAGTAATCAAGGATAATACAAACAATATTTGAAACACATTAGGTTTACACGTTTACAGTGTTAACATCTTAGTGTTCAAATGAAGACATGTATTTTACAAACTCGGTCATAAGACATTGTTTTATGCCTTTAAGTATATTTTTTTAAAAAAAGAGAATGAGAGCTTTTTCATAGAGCCACCTGTCTTCCCATACTTTGTTGCCTCCCTGCTGTTGGTTGACTGATATTCCCACGCTGCACTTTAAAACCTGTTTACAACTTTCTTCAATCAAATGACTGGTGCTGGTGCCGTGATGACCTTCGTGTAGTGGAAAGCAGAAGTTAGCTTCAGAAGGACTCCCTTGACAGAAAAGTCATGGCATGTTCCCATAGAATCACTTATGATGCTCACACGTGTTGTTCAGCAGTTAAGCTTCACATATTAACACTAGGGATGTCCCGATCACCTTTGTTTGCTCCCGATCCGATTCCGATCATTTGATTTTGACAATCTGCCGATACCGATTTTTCCCGGTCCGATCTTTATGCAATGCATTAAGAGAGAAAAAGGTAACGGATAACGGCTGGTCATCCAACGCGATACATTCAGCTATCTTGGCTGTTATTGTTTGGCCTTGTCACTGTTCTGGGGCAGTTTCTCTTTCCTTTTAAAAGTCTCTGAAAGTGTCGGTTGTTTCAGTGCCGGTGTTACCGTTTAACTGGTTACACCGGGGAAGTCGTTACGTTACGTTAACCGTAGGAATGGGGCGTGTACTTTGAGGAGCCAGGAAATACACATTTCGATCGCTTCTTCTGTTGTTTACATTTATCTTTTGGTATAGTTGGCTCCATAGGAACACTTTGATGCACATTCAGTATCAGTGTGTGAGGTTGTGGTTGCGATGCCGATATCCGGACGCGTACAGCGAGCACTACAAAATGACAATGAGGTGACTGGGGATGTCTGTTCAAAACATTGCAAACGTGAATAAATCATTTCAAATATGTATTTGTCTCCGACTGTCATTTGCACATCGTTGTTAATGTGATGTTTAGTAGCTTTGATCGCTGTCCATACCTCCAGACAGCCTCAAAGTAAGACACAAGTTGTTTACTCACAGCCCGAATGCAGCATCGAGATCCGTGGCCAGCTGTGATCCTCTCGATTAACTTGTGACAGGACTTCTGTAGCTATTCTCCAGCAAGCAAGGTTTTTATTAAATACCTCCATCCCTCTCATCACAACACAACTCTACACTGTGCAGAAAAAAACAACATAAATGAAAATAACCTTGCTGGATAGTTTAGAATGAAACAAACAAACTATCTTCCATGGCTGATACTGATGTCACAGTGACGGCTAAACCACAGACTACAGACAACTTTCTTGGCTTGTGATTATAGAGAGAGATAGAGAGAGAGAGATAGAGAGTGATGGAGACATAGATCGAGATCCTGTAGAGACAGACATAGAGAAAGGAGTTGTTACTGATGGATTTTATGATCCACGATATTTATGCCGATGGCTTGGAAAAAAGAAAATTGTTGACAATTATCCTTTATTATCTTGTATGAATATATCTGGTATATTGCTCATTTTCCATAAAAGAAAAACATTTATTTGAGTTGTATCTATCTCTATCTCCGTCGCTATTTCTCTCTCTATAATCACAAACCAAGAAAGTTGTGACACTTCCGCCAGTTTATATAGCCTAGACAATGTAGGATAGAAATATATATATATATATATATATATATATATATATATATAAAATAACAATTTCATTATATGGATTCAACGTGTGCCCCCCGCTAGACTAGTCTGTGGTTTAGCCGTCACTGTGACATCAGTATCAGCCATGGAAGATAGTTTGTTTGTTTCATTCTAAACTATCCAGCAAGGTTATTTTCATTTATGTTGTTTTTTTTCTGCACAGTGTAGAGTCGTGTTGTGATGAGAGGGATGGAGGTATTTAATAAAAACCTTGCTCACTGGAGAATAGCTACAGAAGTCCTGTCACAAGTTAATCGAGAGGATCACAGCTGGCCACGGATCTCGATGCTGCATTCGGGCTGTGAGTAAACAACTTGTGTCTTACTTTGAGGCTGTCTGGAGGTATGGACAGCGATCAAAGCTACTAAACATCACATTAACAACGATGTGCAAATGACAGTCGGAGACAAATACATATTTGAAATGATTTATTCACGTTTGCAATGTTTTGAACAGACATCCCCAGTCACCTCATTGTCATTTTGTAGTGCTCGCTGTACGCGTCCGGATATCGGCATCGCAACCACAACCTCACACACTGATACTGAATGTGCATCAAAGTGTTCCTATGGATCCAAATATACCAAAAGATAAATGTAAACAACAGAAGAAGCGATCGAAATGTGTATTTCCTGGCTATTCGACAATGGCTCCTCAAAGTACACGCCCCATTCCTACGGTTAACGTAACGTAACGACTTCCCCGGTGTAACCAGTTAAACGGTAACACCGTTACCCGAGTGGCCGCTGTGTACTCGCCGTGTTGTTGTTGGTGTTTGTTTCTCAGGTAGCGTATTAGATTGGTCGTGTTGAACGTAGCTCTGTTCTTTCCACCACGCGGAACCTCCGCCTTGCAAACATTGCATCTGGCTGTTACACTGCCTTCGCTTTCAATTTTATAATACTTCCAAACTCCTGACATGTTCTCTGTCCCGACTCCCGAGTCTCCAGCTGAACGTAGCCTCTCGTTAGCTTACTGCTACTATGAGACACTGCGCCCACTCTGTTGCCAGCTTTGAGAGAAATAAGCAACCAGGTCTGAAAACAAGCCCAAAAGAAGCAACACATACATGATGTTGTGTCATTTTAAACAAAAACTAAGGCTTCAGGATGACTTTAAGACGTGAACATGGTCATGTTTGTTTTGTAACATTAAATAATTAAAATATTTTATATTATCCCGATCCCCGATTTTTTTCTCCCTATTCCGATCTTTTGAAAATCACGTGATCGTCTCCGATCCCCGATCACATGATCGGATCGGGACATCTCTAATCCTGACAAATGATAAGTAAATAAAAGTGATATTCATATGTGTGGAATGAATCGTGCAGCCCTGTTAAGAGTACTGCCATACTGGGTCATAAAGGACATATTGCTCCTATAGGATATAACTCAAATAGATTTCCCCGAATCAAATGATGACTTTCTAATGGAATGCGTGCAAAAGATGAAAATGCAGATTAGTTTACTAATTATTCATTACAAACAATTCTTTACAAATAACCATTCAGTCTATAGGATGGCAGAACATTTTCAACAATCCAGTACCCAAAATAAAACAGAGGAAAGCAGAACATTGTCCGAAGCTGGTATGCTGTGTAGGTTTATCAGGCTCTGAAACTTCATACGCTGCGAGAATAAGGACTGCTTTGGAGCAAGCTCTCCCTCCCTGTCACATGTGTTGTCTCGCTCTGTTATACTGTTGACAAATGGTGGCCCTGCTAGGAGCGTAGCTGAGAAGGTGTGTGTGTGTGTGTGTGTGTGTGTGTGTGTGTGTGTGTGTGTGTGTGTGTGTGTGTGTGTGTGTGTGTGTGTGTGTGTGTGTGTGTGTGTGTGTGTGTGTGTGTGGTGTGTGTGTGTGTGTGTGTGTGTGTGTGTGTGTGTGTGTGTGTGTGTGTGTGTGTGTGTGTGTGTGTGTGTGTGTGTGTGTGGTTTGCATGTGTAAGTACACATTTGAAAGGAGCGTTCGAGGTGGTGTTTAAAGTGAGCATGAATAATATATAGTGTGTGGGCGACACGACGCTCTGTGTGTAGACACGGTGAGGGCCTCAGAGAGCGCGGCTCAGCACCGCAGCGCTGCGTTTCCATTGGAGGTCGGGACTGGGAGTGACGTGACGTCACGTCCGATGTGACTACTTTTCAGTAGCACAGGAAACATGGCTCCTGCAGGAACGTTGTTCGCCTTGTTCTTGTCGGGTGACAACTAAACAACCTGACGTTGTTAGCAACCATTGGTCGATGTGAGTGCTCGTATATCCTAAAATCGTTTTAAATGTTGCTAGTTTTGAATGATTTGTAATAGTTTGTTTTACTTCGCATATTGACTGGCTAATGTGCCATTGTATTTGTGTTTCACAGCTGTGTTTGTCTGCCTGTCGTGTCTGTGTGTTATCTGTTGTGACTTCGTACATGCTGCCGCTCTTGGCCAGGTCGCTCTTGGAAAAGAGATGTTAATCTCAGTGAGTCTTTTACCTGGTTAAATAAAGGACATATATGTTTTCAATGTTAGAGCATGTCATAACCTGTTGCCTTCTGTGGAAACATTGCCTTAGTTTAATACTGAATAGTTCGAAAGGTTCTTTATTGTAATCATGAAGAAGTGAATACACGATGGGGTGTACTTCTGTTGGATTACGAGAACATAAACTCTGCCTGGCTTGCACTCATTGTGACGGAAGATGCAATTATTCTTGTTTTCTTTTTGCTGGGATTATTCTGTGACCTGCTCTTGGCAGAGCTTCGCCTGGCGTTCCAGCGAGTATCATGCGTCCCTGAAGCACACTCTGATCCTCAACACCAAGCTGCTTCTTCCCTCTCCCTGGCCCTTTGTTCCAGAGATGCCAGCCTTTCTCTTTCCTGGTTACACGGAGAGCGCTGTGCCAATGTCAGATCAGAAGCTCATCCCACACACGGTAGAGACAATCTTGTGGAAATACCTCTAGAATGGTTTCAAACATGTTTTCTGAGTCTTTTTAGTGCTGGAAACAGTGATAAGGTTAACTTCTTCTTCTGTGGTGATTAGGGCTAGGCACGTGCAGAGGATGTTTAGAGGGGCAGGGGTCCAAATAAAAAAAAAGGGCTGGATGCGGAACTTTGTTACTTTACATAAATCTATTCCTGGAATGACCTTACAGTTTTAAAGGATATCAAAATGTATGTATTTAAAACAAACCTAAGTGGGATGTTGGTTCAAACACTGCTAAACGACATTGTATTAATGCTACATGCACAGAAATGAAGTGTTCCACCTTCTCAGTAAAGGCCTCAGAAATACCGTCAATACGAAGATGCTGATTTTATATGGCTAAGATTTATATCAGTTCAATATAATTCACATATCATGTCATAATTAGGGTTCTTCTGCTTTATGTTAGACCGTTTCATTGATTTGTGATAAGAGAAAGTACATTCTCAAAGGGCACTTCTCTCATAAGAGGTATATCCGTGCACGAGCCTGACTGGCAGTCGGGTTAATCGGTCTGTACGAGGTGACCTGCAGCTCTGGGTAAACGCATTAGCCGGGGAGGTGTCAGCTGTGTTTCTAACCGTCAGGGCTTCTCCTCCGGGTTAACTTTCTGACTTCTGATATGACTCACAGATATGAGGCAAGGAGGATCAACTGTTGCCATGGCCAACAATGTGTACCATCATCGTTTCCTGTCTCAGTCGACAAGTTATTCACTGCTTGATAACTGTTAGGAATGATAGGCACCGCTCCCATGGTAAGTCCACCCGTTTGACTGTGGTGTGTTCCCCACACTCTTATTATGGAACCCCAAGTAACTGGAATGAGGCCAAACACTTCATCTAACGTACGTAGCTTTGCAATCAGCCGGTTTGGGAATCAGTTAGGGTTGGAATCTGCCATGAAGAGGTGACTGTACGTTAGCATGTACGTTGTATGTCAAGCGCATCATTGGTCGCCTGGACAGTGTCATTAGGTGTTATTGGAGTTTATAATGGAAGGTCGCAGCAGCTTTCATGTCTTAATCGTACCAGAGTGTTTAATTAAGAACCCATCTGTGCTCACAGTAAAGACGTGTCCGTATGTCTGCTCTGTTCAGCTGTCAGACTGAGCAGGTTAACGGATTTCTGTTGTTGTTCCAGACGGGAATCTTTTGAAAGAGTTATACAAACACGATCGCATTCATCATACGTGTTGTCCACGATAGGATCAAATCCAAATCTCTGAGATTTCTACAAAGGTTAAGAAGAAGTGTTGTTTTCAAAACCTTTAGCTAAGTTACTGTTAGGGTCAGACGCCTGGCATTAGAGAGCTATCTCCTAAAATGCTCTGCAAGGATACATAAAGATAAGATAAGAGAAAGATACTTTTTTGTCATTGTACAAATATACAACGCAGTCCCCCATTGTTGTTGTAGTTAGCGCCGTTGGGGAGAAAATCAGCGACGTAAACGGTGACATCATGACGTAGCAGTGGCAGCACCAGTCGGGCTCTGGGCGGTGTGAACAAAACAGGGGCTGAAAAACCACTTCCGAACCAGAAGAGCGCAAGAGGAGCTAGAACGGGAAGCGCGTTGGTGCAAAAGGGGCATTCCAGGATTAGAGAGTGGTGGAACAGACTGGGGGGGGACAGAGAGGAGCGGGGGGTGAGAGAGGGGTCGTCCATTTCCCATGGTTAGTGTAACACACAGAGACACCACCTCTAATGGGGATGCTGTAGGCGGCGATTACACACACTTTCTGCAGCTCAAAACGTGGCGGGTTAGATATCTCACGACGGAAATGTAAAAAAATGGATACAACAGCCATGGGGGAAGAACAGTAAACATGAAAAGCTTTATCAAAAATCAATGCACATTAGAAAGTACCACTGTGCCCTATCACACTGCTCGACAGTGTTTATACTTTAAATGCATGGGACTGTGTGTGACTCACCCCTCTTTGGCTTACACAATCCAAAAGTACCACTAGCACCACTAACCTTAGAAAATCATAGGTGCCGCTCCATCTAAAGCTGCAGCTGCTCTACATAAACTGTCATCAACCGGATTTAGAGGGATGGAAAACATGTATGACACTGACTGACCGTGTTTGGAACACTTGTACAGTACACACATACCCAATGTGCATGGTCGGATCACTGAATGGAGATCCATGGGCAGAGTCTCTATGAACTGACATTATTTCTTGTTGGAAAGTCCATCTTACATCCACAAAGTGACACAAAAGGACCAGAAAGGGGCACACAATAGTAATAATTTGGAAATAGTGGCTACCTGTATTTTTTACAAATGCAATCGAAAAGAAAAATAGACATGCACTGCAACCAACCGTTTTGTATCTCATAAAAGAATGCAGACCCTAAAGCGAACCCTGACATACTGTTAGCATGGCGCTTGTGGGTGATAGTGTGAGCATTTAGCACAGCCTGTATGCTAATGGTCGACGCATCTCCACTTCATCCCACTGTACAAAACGCAGTCTGCACAGTGTGGAGAGGAACGATGACTGAGAGCTGAAAACATGATTATATAAATCCTCTTTGTAGCCCTTTGAATCACATATCTGAATCTAACCCAGCAACAAGAACAAATACGTCTTTATTCGTACGACAGCAGTCTGATATGATGCACTATTTTCTTTTTGTTCTTATTTTATACTGTCCATTTCTCCTCCTTTCTCACCTGTGCATACATGTAGAGCACATTGTATTAAATAAAATATAAATCATTAAAAGGACAAGACTTTTCCTTGGTTAGCCTCGCTAAAGTTTATAATTAGTAGCTCTAACCTTTACTTTGCTACACCGGGGGCCTGTACTGCGAAGCTGGTTCAACCTAACCTGATATGTTGGAGTTAGCCGGTTGGCCTGATCCAAAACATACGCGCTCTCGCTAAACTGTACTACGACGCGGGTCATCAAGTGGATCGCTCAAGCCAGCCGTGTTCTATCTAGGTAGGTGCGTGTTCACATGAAAGGGGTGGTATCTGGAGCATTCGACCAATCACAGACATGGAGAAGCGCACTGACAGCACTGCGTCATACTCCCTGAATGAGACATATGAAGAAGTTAAACTTTAAACATCCATGACTTAAACACTTGATCAGGATCAAAGCCTCAGAGCTGCACCTGCAAGGTGAATACAGCTGGAACAGAACAAGTGTTTGAATGTGTACATTAACAGGTTCATGATATCACTGCCCCGTCTAAAACACGATCTGACTTTAATTACATTTGTCTCGAGTGTTTCGTCAATTTAATGTGTTGCTTAAAATAATACTTCTGCATCCAGTCTGTGACGCTGTGAGTGTTGCACGGCCAGACACGGCTCAGCTGACTCAGATCAGGACATATGTGATACATTATGAAGTGATATGCCGCGGAGAGAGAGAGAGAGCTCCCGTGTTTGTGGAATAATTTATTGAAAAATGAATCTGAACTTTTCGATCTGTAACGATTATAAACTGAAGCAATATAAAAATTACTCCCATTAACTGAGTTTTAAATATCAGCATATCCTGTCATAGTCCGTGATTACCTGCTAACGGAAACTTTGCTATACACCATTCTTATTATTATTATTGAAACATGACCGGTAAGTTTCGAATTTGTCTGGTGAAATAAATTCTGTCCCGACATATACATTCATAATGTCAGCGGAGGGAGGGGAAGCGGCGCTGTGGAAGAGCAGAGCGCGAGGGAGAGCTGTCATCTTCCCTTTACAAGCTTCAAACATGTATTTATCGAGTGATTTTGGAAATAAAAGTTCTATATTCTGAAAGCCAAGACTTTGTTTATTTAAAATCAAACAAAAACCCCGAAAAACTAGTTTTTTACGCAAATCCACGTTTATTTTTAAATGAGCCGTTGCGATTTCCGACTGATTTCGATAGAGCGGGTCACATATGGCAACTGTGTGGTTGTGGGGAACCAGGTCAATTAAAGTACTTATTTAACTATTAAATACATTGAGTTTGAGTAAAATACTTGGTTACTGATTAATTTAGGTTATAATATATTAAATTGCAAAGCAAAACATGCTGTAATTGATTTATTTTGTCCTTTAATATTTTTTAAAGGTTTTCAACCTGAAAGAATCCTAATGTGTCCTTGAAAAGCTGAAATAAAGAAAAGGAAAAATGATTCCAGTTGTCCTCTGTTGCCCCTCAAGCCTCTCAAATGGGCAAACACTCAATTAAATGCCAAAAACCCAGAGAACTTGACAATACTTATCAGAATAAGTGTTAAATAACACTGCTACCTAGTTAATAACTCTACTTTACTCAGTGGAGGCTCGTCCATTGAGGAAAGGCAGGACCATCCTCCCTACAATATCAGAGAAAAATTAACTTTGAAGAGAACAATAAATACACCTCAATTTAAAAAGATAAGTCTGTTAAAATACAGATAATAGCCCTGGCTTTGGGACTGAAATGGGGCGAGAGGGGACGAGCCTCCCTTTGGGCGGGTCTAGCCAGAGGCTCTGGATTGGGCGCCTATATCTCAGGGAACCAATCAGCGGATCTGACTGTGCATCAGAGTGTTGATGGGGAGGGTTATCAGCGATATCAGAGTTTTTTCTGAACCGGGGAACAGGGGCGCTGCGCCCTCTTACCAACATCAATTCCTTGAATTAGGCTTCGATTATGTTCTGGCCCGCCATCTTGTGGCTCAGCAAAAAATTGGCCCACGGCCAGACTTACTTGCCTACCCCTGACCTAAAGAATATATCTAGGATTAAAAGACTAATGTCACAGCAGGATTTGGAAACACATGTCCATGCCTTTATCTTCAGTAGACTGGACTACTGCAATGGTGTCTTCACAGGTCTCACTAAAACATCTATTTGGAAGCTGCAGCTGATTCAGAACGCCGCTGCTCGAGTCCTCACTGACACTAAGAAAGTGGATCACATCACTCCTGTTCTGAAGTCTTCACACTGGCTTCCTGTGTGTCAAAGAATAGATTTCTAAATACTGCTGCTGGTTTATAAAGCACTGAATGGTTTAGGCCCAAAACACATTACTGACCTCCTGCTAAACTATGAACCATCCAGAACTCTCAGGTCTTCAGGGACGGGTCAGCTTTCTGTCCCCAGAGTCAGAACTAAACATGGTAAAGCAGCGTTCAGTTATTATGCTCCAAACATCTGGAACAAACTCCCAGAAACCTGCAGGTCCGCTGCAACTCTGACTACTTTTAAATCCAGGCTGAAGACTTTTCTTTTTGTCGCTGCTTTTAATTGAACTATTCATATCTTAGACTGCACTGTAACTTTTCTCCATGTATTTTTTCTTTTTTAATGTTTTAAATTTAAATGTAATTAATTTCTCCATGACATTTATGAGAGGGACTGCTCGAAAGTAGGATATTTGGGATATCCATCGTAGCCAGGGTTTACGATCAGTTTTTGGGTGATTTGTACTGAGGAACAAGTATCACACCACGACGTGTTTTGGTAACACGGGGTGTTCAGGTAACACTTCAAGACTTTGTTATGGAACGCAAAGCAGAGTAGGGGGCTAGTACACCCTCCTGAGGGTCCGATTGTGGATGTCATGCGAGCAACACATGGTGAAAACAATCAGTCTAAATTAACAATAGGGACGGAAATGTTCGGATTTCCAAAGGGAGGTTCTGTGAATAAATTAAAAATCAAGAACCGAAATAATTGAACTATTCATATCTTAGACTGCACTGTAACTTTTATCTTTTAATGTTTATTTTATTAGCTTTTCTTTTTAATGACTGATTTTAAATGCCATTTTCTTTCATTTTTTGTTTTACTTTTAATGTTTCTTTTATTATCTTTTACTGTTTTTAAATGCCTTTGTCTGAATGTCTTTCATTTTTGTAAAGCACCTTGAATTGCCTGGTGCTGAAAGGTGCTATAGAAATAAGCGTGCCTTGCCTAGTTGTTTTTCAAATCAAGTTTTATTTATATAGCACATTTATAAACGATTTTTGGTCGAGCCAAAGTGCTGTACATATAATAAAATTAGTCTACAGTAGAGACACTTTACAGCAAATACAACAGCACAGATTTTATATATTGCACTACTTAGAACTTGATTGTTGAGGCTACAATAAAGATGCCTGCTTTATTGTTATTGCACAGATTACAGGTACTGAGACAATGAAATGCAGTTTAGCTTCTAACGGTGCAACAACCAGTAAAGTGAAAAGTAATGTACACAATCTACAGAATAAAATATAGAATGAATTGAATGATAAATAAACAGTGAGCTTGGGTATGAATACACTAGATGTCAGCCTGTGAGCAGTATGAACAGTGTGTATGAATATGCTAAGATATATAAAGTATGAAAACGGTAAGCAGTATAGTATAAAATATATGGATATTAATTTCATGATAAACATTGTGGAACAATGATGAAAAATGTGAATGGAAGTGGCGACGTAAAACTGACACAAAACAACAACAAACAAAAATCTTTTGAGAAGCCCCCACCCCCTATGTTGCCTGTGCTGTATGCATAGACTGTATATATAAATGGACGTAGGGTCCGTGACGTCACCCATAGGATTCTGCAGAGTTGCCGTGAAGCCCTTAGTAGGCGGAGTCGGCCACGAAAGGCTCAACAGTGACGTCAGAGTGCAACTCCCGCCTTCTCCAGCCTGCTCCAAATAAGGGCAAAGAGGCGGAGCCGAGGCGGGACCTGCTGCCACCGAGCTGGAAGTTCCAGAGCTAGCTGAAGCTACCAAGCTAAGCTAACATGGTCCCCATCTGCACACTGCCGTCGCATTTTACGTTTCTAAGGTAAGCGGCCTTGAAACTATTCAGCAAAACTATAAATTATAATCTAAGTTATTGAGTTTTTAGCATAATACTTCAGAATCTTAAAACCCCTTAACGTTTGTATGCAATTGTGCTAAATTCAACACTGGAATCAAGCACATATTAATGTTTGCATGACAGTAGTTATTTATATTTTGATATCACTTAACAATACATTTAAGTCAAGCTAAGGTACATGTGATGGTAGCTAGTTAGTGCTCTTACCTGTGAGGCCTCCTCCAAACAGCATAATAACCAGACTGTATCATTAAAACCAAGTACCAGTTCTAGATCCTTGACTTTAGACAAACAATTCAAAAGACAACATGTATTTAAAGACCAATCTTTATTTGAATGTGCCTCTTAACCTGAGATATTAGTTATACAGTAATAGTATTGACAATCTAGAAAAACTGAGCAACTCAACAGTCAACTTTATGTTTCTTATTGTCTAAAGCATTTATTATTTTCATTTCCCCCCTCTCATATTCAGTGTGGACGGATTGAGACAGCATGGTGTCCATAGAGCAGCAGAGACTTCAGGGAGAAACCTCAGATGGACGTCCTGTCTGTTGGTTTGGAGAGGACTGAGGGTCTTTCCTCTGCGAGGAGGACCAGGCCTGATGGAGGAGCCCATGCTGGGCAAGGCTGATACCAACTGCACAGGCCTAGTCTGTCACTTTATTTGACTAAATGTGTTTACTTATACATTTGATAGGTTTACACCTTCTGTCCATATGTGCTTTTTATTTAAAACATTTGATTAACTTTTGGTTCACATTTCAATAAATTGTATTTGTATTTGCATTCCTTTTGTCCATAATCTTACTGAAAATGTTAGATTACACATTCCCATCTGACTGAAGATTGGCCCCATTTATTTGGGATGTTGCAAACTCTGCGGTACAAGGCACAAGTGATGTGAAGCTCATAAAGTGAGGCAAATATAAATAATCAGCGGATGGAGTGTAGATGTGGAAATAGGTGCATTCGATCAGCTGACTATGTTTTTACAATAAAAGTAGTTTCTTAGTGAATGTCCTGTACTGGTCTTAACATCTCATAACATCAGCTTTTAATGTTCCTCTTGGATGTTCTTCTTGACCCTCAGAGAAGGAGAACAAGTCGTGTCTTTCAGGCATGTCCTTTCCTAACAAAAAATACAGGAAACATAAAACATATTATTGCAGAACAAGTGTGTTATTTATGAAAGCGCTGTGTTTGTGTGTTTAGGGGCTGTAGATATCATTATTTTGTAATTGTAATGTTTTTTTGTTTTTTTTAACAGTGAGCAATCAGATTATGAATGAACAGTATGAAGTTCATCAACATTGAAATATATGTTATTATCAAAATAATATTTAACTGTTACAAAACATAGTGCAACTGTAGAAGCTTGCTCTGTTGTCTCACTGAAATAATCACTTTTACCACGTTTTTTACAGACAATATTGAGAGATAAATAGTAGCAGTTCTCACTATGTGTTAAATATCTTTGCCTTCAATACATTAAATTAGAAAGCTGACAACGTCATATTGATAAATATCTAAATGTAACTTTTTGCATGGAAAAACCCCTCAACTTAACTGATGTGTAGGTGATCTAGTATTTAGTATTGTTTATTGGAATGTATATCAGTGTATTCAAGTCAATACTTCATTCATTTAAACCAATATCTTTCTTGATTCTTTGTACAGTATGGAAAAAAGAGTCTTTGTACCTGAGCTGAAGTTCACTGCTGTGAGGAGTCCAGTTCTGTCTCTCACTCTCTGGTCCAGCCTGTCTGCATCACCTGGACACCTTAAACAAACTATATATATATATGTAAAGTACCATGTGTACAAACAATATAAGTGATTCTCTTCTGTTGAACATGTTGGATTGTGTATTGTCCGAGTCAGGGTCCTTTTTATTTTACTGTAACTTTGGAAGTTGTGTTACCAATGCTTACTGTTTATTTGATACCCATTTGGTAATGCAATTAATAAAAACAACAAGGTTTGGGTTCGTTCCTCAGATGACTGTGACGTTAACTTGTAAGCTCAATAATGAACTCCAGCTCAACCAACCATATTGTAATATCTAAGTAATCATCTTGAAATATGACATTAATAATTGTAATATACACACATCTTATTGTGAGGTTGATTTCACATACACTACTTCGACATTAGCTTGTCTGCATACTTGAGCATAGCCAATTTAAATTAACCTTAGCGATGCATACAGTTCTACCTACATAATAAAATATCTCTAAGTTACAAGGATGTAACCTTATTTTATCAACCTCAAACAGAAGCTGTTTGTTCAACAATATTATCCCACTTAACGCTTAACACTTGTCTATTTCGTTTTAACCTTTATATATACAGTCTATGATTTTAACTTGGAGGCTACGATTAGCATCATTAGCACCGATGTAGCTACCACTAGCTTACATGCTAACCCAAGCCTTACCATTCATTACGTAGCTGATTAAAATCATTAACACATAAATAAAGCACTCGAATTTCCCTTACCGCATTCATGCACCGTCTGTTTTAACCGCAGATCGAGTCACAATAGTCCGATATATAAGCATGAAGAACAAACAACCACGGCAAGCTACAAGTTGTGTTTCCTGGATGAGCTGAGCAGGCAGAGTCCCTGTAGCTAGCTTCACGGAGCAGCTAGCAGAGAGACAAGAAGCTAACGGCGGCAGTCACTTGACAGAGCAGCTAGCAGAGAGACAAGAAGCTAACGGCGGCAGTCACTTGACAGAGCCGTCACTCGATGTGACCACGCCCTAATTTATGCACAAACTTTAAGACCTAATATAAATAAAAGGGTCGCTTTAGAAAACAATTCACTCACAGATCCATAATTATGAAGGTGGAATCTAACTATATCGATAATAAAAATGTATGGAGCCAGGGGTAGAAACATGTTTTTTTCTGCTGTAAAATTGGGCATTTTAACATGGGGGTCTATGGAAATTGCTCCTTTCTGCAGCCATCGCCTATCGGCCAATATATGAACTGCAGTGTGTGGCACTTCCGTATTGGCTTCCCGGCTCTTCCCCAGAGTTTGCCGCTTGGCTGTATGCTGCAAACTCTTTGTTTAAAACTAATTGGCCATCGGAATGTGTGGAGTAAGTCTCCCAAGCACATTCCACAGCTCTCACCCCCCCCCCTCCTGTGATCTCCCAACCTCCAGTCTGTAGGTTTGTGTTTGCATATTTCAGTGTTAATTTTGGCAGCTGTTTTTGATTTAGTCTTAGTCTTTAGACGAAAATGGTTATTAGTTTTAGTCACATTTTAGTCATTCCTATCCTTCGTAGTTTTAGTCTAGTTTTAGTCGATGAAAACTCAAAACGTAAAATTACTTTTTAGTCAAAATGTGTCTCTATACTCTCTGAACGCTCCGTCGCCGGCAGATCTCTGTGTCCGCTGCAGCATGTCTGTTAGGCCCCGCCCCCTGCACACAGAGAGACACAGGGAGATCGCTCTTCTGGAGTGAAGAGAGCGGAAATAATGATATTGCAAGTTAGAAACGTAAGATGCATTTTGACAGAAAAGATGGACACTTGGGGGAAAATATGCTGCATTTTGAATGTCCGATAGTCCACCATTAACACCTTAGTCCCGTCTCGTCTCGTCAACGCAAACTAAATATACATTTCGTCATAGTTTTCGTTATCAAGAATCTATTTTTAGCTCGTCATCTTCTCGTCTTAGTCAGTTAAAAAAGGTTGTTGACGAACATTTTTCGTCATAGTTGTCGTTGACGAAATTAACACTGGCATATTTAAACTGTCGCACTTTCTGTTGTTTCTATCGCGCATTGCCGGTATGAAAGGGTCTGTGCCGGAAATATCACACATTTAATAAAAGTGAAAAACAATGAACAAGACTTAACGTATTCATCATAATTAATTATATTTATTCCGTTTGGATGTAGGATTTTTGACTTTGTTTAGAGCAGTGATCTTCTCTGCAGCAGAGAGCTAAGCGCTGTCACACCGGACCTAACCCTGAAAAGTATTATCATCTGAAATGAATCATTATGTTATTAATATTAAATACATATAAGTATTTTTACAACTTGTATTTAGAAATACTCTGTAATTATTGATGCATAAATGTGTTCATCCATTCAATGTGGAATCTGCTATAATGGGGTTAATGTATGATATTACTTAATAATACAATACATTATAATATATGATATGATAATTATATTTTAGTTTTATTCATTTCTTTTCATTTTTGATTTTATTAATCTGTGAATCTGTGCTGTCCTGTTTTTCACTCTCACCCTGTTGCTGTTTGAACTACTGAATTTCCCCACGGGATTAATAAAGGTCCATCGTATCTTATCTTAATGGATAAGTTGATTTACTTCAATCTACTGGACTGTGTAAAAACCCCCCAACAATATTACAAGAAATATACTGCATAAAGCAAACTATATACTTTATTTCATCTAAAACTGATTTTTCATTATAGTAGCCTGTGAAAACCATAACAAATAAGTGATTAAATGCTACAGTATTCAGCAAACACAACTGCAGAGCTGCAAACATTTCAAACAGACTAAGTTCTACAACACCCAGTTGTCTTTGTGTATTTGTGAATGAAGCGCCATCTCATGGTTAAATCCTGTAATTGAACAAATGGGGAAATTTGGCAACGCCCTCTAACAATTTGGCAACACCCCCAGCCACTGGGATCCGCTGGGCTTTTGACTGGGACACACCCATGTGAGTCCTATCTGGAGTGCTACATCTGTAACGAAATATGTTCTTCAACAAGCGCCCCTCATCCCAATCCACCCACACCGCAGGATTTTTTCTTTTTTTTTACCCAAAAAATATATTTTATATCATCGGGGCTATTAATACTGGTATCGGGTTTATCGGGATGACGTCATAATTCCTAATATCGGACCGATAATTATCGGGCCGATAATTATCGTGCATCCCTAGTGTGTAGGTGTGTCTATGGTACAGTGTGTAGGTGTGTGTGTTGTACAGTGTGTAGGTGTGTGTGTTGTACAGTGCGTAGATGCGGTGGACAGACAGGCCTCAGTTGGTTTGGTGTCCTCTGCTTACTTTTAATACTTGTAAATACAACTTTTGGCCCGTAATTTCAATTCCCCATTTCAGCGACCAGAGAGAGGGGGGGGATATATCCAGTCTCTGATTGTGTTACGTTATTATGAGAGTGCTCTCATACTTTAAATTGTATATATTTATATAATTATATTTGTGTGTGTGTATGTCCGCATCTGTAGCCTGTTATTGTCTCATTATACCGCACTGTGAATGAATCAAAGTAAATATATAAGTCGTCATGAACACATCTGTCCATCAGACAGAGGGCTGCTGCCTCCTGTCATCATTAATGGTCGTCTCTTTAAAATGACCGCTCAGAGGAGAGGAGTTCTCATTTCTCTAACCGCCTGCTGCTTCCCGTCCTCTCTCCTCGGTTCCCCTCCTCGGCTCCTCCGATTGCATCTCCTGCGGGCGGGACTAATGCCGCTTTCACACCAGCGCTTTTCCCTTTCTAGCTCCGAGTGGGAGCTTTTCTGGTTCAGCTCCGGTTTCCCTTTTCAGCTCCCGCTCTGTTCACACCGCCCACTGGCGCCCCAGAGCTGCCCCTGCTGCGTCATGACGTCACCGTTTACATCGCTGATCACACGAAGCCTGGTTAGTGTTGCCTGACTTTATAAAGTGTGTTTATAAGCACACTGCTTGTAGGCAGGCATGACAGTCGACCCACGTTCAGGGGAGGTGGGTTTAGTTTCCTGCACGCCTCGACGTAAGAGAGACGTAAGCGACGTCGCCTCTTGGCTCCAAAGCTCTTGCCTCTAGACCGACAATTTTTTGGAGCTGGAAGTGAACCCGATTCCGGAGCTAAGAGCCGGTGCCGCTGCCGTGTGAACAGGAAAACCCAGCGCTTTTCAGGCTCCAGCTCCGAGCCGGAGCTGAAAAAGCGCTGGTGTGAAAGGGGCATCAGACACGAGGATAGGAGTCGAGGAGGGGAAATTAGAGTATTGAGAAGCCTTCTTAGTCTGAGAAGTGTTGTGTATATATGTAATGCAGGGCAAGGGTTACATTGATGGCCAATCTTGCACGTTTTTTCCGATTTGGATTTACTTGTCTTTGATATGATTTTAAACTTGAATAAATACAACATTAGCTGCACAGGTTTCCTATTAAATGCCTGTTACATTTTAGTATTATAGATACCTCACAATGAGTGTGTGGTTTTTCTCTATCATATGGTTGATCCCTGTTGGCAGGGCCTTTGCTGAGGACTCCTGCTCTGGAGCAGCCTGTCCACCTCAGTGCCTGCTGAGAATGTGTGGGAGGAGAAGGGGGGGTGGCAGATTAACAGGGTACAGCGGAAGGTCAGTTGACGGAGGTTAAGACTGGAGCCACACAAGAACGGTAACGCTAACGAACCAAATTCAAAAAAACTTCCGTCCACACGCAATAGGCACCAGAAACGTGTCCGTCCACACGAGACCACTCGAAAGCACTGGAGACGCTGTAGTACATATGCTGCGCCTGTAAGTGGAGCTGTACTTCTGCCACAAAATACACCAAAAGCAGCGAATAAGACTTCCTGCGCATGGTTGCTCTTCTGTTTATTCTCCGCGGTGGACGGCGTTTGCTCCTGCTGTAAATCTCTCCGGTTGTCCACCAGCAGATGAAAAACACCCACTTCCCTCTTCCAAGGGACGAGGGGACCGTGCGGCAGAGTTTCCGATTTTTTTTACGCCGGTCAACATGTCCGTTAAAGTTGAAATCTTCCGGACAAAATTAGAAAAGTGCCGGTCAAAGGTCTTTGTTGTTATTTATTGAGCTTTAAAACAAATTGATAACGACTGTATATAATAATATAAGAATAATAAACGGAGCCTCTCTTTTCCTCCCTCTCTTCTGAGAGCTGATCTCTGAGCAGGAGAACCTGGAAAAGTGTTCCAATGTGTTTTCATTCAGCCCCACACTCAGCCTGTCCTGGTTAACCCGGCGCTCCTGCAGTAAACATCTTTATTAAATGTATTTGAAAGATTTAGCTAAAGTTATATCTCATGTGCATGTTGGCGAGTATGGTAGAAAGAGAGAGATAGCTTACTGCATTCTCATTCTGCAAGCCGCTCCTCTGTGAACTTTCTCAGAATCGCTTCTCAGAGGGAACCCTTCTATGAGGGGCCGTTAGGGGCATTATTCAGAAATACCGTTTACATACACTTGTGAAACACTCTCACACACATGAAATGCTCTCACACAAGCGTGAAACACTCTCACACACATGAAATGCTCTCACACAAGCGTGAAACACTCTCACACACATGAAATGCTCTCACACAAGCGTGAAACGCTCTCACACACACATGAAATCCTGTCAAATGAAGGACACAGGAAGACTTCACTTTATGAATAGCATGACATTGCTAACATTTCAAAGAGCCCTTCTTAAACAAAAAATGAATTTTCATCTGTTCCTCATTGTGTTTCAAGTACAAACTTTATTGTTTGCGGTGGAAGGAAATGAAGAGTATGTTTTACGTTTTTTTACGAGTGCTTTGCAATGCATTGAGTCACTGCATTCTGAGTCCAACCACTTTGATCAGGAGAGGCTGTGTAGAATGCTTGATGACCACACAAGGACTCTATCTGCATATCTTACTGTTTCGAGGTATGGTGAGGATAATACGGATGTCAGTAACCTTCTAGGATCCTTGTATAGATGTTTTCGCAACTTACTGCATGCACATGAGACCAGACGGAGAACCACTGATGTGACAACCAATCTAATACCCCCAACCACATTGCGAGGCCATGCAGGTCGACCCCAATCCAGGATAACCGCTGAACAAATGTCCCATTGTGTTTCAATTGGTATGACATGGTCAAGAACTGCATCATGCTTTGGAATTAGTCGGAGAACCCTATACAGACACGGGCACACTCTGGGAGTTGAGCCATTAATCTATGCAGTATTGTCAAATCAAGACCTGGGCAGCATTGTGACAAACATACTACAGAACACTCCACATGCAGGGAAGCATGTACTTGGAAGCCTGAGATCACGTGGCCTAAGAGTTCAGCGCTGGCGGGTCAGACAAAGCCTGCATCAAGTGGATCCCATTGGGCGGTCTTTTAGACGTCGATATGCTATAAGACGAAGGGTCTACAGCAGTGATTCTCAAAGTGTGGACCACTGGTGGTCCGTGAGTGCCCCCTAGTGGTATGTGAGTATATTGGTAACATTTCACATTTTAAATAAGTTCATTTAAGTTTTCCGCACTCTCACGGGAATATCTCCGCAATGGAGCGAGGTTAAGTTTCGATTGCATGATATAGCCCAGCGCAACACCTTCGTCACACATGTTGCCACCTATTTGTACCATTTTCAGGCGATCTGTAATCTGTTCTAGAAAAACGATGTGTTTTTGGATATTTGTGGAGTTAGGTGGTCCGCAAGTGTTTTTTTATTGGTGAAGTGGTCCTTGGTATGAAAAAGTTTGAGAAACACTGCTCTACAGTGTTCAGGTCCCCAATCAATTGTGGTAAGTTGACTTGTAAACTGCTCACATGTGCAGGTTTTAAGTACATGCTTACTTTAATGTATTGTATTTCTCTCAACAGGCATTTTGACGGCAACCACAAGCTGGTTAGGTGGCGGATGGTCTTTCATGGCTGTGTTGATGGCTTTAGCAGGGCTATTGAGTACTTACGGTGCTTGTCTAACAACATGGCTTCAAGTGTCTTGTCATTATTTTTAGAAGCAGTAGAGAACTTTGGTTTTCCTTTAAGTGTCAGATGTGATCATAGTATGGAAAATATACGTGTTGCCCGTTTGATGTTGGAAAGAAGAGGATTAAACAGTCGTAGTGTTATTACAGGTGTTTCAGTACACAACCAAAGAATTGAGAGACTATGGGCAGAACTAAATAGAGTTGTATCAAGACACTATGCAAACATGTTTACCTTCATGGAGGAACAAGGTATACTGGATTCATTAAATGAACTTCATCTTGTTTGTCTACATTACGTCTATTTACCAAGACTCGAAAGGGCAGTACCAGAATGTGTCAACCAGTGGAACAACCATGGCCTTTCCACACAAGGGGGGCAGACACCTCGTCAGTTGTGGCATTCAGGTGTCATACACAATGTAGGAATTCATCCAGTTATAAATGACATTTTTGATGTCGACAACTTTTACGGTACTGATGAAGAGGGGCCATTACCTGAACTGCAAACAAATAACAACGTAATAATTCCAGACATCGATGTTACCTTAAATGAGACAATCATGAACAGTATACAAGTTAATCCACTAGAAAATGATGGTAACCATGGCATTGATGTTTTCTGTTCACTTTTGCAATATTTTCAGTGAAGTCATTTTGTAGATATCTTGTTTTGAAACAAGAAATTAACATAAATAAACATGTGTTCAAAACTATGAAAAGGAGTTCATATCATTTTCTTTCTTTTTTTCCCAAGTCATTTTGCAAGAAAAGCAAGTACTGAATGATTAATGTTTGGAAGGTTTTTATTTTAAACATACCCACACATACACCAACTTTCTCCTGAGTGTTTCTTTTTATAGAAGCAACACTTTATAACTTTCATCACTTTTAGGACAAATAACTCTCCTCATTGGTTTCATCCCACCCATGTGTTAAGGGACTTTGAATAATGTTCCTACAGTTGTAATGTTTTTCCCCTCAACAACACTAAACCAATTGCAGAGAAAACAAACAATCAAACCAACACCTTTCCTAACACAATCACCTGAGTTCAAAATCAGCAACCTCTGATTTATTCATGACCTGCCAAACCCATATGTGTTCCCTAAAGCAAAGTCAAACTTGTCTTTAAAGACTCCGTATGACACATGTAGTAGCAACCCGATGCAGTAGACACATGTAGTGGCAACCCGATGCAGTAGACACATGTAGTGGCAACCCGATGCAGTAGACACATGTAGTGGCAACCCGATGCAGTAGACACATGTAGTGGCAACCCGATGCAGTAGACACATGTAGTGGCAACCCGATGCAGTAGACACATATAGTGGCAACCCGATGCAGTAGACACATGTAGTGGCAACCCGATGCAGTAGACACATGTAGTGGCAACCCGATGCAGTAGACACGTGTAGTGGCAATAGGAACCAATGGGGTTGAGGCAAAGTCATCCTCTCCATGGTGAATGAATTCGACCGAAGGTGTTGGGGAAAAGCCGATGGGTGGCACCACAGATGCTCCTGTTGCGAAGGCCAATATGTTCTGTACTTTGGTTGGCCCTTCTTCTTCTATAAAAAAAGAAAACACTATTTAGGGACCAATTCATCTGCATATTAAACCATTTTAAAGTAATAATACTCAAATGTAAATACAGACAATATTTGACTTGTTGTATAAACTGATAGTTACCTGATCTGCATCCTGGAGATAGTCTCTCCAGCAGGTTACAACCCTCTCCTCTGCAGTGCTCGTGTTGCTCCCTTCTGCAGAGAGTGGAATGATGAAGAGATTGTGCATCTGGTCAGCACTGAGAAGATGCTCCTCGTAGCAGAACAACGGCTCAAAGCTGTCGGGATGTGTTCTGACTGCATCAAGTACACCAAGTGTCTTCATGCCTTCACAGAAGCTGTGCACATTGCATGGGAAACATTTTAGTAATTTTGCAGAATTTAAATAAGGTTTATTTTTAACTTATTATTTGACAATGTGTGTCCTTAAAAGTTTTAACGAATTTAATCCTACACCATGTTGGTCAATTCTTCAAATCCCCTATTCTGAATAACCTGACTAAATAATCAACACTGGATCCCTTTGAAATGGACCTTGGACCCGGTGGACGACCTGAAACATCACGATGTCCTGAACCAGCAGCTCCCGGTCACGGTCTGAATGCACTGGCCTTAGACATCCTGCATGTGTCCCCGATCTAACCTACAGAGATCCTGCCGACAACGCCATCTGTTATGGAAATCTCAGACCCAAACACGAAAGGAGAGTACAAGTCAAAGTAAAAACAAATAAATGGTGAATCGAGAAAAGCTGTCTTTTGGTTATTTATTTGAAGCTTCAAATACACGATACAATAAGGTAAATATGTCACAGGTCTGACAGAGTATGAAAAGTCTGCCAGAGAGTGAACAGAACAAATGAAAAAGCAGAGATTATAGAGCAAAACAGTGGGAATATTATAACTCTCGTGTTCACACGCCAAGATTGTTTATGAGACACCTTCTGGCCTTGAGCTGGCCTTAAGCAGGTTTGATGTGACTGTGTATGAGTCTCCCAGTCTAAAACAGCTGTGGCCTTGCATAACCCATAAGAGAATATAACAGAGATAATGGTGAAAGCACAACAAGAGGAAATAAGAATCACAACAAGAGGGAATAAGAAGCATTTGGTTTACGCATATGAAGGATATAGGAATAATGATATTATAATAAAAAAATGTCCACTACAGTAGTCAAGTAGAGGTGCCGTCGACTCCTCACGCTCCTCAGCTGTTTCCTTTCAGATACCTAGCATCACAAGGAGCATCACGGTGGCTTCTTATGGAGGCTTCTTATTATTATTATATTCTTATCATTTATTTGTAAAAAAAATAGACAGAGGTCTGCAAGATGACATGATGCTGTAGGATCCCTAAACAGCTCATAGCTATGCACAGTTTTTCTTTCACATTGTTTATAAATGTGATAGAAAATATAATTGGCTGATTACACTTGTCTGTTAAATTATGCAATTCCAACAACACGTGGAAAGTGAACATTCAGCCAAAGACTAGAGAGGACGCAAACGCTTTAACTTGCAACTGACCTTTCTGACTTTCTTAAGGAGTTCTGGATCAGCAATTTCCTCAAGAGCTGGATTGGCTGAACCCTTAACAAGTAGTGAGAAGATGGTTGCTGATAGGACAGTTGGTGGAGGACCGCCTGCACCAAACTTACTGCAATCGCTCTTCCAGCCAAGTAGTACCGGTCCTCTCGTAGAGCTGCAAAACTATAATTAAAGAGAATGTATATTGATAAATAAGTAAAGAATCCCTGCTACATAAAATCTTGGATTTTATTGTTATTTTAATTAAATTGTCAATCAATTTGAAAGTTGAATGTCAAGTCACCATACAATATAATACTATGCACAACATTTTTCCTTTATTAATAAAAAAAAAGCAAGTGATTACCAGTACTGTCAAGAGCCA
Organism: Champsocephalus esox; assembly: GCA_036324585.1. Classification (NCBI taxonomy): domain Eukaryota; kingdom Metazoa; phylum Chordata; class Actinopteri; order Perciformes; family Channichthyidae; genus Champsocephalus; species Champsocephalus esox. The sequence goes on from CM070481.1 coordinate 4,258,613, forward strand.
GGCTTTTGCAGTTTTCCTTCCCCTCAAACTTTGGAGATCTTGCGATGGTCTCCATCCGTAGCCGTAAGTACTCCCTCCTCGGCCCTCCTAAATCAATTCCTTCTTCCTGTCTCCCCATGTCATCTGAAAACTTGACATAAATGATCGAAGTGGGGTCATAGGATAGCCTTTGAAATCCCCGTGCGGCTCCCATTGGTCCAAATGGACCAATCCGTGGAGCTCCTCACAAAAACACACTCTTTTAGCGGCGAAAATGTGCTGTATGAGAAACCAATGTGAGTTTGGAAAATTGCACAATGTACATCTATTCTAGTAGACCTCAACAATGGAATTATTATCAGTATAAATGGCCATGACATGGGACCTTTAATATATAAGGTATTAATATAATGTTATCTATTGGGTACTAAAAAAAATAAATGCAAACTTACTAAAAGGGTCCTTGATGGTCTGAGATAGAGGGCTTTGGTTTTAAAAAATATTGTGGATAAGCATCCCACTCAGCTCCTGACCCTCTTGGATGTTAGGGGTCACCAACTTATTGCCACAAGACATCGACAAAAGATAGGACATATTACAAATACAAAAAATACTTTACTGCTATACCGGCTTAAAAATATGATGTATACTGGTGTTTAGTGTGTATGTGTTTCCCCTAGGTTTACTGGATTGGGGGGGGCGCTGCCTGAGTGTGTGGGGGGGGCATTGGGATATATATGTTTTAAATCCTTAAGAGCAGAGAGAGGAGCTGTGGATTATTGTTATTGATTAATGCATTGGTGTTTCTCAGAGTCAAAAACACTAAACACACAATTTAAAATGAAAGCGTTTAGTTTATTTAATAAAAGAGCACATGTTCAATGTGAAAAGTGACAGTAGATATAGATTGTTTGCAATTTAGTGCTATATATATATACATATATATATATATATATATATTTAAAAAAATAATAATAATTATTATCTAAACACCTTGAATTTCATGGGGGGGGCGCGGGGCTCCATTGGCGGGATCCGTTGGCGGGGCACAGCGCCCCTCCAAGACAATGGTAGGGGAAACACTGTGTCCGCGCCTTGGAACTTGTTGGGGTGTGGGACTGAATCCCGTGTTGCTATTAATTCAGGTTGCCCTTTTTAGATGTTCAAAATGACATAAAATGATAGTAAATGTGATTATTTTATTAATTTACAAATCAAGAAGGAAGAAAATAGGCTTACCTGACATCTTCTGGTATGCGCTCACCAAAGCCATGTCTGATGTGCTCCATTACAGCGTTGTGGTCCCAGGCCTTTTGAAACTCGAATGCACTCAGAATGTGCCCATGTTCGTGTAGCCGTAATTTCGGTTTTTGTTTTACGACAACATCCACGGATGGATTAGGAAGTAGAACAACATCCTTATTAAGATGGCCATGCGGCTGTGCCATAGTTCTGAAATAAGAGTGAACAATGCATTATCAGCATACAACTATACTACATGAAGGCAACAGATACATCATACTGCCATAATAATAAATACCCAGACTACAGTAGGCCAGAGTACTTAAGTATGATCTTTGCTTTATAAAAAAGAAATAAAATGCCCATGTTATTTGGTATAGTTTTGTTTTAAACCAAAACTAAAGTGCATCTAGATATCCAGCAGAGTAACATATCGACCAGCCTTACACCTTAAAACATGGTTTGTAATGACATTAAATCAATAAATATACGAGTATTACGTTTTTTTAAGATAGAAATCATACAGAATGATGACATTATAAATGATATTAACAGAGTATTCGCATTTGGTCTCAGTTGTCCTTCTACAGACACCGTACTGAATGTAGGGGTCTACAGGGGTTGTCTAGTTACGGTTGCTCCGTTATTACCAAGGTTATTAAACCAAGTTCCAAGATAAACATCACTCGTTTATGAGATCAAACAATTTAAAACTCTGAATATTTATAATTACCTTTTTCTCCTCGAGCCAGATGTCCATGTGCCAAAGCAGTGTTGTGCTTGATAGCGGGGTGCACAGTCTCTCCCTACAAGGGGAGCTGTAGTGGGCCGTTGCCCGCCGCAGGACGGGAAGAGGGACGATAGCTGACCGTCCAGGGTGTTCCCACTTGCAGCTCCAACAGTCGTTTGCGGCCCGGTTGTGGCCGCGTTCGAATAGTCTCAGCTGAGGCCAGAATACAACGCTGCTGCATCAGTTAAGCTTTGTGCAGGCTGCTGAGCAGACATGATGAAATTCTTTTTTTTGAAATTCGCGGTTCTTCTTTCAGACTACAGCTAGACATGCCATGCTTGCACCTTTTTGTTATGTTGCATTCCTTTAAAATAAAACCGATAAGAGTCTTCTAATATCCCCCCATAACAGTACCAACAGAATATTTGAGTGTGTCTAAGATGTCAATAAGACACGGCAGTGAAACAGACATCAGGAGGGGGTTTAGTAAAGAGGTCTGCCTCCGAACAAAGGGAGGCTGAGCAACAGCAGCCACAAGCCAGTCCAGAACACTGTGTTCTATAGTAACATGAACACACCAGTGACGTAACGTGTTTGTTTAATACTGCTGAGTCCGGCTGGAGGAGCCATTATCAGTGAGCTGAAAAAGGCCCTGTCACACACACATGCACACACAGATCATTCTGACATCTGCTGTTTCCCAATGTTCTGGTGACTCAAACAAACTGAATACGGCACAAATGGTTTTAAAGCTTTAACATCTGAAGCCAAATTCACAAAAATTGAAGAGTTCTATTTTAGTAGGGATTTATGTAAATTCTCAAGCTACTTTGTCCAAGGAATACACATTTGAGTACTAACTATCTGGCAGCTGTATTAAAGTCGACCAGAAACATTATTATTATCCCAGCACAATCCAGTCCAACACGTGTCATTAACTCACTGGCATTCAGCTTTTGGAAAATATTTGTCCTAACTCTTTCTTTTTTGTATTTGTCCTTGAGTCCGTTCCCTTTCAATTTAGTTTTTATTGAGTCAGCCACAATGAGTTTACATATACAGTCGATATGTTACAAATAAAGTAATGTAAAAGATAATATTAATACAATTAATAGATAAGGAAATAAAGAATAATAACAATAATACATTTACCCATATACTCACATATGTATACCCATATATACACATACACATACATACACGTAAGTATGTACGTACGTACATTTTAGTGTCTTAAGTTCAGCTATGTAGGCTATCACAGAGCCCCAGACAGATTAGTAGTATTCTTCTACGTGCTAATATAGATGCAAAGGCTATACTGTCCTTAGTTTTCCTCCTCATCATTCGGTGGCCAGGAAGTACTCCAAGGCCTCAGTAAGGTGTTTGAAAATGCTTATCCAGTATCCTTGTAGGCGAGGACAAGACCAAAACATATGAGTCATGTTTGCTGGTGACGTGTGACATCTGTTACAGGTATCCGTGACATTAGGGTATATTTTGGAGAGTTGGTGTAATAGATACGGTGGACGACTTTTAGTTGTATAAGGTTGAGCCTGGAACAGGACGTACTATTGTTCACTCTCGCTAATGCGCCATCCCAGACATCATCATCTATTGCTTGGACTAGTTCATCTTCCCAATCTTGTTTGATTTTACCAAGCAATGTTTCTGTGAGACGGGAGATGGAATTGTAAATTCTTGAAACCAGACCTTTTTCGGTTTTTAGTGTCCAGAATTGAGTAAATTATTGAATCCGGATATTGGGGAATGAAGGGTTATTTAGTTTAACCTCTTAAGCCCTGAGCCTGTTTTTCAGGTTTCAGGCTCGAAAATGCCACTAACACAACAAAGACTATATCTTCACTTCTAAAAGGGGTACATTAATAATCTTTTCTCTCAAAGCAAGGTACCATCTGTGAGTTGGATGTAAAAGTGTCAGAATCAATATAGATGTTTTTATTTTAAGGTAAATTCAGATGGAACACAGTAAAACATGTAAATTCTAATGTCCGCCTAAAAAGAAAAACATTACTTATAGTGAAAACCACCCTTGATTGATGGGCTAGTAGACTAAAAGCTTTAGGAATCGAAACTATAACATATAATAAGTACCCTGTATCAAGATTGATGCAAAACAAGTGACATTTGACCTTTTTAGAGAGGTTTAGAAAAATAAAGTCCAAGCGGACTCACCTCTGGGTAATTTGGGAACCATCAGTTCCATTTGAACTTTTTCACTGTAAAAATAATTGTATTACTTTGAATTAACACTATATGTATTCATTCCATCCAAATACAACTGTTGTGAAAAAAATTAAAAAATAAAACATAGGCCTACTCTGTTATCCTCTGAGCCTCTGAATTAGCCCCGAGCGAAAAATGCTAACCTATTACTGCACCGAAAATCACTCCTAGCTCCCTTATTACTTATCCTAGCTGCACATCCAACACATTGTTTATGATCGTAAAGACACAGAATCTAACGGTGCCCACCTCAACACTGAAAGATACAAACTCGCAACGTTATCAACAAAAACGTACATCAAAACAAGTGGCGCTAGCGCTAATGCGCTAGGCTAACATGGCTCACCTTCCTCTTTGTCTGGTCTAAACTGGTCTTCAATGGCATTAAAACGATGATGTAGTTAATCCATAGGTTAATATCCAATGTGGCTGTGTCCCCTTTGAAATGTTCTGATAATCTATAAGCAATACAACTGCAATTCCGTTTTCTGCTGTCCGCTCTGTGCTCCATGCGCTCTGGGTCCTGCAATTCCTGCTTCCTTACGTAGTAAACAATAAGTAAAGTCTCCTGCGTAATGTACTTAAGCTGGCTGGCATTCTTTATACTTTACGCAGGACCATATCTCTGGAATCCATCGGTCGATTTTGGTGATTTACACCTTTTTCTTAACCATTACATCCACGAGAATCGATGGGCAGTTCCCAAATCCACGTAAACATTACCATTACATTACGGACGTAATAGAGAAGCAAACGAAACATATCTGAAAGTACAAGCCTGGATGGCAAAACTTTATACCCAGTATTAGGGCTGGGCGATTTTTTCGGTTTTCACGATTAATTTGCATTTTTACTTTCCTACGGTTTGTGAAATGGCTGAACCGAAAAACCGCGATTTTAAAACATTTCTAGACTTTAAGGGACTCCGTAGTAGCTTACTCTCACTTTCCAGAACGCGCACAAAACACAGCCACATTGCCTGTGACTACCCGATCTGCAGCTGTTATGCTGTGTTCGTTGTTGAGCGTAACAGAGGACTCAGACATTGTACATTACATATATAACTAAACACGCCTTTTCTCCTCTGTATCTCTTTCATGACTTTTCATTTAATATGGTTTTGAACACAATCCTCAATACAGGAAAAACTTCACGGCTGGTTTCATTTCTGGTAGTTCCGGATGTTGTCTCATGCTAGCCACGTCTGTAAACAAACGTATTCAAATAAACTGTACCTTCATTTAATATTCAGCAATAATAATATCTCGACGTCTATACAGTAGTTGTAGTGTTGAAATCAGTAGGTTTCGGTGTGCAACACTCCGTGTCATATCGCTACTAAATTCACCTCTATAGTAAATGGTATATTAGCCACATGCTAAATGCTAACCGGAGGTGAAGGATTTTCAGAATAAAAGCTCAACAACTGCGCACGAGAACTTCTGTTTTTTCAGTATAAAACAGCATTTAAACTGACGGTATTTTTAAGGTACTTTATGCCATCAAAAACATTGATTTTAATTTATAACACTGTGCGCATGTGCAGAGCTGCAGATCGGGTAGTCACATGGCCTATACTACAATCACATTCACGGCTTCACCGACAGACGTACCATAAAAATGTCCACGAACACAGATGAAGAACTCATTCCTAAAAAAGGTGCTACTTCAGTTGTATGGAAGTGGTTCGGGTACAAGCGGCCACACACAGAACAAACAGCTGTTCTGTGTAAGGTCTGTAGAAAGACAACTTCCTAGAAAGTTAAAGGGGTGTTATTTTGTTTGAGGGTATTTTGTTATTATTCATTCCATTATCATTATTTATTATTTGTTGTATTTCATTTTACAAGTTTTTTCAGGGATGGCCTACAAGAGATTTTTTTTTCAGTTTGATTTAAAAAGAATCTTTGCACATTAATGACAGCCATGTGCCGTGGTGCTGTTTTTATTTTAATTTTTTTTATTCCTGAACAACTGATCTGTTCACATAGGCCTAGACTACTTGGTAATCTCATTTATTTTTATTGTGTTATTAAAGAAAATATTTATTGAAATGTTGCCTTGGTCTGGTTTGTTTAGAAAAAAATCGAGGTTTAAATCGAAAATTGTCCATTGGTTAAAAAAAATCGAGGTTTTATTTTTAGGCCAAATCGCCCAGCCCTACCCAGTATATTGCCATAAATATGATGATGGATTATCAGTAAAAATGTCTACGTGACACAAAGACATTGGATTAACCTTGAGCAGCGTTTTTATTCCGTTGAACATAACTTTTGATCACAAATCAAAAAAGGTAAGACGTAATTATTGTAATATTTTTGAAAACGGATGTTGTTTACTTTCTCTTTTCTGGCTGATAGCTCCAGGAATTCGAGGTTGTATAGTGATGATATTACATGTGAGGAATCTGTGGAGTCTCAGCTTTAAATCGTATATCTTGTGTGTGCAGTTAAGATAGTAATAAGGGCATTTCTACCGTGAGTTCTGTGTAAAAAAGCGTTAGCATTAGTTAGCATTTTTTCGCTCAATGCTAATTCAAAGGCTTGGTATTACTCTTGTGTTTTTTTTCGCTAACAATTGTTCTTATTGTCAGTTAGCCGAGTTTCTTACCTTTTTAAAAGGGTATGAAACATTAATAGTTTCATAAATGTTAAGAAGCCCTGAGACATAGTCGGTGGGAGGGGTCCACTGGGGGGACCTTCGGGCTTAAGAGGTTTAACAGATCTATTATCTGAGGAATGGTAGATATTGGGTTAGAAATGAACAATAGTAAATCGTCAGCGTATAACGAGAGTATGTGTTCTGAACCATATCTGGTCATTCCTTGTGTAAAGCTGGCCGATTTAAGCGCAATTGATAGGGGTTCGGTCGCCAGGGCGAATAGTAACGGGCTTAGAGGGCAACCCTGGCGAGTAACTCTACCTTGTGTAAAATATTGAGAATTCATCCCGTTAGTACTCACTGAAGCCTTGGGTGAAGAGTATTACAGTGCTATCCAGGACACAAATTTGGAACCGAGGCTGAACCTCTTAAGGACCTCAAATAGAAAGCCCCACTCCATCCTGTCGAACGCTTTCTCTGCATCCAATGAGACCACCACGTCTGGTGTCTCCTTGGATGCAGGAGAGAGGAGGATGTTGAGAAGAAGTATCAGCCTTTCATAAACCCAGTTTGGTCTAATGATACGATGTGTGGCGTGACTGATTCAAGGCGTATGGCTAGTATTTTAGCCAGGATCTTATAGTCCGCATTCAGAAGGGAGATGGGGCGATAGGAGCTAAATTCAGATTTTGCCTTGCCTGGTTTTAATAATACGATTACTACCGCCTCAGTGAGAGTTTGTGGTAACGTTCCCCGGTCCAGAGAGTCCTCGAACATTCTCAAAAGAAGGGGTGTCAATGTATCAATAAATGTTTTATAAAACTCAATTGGATAGCCGCCTGGGCCCGGGGCCTTGCCACTCTGGATCAGCCTAATCGAATCAGCTGGGCTTTAGAGGTTGATCCAACTCACCCTCCTGAGCTGGAGTTATGGAAGGAAATTCCAGATCATCCAAGAATGTAGTTCTGTCTGCATTATCGACAGGGGCTTGTGAGGCATATAGTCCAGAGTAAAATGTTTTAAAGGTGTCATTGATAACAGATGGGATTCTTGTGAGTTCACGAGTAGGGGTCCGTATTTGTTTAATTTGTTGGGAGGCCGACTGGCTCTTAATTTGGTGTGTTAGGAGACGACCCGCCTTCTCCCCATGTCCATACTGAAATCCACGCGATCTTAAAAGCAATATCTCAGTCTCTTGTGTTGAAAGTAAATTGTATTCCATCTGAAGATTTTGCCTTTCTTTATCTAGTTCAGGGGATGGACATGTTGAGAGTTGAATCTAGTTTTGCTATACTGCCCAAAAGTTCTAACTTCTTTTGCTTTTTCATTTTATTTTGCCTTGCAGAGTAAGAGATGGTCTCTCCTCGGATCACAGCTTTTAACGTCTCCCACAAAAGAGATGGTGATATCCCATCAGATATATTGGTTATAAGGAAATCATCAATAGCTTTAGAGATTGTTTCACAGAATCGATCATCGTTTAACAGTGTGCCGTTCAGTCTCCAAGGGGACTTTTGTAACAGTGTGAATGAGAGGTCAAAGAGCAATGTCGGATATCACTATGGGTGAGTATTCTATGTTTTTTACAGCGGGAAGAAAATAGTTATCGATAAAAAAATTGTCGATTCTCGAGAATGTTTTGTGAACCAAGGAGTAGAAAGAAAACTGTTTCGCTTTGGGGTAGAGAAAACGCCATGGGTCTACACATCCTGTTTGACTCAAAAATAGTGAGATGGCTTTAGCCACTTTAGAGGGGGAGTCCCGTTTTGGACTAGATTTGTCTAAAAGCGGGTCCATTGTACAGTTGAGATCACCGCCCAAAATCAAATGGTGGGAGCTTAGGTCTGGTAATAATGATATCACCTTTCCCATGAATGCTTGTCATCATCCCAGTTGGGCGCATATAGATTGGCGAGAACAACATTGACATTATTGAGGGAACCAGAGACTATCACAAAGCGATCTTGAGGATCCGCTATAACCTTAGTCGGGCTGAACTGTATTTTTGTATGCATCACAATAGCTGCGCCTCTTGCTCTACTACTGAAATTGGAATGAAAGGTTTGGCCAACCCATGATGCCTTTAACCTATGGTGGTCCTTGGTGGTCAGATGAGTTTCCTGTAGAAAGGCAATTTCAGTTTTAAGATATATTAAGTGGGAAAATATTCTGCCTCTTAACCGGGGAATTCATGCCCTTAACATTCCAAGAGACAAGTCTTAGACATGCTCCACCATTTCATGTTACATTAACCATAATCAAAATGTGACCCAGAAGTATATGAAGAGGTAGCATGCAGCCTATTTAATGGAAAGCAGGAGAAACGAACAACAACAAAATAAACATATAGTAGGACTTAACACCCAAATTCTCCCCCAAAAAAATGCTCTCAAAAAGGACAGCCAAACACATATTCCCTTTCCTACGCTTGTTCCTTAAACGAGAACTAGCAGCAGGACTCCAAAAAAACTAAGAATATTGTGACTAGGAGAAACACTATGTACTAGGAAGCTTTATAAATCTGTCCCCTGGGAGTCCAACTGACCTTCAGGATCCAATGGGATTTTAGGTTTAATTCAAAGCAAATAACACAAATAAAATGACTGTAGAGCATTGTCAGATGGGTAAAACACGTATAATTCAAAGAACAAAGCTCATCAGAATATAAAATTCCGTAGTGGATATCTTAGTTCTGCAGAGACTAAGATAACATAATGTGTATGACGCTTTGCCCAAGGGAACCTCAGTGTGGATAATGAGAGGGCTGCTCGTTCACTTCTGTCCTATCCAGATTTAACCTCCAGATGTTGATCTGTCAACATTTAAGCTCCATAAAAGAGTTAATATATGACATGTATCAGTCCACTCACTGCCTTTCTATCACACAGGTTCCCTATACTCCCATATTTCTATATGTCCCTTCTCCCTTACTCACCTACACAACTCACAAGATGTGTTTTGTTGGCTGCTCAGGTATGTTCTCCTCTGATGCTGAAGCCAGCTGAACCTGAGCAGGAATGAGTCCTTTAACCCAGAATTGATTTGTTATTTTAGCACGTACAGCTCCCTGGTTAAAACTATTGTCTTTTTGTTTTTCTGCTGAACAAAACATGTAGGTATTATAAATGTCTGTTTGCCAAAGATCCTATTTTCTGCAATATTTTTTTAATTCAATGGAAAATCCATTGCGTTTGGCTGAGTGAGCCCTTGCCATGTTAACTCCTGGGTTGGCCTACACAAATAGGTCATCACCAAACCACTTCAGTGGGTCGAACCAGAGCCTTTCAAAACGCTGCTGGCTTCACCGGTGTGTTTACTAACCTTATCCATGTTTGTTTATCTGTACTTATCATTATATTCTACTTCCATAATGATCACTTTTTAGGGAGTACAGTTGGACGGAGCATTGAAGGGACAGACTGTCAGTGTTGCCAACATGGCGTCTTTCTCGCTAGATATAGCCACCTTTTGAGCTAATGCTACTCGCTACTTTAATAGGGAAATCATTTTCTTGTTAAATCTAGCTTACTCTTTCTGGCTCCTCAAACGTCACCTACCAAGGCTTTACATGTGTGTGTTATTGTTTCAGATTGAAATGATGGACAAACCAAGAATGTTATATGTAACAGTATAGCAAATATGTACACAGATTATTCATCAGACCTTATTACTACTTTTCTCTTTTGTTTTCACATTTCTTTAAATGACATACTGTATAACAACTATAGAGGGTGAATGTCACATAATTACATCGTGACCATAGTCTGTGTGTGTGTGTGTGTGTGTGTGTGTGTGTGTGTGTGTGTGTGTGTGTGTGTGTGTGTGTGTGTGTGTGTGTGTGTGTGTGTGTGTGTGTGTGTGTGTGTGTGTGTGTGTGTGTGTGTGTGGTGTGTGTGTGTGTGTGTGTGTGTGTGTGTGTGTGTGTGTGTGTGTGTGTGTGTGTGTGTGTGTGTGTGTGTGTGTGTGTGTGTGTGTGTGTGTGTGTGTGCTGCTGCGTAGTAGCAGGTCATTTGGTGGGACTCCAGCTCCCACTGAGGGACCATCTGGACCACTACACGGAGTCATTAACCTGTTAAGCCCCGAGCCTGTTTTTAAGGTATCAGGCTCGAAAATGACATTCCCAGAACAAATGACTATATCTTCACTTCTAAAAGGGTTAAATTAATAATCTTTTTTCTCAAAGCAATGATAAACCTGTGAGTTGGATGTAGAAAAGTCAGAATCAATATAGAATTTTTTTATTTTAAAGTAAATTCAGGTTGAACATAAGAGATGAGGTCAGCTGGTAAAAGAATGGAATTTGATCAAGACTCAAAGCAGGAAAAGCTACGCAGTGGAAACACCTGAAAGGAAAATAAGACCATATGGGTGGAAACAATGAGAAGTGTAAATGTGTAAAACCACACAGGTGACCGGAGCATGAGTAGAATCAGGGGTTGACACTGCACCTTCATGCGTGGGAAGGTGACCATTTCTTCTGTTAAAGGATGTCATTGTCGGGTCCTTCACTTCTAATGTCCTACAGTCAGTGATGACGGAAGTATGCCTCACAAAGGAGGTGTGGTTACAGTGGCAGAGCTATGAAAAGAGTATGTTAACCATTACATTACACATGAAGCTAATATAATGAATAGATAAGTAATGGCTGCTAAAGGCGATGATAAAAGGGAAATGCCATGTGTCGACACAGGAAGTGGAAGAGCACCCTGTGAACGCATCAGTTGAACTGCCATCAACCATGACGCATGCTGGTGTGTCGTTCTGCAAAATGTTCGGGCCATTATGGACTGAGAGTATAATAAATACAGGCTGATAACAATTTACTTTTTCCTAACTCCTTATATCTTACTGCCAGGAGATAAACAGGATTGCATTAGGCCCTCTGTTCCTGTGTTTATTTTATTTTTAGTTTGGGATTTGCTAGATTCCAGATGTACTTTGACTAAGGGACCCTGCTGTATCTCGAGTATCATTAGCGATGTGCGCACTGGTTCTGATGTAGATTGTGTTTTTTTTACTGACAGCTTTTGAAACCCACTGACGACCTCCAGGACCTGGAGGAGAAGGGGGAGGAGCCGAGCTCCAACAGCCAATAGCTGAAGCTGAGAAGCAGCCAATGGGACAGCTCCAAACAGGTACAAATGTGTCTATTTACTAACACTAATAAAAACAAGATGATGTAGCATGAAAAAACAAACAAGCAAGATCTACCGTTCCTTAAGTCTAAAAAGAAGAAATTCATTTTGACATGTTAGCTTCATAACCATGACATGATAATAACTGAACAAATTCATATTGTAATAATAAAGAAACTAGTATTCATCCTTCAAAGTGAATGGATTTATATTGCAACATACCTCCCTCTACCTTTATTTCATCTTTTGCAGATTATTTTGGAAGTTTAGCAAATAACTTTGTTTAAACACTAAAATGTCCCTAAATATGTTTTCATGATGTACTGTTGTTAAAATACAGTGTATGCTGGTTCCAGTCCATAGCGTCAGTTCCTGGTAGTATACTGACCCTGCAGCACCAACATGAAACGTTCATTGTGTCCAAAGTTGCAAACCTTTGTATCTGATCACCTTCCGTAGTACCATTCACTTAGTGGCACAGTGACAGTGTGAAGGCCAGCCATGCTGTGGGTGGTGTTGTTCAGTTCTCTGTGTTGGGTGGGAGCAGCAGGCCAGCAGTGGAGAGGCCAGATGTGTGTTAGTGAACAAGAGCAGAGGACTGAGCCTCAACAGCCTGCACTCGCTCTGGAAACTTGAACAGACTGAGTCCAGAAGTGGAATGGGATGAGAGCATCTTAGAGGTGGTTCCAATGGAAAAGGGTTTTGGATTCAGCAAAAGGAAATGTACTTACTGTCGTGTGGCACTTAATATGTTCTTTTGCACCAACATAATGCAAGTGAAACAGAGGAATATGGAAGAGCAAACTAAGACTGATACCGTTATAGACGGTGGAGAGAAAAATCTAATGTCTGTCACTGTTACTTTCTAATATAAACACATCACATGACCAATTAAGATGAGATGGACCTTTATTGATCCCCGTAGGGACATTCAGGTGTTATAGTAGCAACATAATGAGAGAGAACACATGAGAATATACACAGGGATAATACCATTTGTTTTAAATGTAGTTAAAGTATGAATAGAAATAACAAGTTAAACTCTGATCTGGTGAATATACGTTTATACAGATAGGTGAACAAGGTTCATTAATAAGTGAAGACACTTTTTCTAAATGACTTCGATCATTCTGATCTGGCATTCCTTGTTTCTTGTCTGACATACACGGATACTGGATGATGATAAATATCTTCTCTGAGAGTCGGCCAGTTTCACAGCAGACCTGTTGACTTGTAAAACAACAGGGATAACTAATAACCTGAGAGTAAATGCACACCATACAGTGAGCCAGTTGCAGGGTGTGTTGTGTAAGCTGACTCTTTGGAATGACTCACTAGTGTAGTTCTTGAGAGCTGAATGCTGCGCTGCTTTAAATAGTGCTGCCGCGAGGAATCGCGGGACGGCATAATCTCCTTTCCTTAATATGAGAAAGGAACTTCAAAGTGCATTACTTTAGCATCTAGAGAATGTAAACAGCTCCTATCCTAGCTGTCATATATATCCGGGGCATTTCACTCAAATAAATACTATTGGACCCGGAGCCCATAACTCATATTTCACCAGCGCTGCCTAGTTTGAGTTTGATTATATTTGAGTTCACTGGCAGAGATGCACACTGCGTTGGCAACGCCTCGCATCCACCACCAAGTGGGACAAGGTTTCATTCATGTTATCACTATACTGTATATATCTCAAGTGCTGTAGGTCTATAGCCAGAAGTCTGTACATATTCATATGTAAAAAGACCACTGGCTGAATGAAGTACCTCACCATATGGATGTGTATCAGTCAGTGGTGGAAGAAGTACTTACAGTGTAAAGATACTGTTACAAGTACAAGTCCTGCATTCGAATATTAATGAAGTAAAAGAACAAAAGTATTGGCAATTTGGCATCAAAATATACTTAAAGTTCCAAAAGTAAAAGTACTCATTATGCGTGATGCGTGTCCCATTTCACAAAAATATATATAATAAATTACTGGATGTATTCATCATAGCTGGTACTATGAGCTACTTGTTGTGACTTTATTTACTGCTGCTGGCTATTTAATTATAACTATATAGCATAGTTTATTTCTGAGTTTATTTGGATTTTGTGTTTGCTAATAGTCGGAATCTGTAAAGTAACTAATATTATCAAATTAAAGGTGATCTATCATGCAAAATGCACTTCCTGATGTCTTTTATACATACACGTGTCCCACTCACAAAGTGTCAGAAAGTAAAACCCTCTCTCTTTTCCTCCGTACCCTAATCTCTAAAAACGGGGGAACAACGGAGCTGATCCAGATTTCTGTCCGATGTGACGTAATATCTGAAATGTGGGCTGGCTTTACGCCCACGGCCCAATCAGAAACGTTGCTATCAGAAACAATGCACAACGTGTTCTGGAAGTGACATTAGCAAGCATCTCTAACACTCAGAGCTCACATACCTGATTTTAGGTTAGTTGAAAGGAATAATATTAAGTTTAAATAGATTCAACTTAATATTATTGCTTTCGAACACCCTAATACAGTTGTGTGAGATGTGTTGACATACTGTAATACATTTAGTCAGCGTTTCAGTTTTCTCAGTGTGGTATCAATATCTATTTGTGTTAGTATAGCATCTTGGTTTTTTTCCTCCAGGCTTTTGTAAATCTGTATTTGAGCTCAGCCAGGTTGTTACAGAGGAAAGCTCCCCCTCTCTGACCCATGATGCATCAGGTGGGAATGTGCAGTGCTCCTGCAGCTCGGAGGGACTCGCTTTCCCAGCAGGACCCTCAGCTCAGCATGCTGCTCATACAGGAAATAGAAAGAGCTGGAGGGTCTGTGTGTTTGTGTGTTTGCTATTGATTTTTGGCTGCATGCCCAGAGCTGATACATGGGAGAGAGACCTAAAACAGGAGGGAATAAAAAAAGTGGGCAGTGGTGGAGAGAAACATAAAACAAGAGGAAATGGAAGAAGTGGAGAGAGATGGTGACATGTTTGTACAACTAGATGCTAACCCCCTGATCCCACCAGAAGCATCTGCGCTGCGCCGCGCTGCGACCTCCTCCTGCGTCATAACCCACCAGGCGCGTTTCAAAACGTTGCGGAAGCGGAGCGTTGTGTGTGCAGCCTCGCAGTTGTTGTTGATTTTGGAATATTTCCTGGACATTTGTATTTCTACAAGTAGTAGGCTATGTAGTTAAATGGTTTATGTTTGTGTCTGTTTAAATCGTGTTTATTGTTGTTATTTCCTATGTTGTTGTGTTGTAGACTACAGACACAGTTAATAATAATTGTAATATTCCAGTTATAAACAACATGAATCAAAGATGTGTTGCTGTATTTTAGTGTTAAAAAAATATGCATTCATCATCATAATTATTCTATATATATTATTTACAGTGCCTGTAAACCGGAGGAGAACGCTGGCATGTATTCTCCTCCTTGACAGACGGTGGTGGGGGGGAGGAGAAGGAGCCGGTTTTGGCAACACACTCTCACTCCCTAAGCGTCCAGGAGCGACGTTTGGTCAGTGTCCGTGGCGTCCAATTGTGACGCTCCTAGGCTCCTTCAGCGTCATAAAGGGACGCAAATAGCTTTCAACTGATTGCAATGTATTCCCATCTGCGGCGGGATTTGACGCTCATGGAAGCACGGCATTCGTTTGTGTCGGCTGCCCTTAAAGGTAATGTGAGCGTCCATTCCCATTGGATAACGGAGAATTGTACACCCGGAAGTAAGTATTCCTCTTACTGTCGATTGATTTTACAGTGATATCTGCACTACTCATCGACTCAAAAACACCAGATTATCCTTGTTAATTACACAACATTGATTGGTTCAAATTGTGTGCAATGCTTTTGTATTTTTCCCCTTCGATTCGGAGAAACAAATATTTGTTCTGAGTAAAGGATGGCAGAAGACACTACACCACCCAGAATCCCCAGCTATCGTTTGAACTACACCATGTGCTCTGTTTGACAAACCCCGTGATAGTCCTCAAGCTCTGTGATTGGAGAGTGTGCTCCGAGGGTTACGCCGATTCTCGAACAGCACTTGAAATGGGATGGAACCACGGCAGACTGTCCAAAACTGGATTTGAACGGGTCCACCGCGTCCCCAGAACTACACATGCTGGCTATTGTGTTTTGCAACATGTTCTTTATCTATGGCACGTCTCTACTGGGAGTTGTAGTTTTAAAAGACGTTTTCGTATTTCCCATAATAAGTTGCCAGTATTAAACTGTGTACATCCCTGGAGGTTTAGGTAGGGGATAGGAAACACTCACATTTAAAACATATAATTAATAAATGGGTGAAAATTGCTCGTGCCCATGATGGGCAGCATTAATATATATACACACATGCCAGCTAAGGTCAGAAGAGCTTTATTTAGCAGCTGGTCTTATGTTTGTGACCCCTGTCATTAATTGATAACATTACATTACATTAATTGATAAGCCTGAAACATGCACTTGTCAAGGTTCAGAGGCACATTCTGCAAATATGGCAGTAGCCATCGATCAGCTTAAGATAAGATATACTTTATTGATCCCAAGTTGGAACATTTGCGTTACATCAGCATGTGTTGATTTACAAATAAACACCATATGCAGTGGTGTTTATTTGTAAATCATTTAGTATAATCACACAAATTCTGTGTTTTATATTTAACAATTCTGTGTTCTTTATTTATTGATTGTTCAATACCTGACAAGGCCGGAGATGAAATATCTACATACATCTTATAAGAGTATAATACATAATGTATAATATCAGTTAAAATAAGTGCTTCAACATAGTTAACATTGCTGGAGGTATGCATAAATATTGATAGATGTCTTGTAATGCACTATTGAGGAAACTGCAACCCAAGTTTTTCATTCAATGCAGAACTACACCATAGTTGTGTAGACTATATATGATATGTCAATAAACCTTAGAAAATCTTGAAATCTTGAAAGGGATGTGCAAAATAGTCATTATATACAGTCTTTAATTAACTATTAGTAGAGAATAGCATGTAATGAATATACTTTATATGGATCCTATTAATATCTAATAATAAAAATAATGAAATTCAATAACATGCTTTAACCACTAGGTGTCCCTTTATATCAGCTGTGCACCTTTATGGTGTAAATACAGCCTATCTACCAATTGGATCAAATATAAAAGTGAGCCGAATTAGTGTTGATACTGCAAGGAGACGTATTGTGTGAAAAGAAATGTAAGATGTTGTTTAATGGCTGATATATTTATGATCCACGTCACGTTTTCAGTTCCTCATGTTTGTCTAGAAGTCTTCTCATCAAGGCTCTATAAATACAGAACTACGGCAGATATGTAATATTTAATGCAGCCGAACCGTGTATTACAATGCCGTTATGTGATGACTTTCAAAGAGAAAAGCAAGCACACTCGGAATAAAGTATTGTTTTTTTTGTTTTTTGTTTTTTTAAATGTTTTCGGTCTGTTTCCGGTATTTGTTAATGACGATGTGCTCTGAGATGTGAGACTGGAATTGCACAGGGGAAAATAATGTAGGCTATCTTTAGATGCGGATTTTGTTAAACTAATATGTTTGCGCTGTGGACCAACACTATACATTGACAGGGAAGGGGGTAGCAATAAAGATAACACCATTAAAGAGTTACACAACATAACATAATAATATCGATAGCAGCGTCCCTAGCAACCACCTTGGTAACAATGAAAACGTCGCGATTTCCTGAAGTAATCTTCGTAATAACTAGCACACTAAAGATCATGTACATCCACTGCACACATAATCTGAAATAACAACTCATATTTCTCTCATCAAATGACATCACGCATTTTAATGGCCAAACTAACTTTAAAATAGGCATTTTCCACCGAGAATAAAACGAATTTCGGCCATGTTTTCTTTATCTGCAGGGAGAAATTTGAAGATCACGTGACATAGACGCCAGCCATTGGAATGAATGGTGAAAAAAAACAGGGGTTTGTCAAACAGAGCACATGGTGTAGTCCAAACGATAGCTGGGGATTCTGGGTAGTGTAGTGTCTTCTGCCATCCTTTACACAGAAAAGATATTTGTTTCTCCGAATCGAAGGGGAAAAATACAAAAGCATTGCACACAATTTAAACCAATCAATGTTGTGTAATTAACAAGGATAATCTGGTGTTTTTTAGTCGATGAGTAGTGCAGATATCACTGTAAAATCAATCGTCAGTAAGGGGAATACTTACTTCCGGGTGTACAATTCTCCGTTATCCAATGAGAATGGACGCTCACATTGCCTTTTAAAGGCAGCCGACACAACGAATGCCGTGCTTCCATGAGCGTCAAATCCCGCCGCTGATGGGAATACATTGCAATCAGTTGAAAGCTATTTGCGTCCCTTTATGAAGCTGAAGGAGCAGAGGAGCGTCACAACTGGACGCCACGGACACTGACCAAACGTCGCTCCTGGACGCTTAGGGAGTGAGAGTGTGTCGATCAGGGGTGTAGTGCTGCCGGAGCGCACCGGAACGCCGCTCCGGCACATCACAAATTGCAGTACCCATAAGGAGCTGTACACATGCTGCAGTTTTTGCATGGCTGCGCTGACAGGCGAAAGAGATCCACAGCTCCTTACAGGATACTGACTCCAGCGATCAGCCCCAAAATTGGTGATTGAAGCATCCTTACTTTTGTGCATTGGTGAACATTTTGTAGCTTATTCCGCCAGCATCAAGAACCTGCCATTTTTCAACTCTCAGAATAAATGTCCCAGTTTGATCTAGAAGCTCCTCCAATTGTAGGTATCGTGGCGGTATAAAAATGCCTACTAACGGGTAATTTAAATCTATATTTGCATTACCTTGCTCTGCCAATACTGACCAAACGTCGCTCCTGGACACTTAGGGAGTGAGAGTGTGTTGGTTTTGGGTGCACCCGGTGCACCCCCTCAACCAGCAAAGCAGACAACAAGGTGATTTTCATCACTTCCTGCTTGCGCTGCACTGTGCCGCGTCAAAAATAGGATTCATCCTATATTTTAGAAATTCCTTGCGGCGAGGAGCTTCTGGTACGCTTCGAGCCGCGACGCTTTGAGGCGCGACGCTTCGAGCCGCGGCGCTTCGAGCCGCGACGCTTCGAGGCGCAGCGCAGAGGGTCTGGTGGAATAGCACCCATTGACTAGAGTGGCCGTGATCGCTAAAATCGCCACAGCCGCAGCGCAGACGCTCCTGGTGGGATTAGGGGGTAACTCATGGATAAACCGGGTCATTTCAGTATATGATCCCGGCCAATTACCATGAAGCGTACTGAGAGTTCAGCCATTGATGTTTCATTTATCAATGCATTCAATGTGTGCCCTTCTCTGGTGAGGCAGAACAAAGGCTGACAGATCTGACCCTGGAACCCACGCAGCAGCCCATACACGGCTGTATATCTCCTATCCACAGTTCAAATTATAGTTTTATTCCACTCATGGCAATTATTTGAAGACCAAACATGAAACACATAAGCAGTGTTTTAGCCCATGATGGAAAGGAGCAGGGAGAAGAAAGTCTTATTTGACCCCTTACTCAAAAATCAATGGTCTGTAAATTACAGCTGCTTACAACCAATACTAACAATAACATGGAACCGAAAACACAATCAATAGTCAACACAAGAATCTACCATCAGAGAAACCTGCCATCTTCTGTCTAGTTCATCTTTCTTTATACATTTTCTTAGATGTTCATAAACCCCACAAAATCTTTTGAGAGAATTCCACAGTCTAACCCAACTACAGGGATACACATCTGCTTTAAAGGGCACAATCATTCTGAAAGGTAGATTTCCTCTGATGTTGCTCATCCTGTGAATTTAAAACAAATCATTGTTGCACATTTTATGATAGTATTCTTTTTGTTGCTTTATGCACAACTAATGAAGTCTGTTCTTCAATTCAATCTTTAAGTTTCAACAGCCGTTTCACTCATTTCATGAATGCTACGTGCTAACACAAAGACATTAAAAAGAGTGTTTAAAGAGTTAAACCATGCAGTGTGAGGACTTTGGATTCCCATCTCAGCTTTAAACACAATAATAAGACATTACAATCCATAAAGACAGAGATGAACAACAGCCAAGTGTTCTCGGTGAGAGGAAAGGCCCCGGGCTGGAACACTCTCTCATGACTCCCATGTGAGAGAGGGGGAGAGTGGTGGTGAAAATTAGCTTTGGTTTTTGACAGCAAGAGGAGCACAGAGTGTTTCTCCTGTCTGCCAGACATTGATGTTAGTGAATTCAGTATGAAAAGGAAACGTACAGGTAGGGAACAGAGACCAACATGTGTAGGAGACATCTGAGTAGACAAGAGATTTGCTGTTGCACCTTTTCTCTGTTTGATACTGCTTATTCAGGAAATGAGCAGGACACATGTTCCTAATCCAAATGAAGTGTGTGTGTGTGTGTGTGTGTGTGTGTGTGTGTGTGTGTGTGTGTGTGTGTGTGTGTGTGTGTGTGTGTGTGTGTGTGTGTGTGTGTGTGTGTGTGTGTGTGTGTGTGTGTGTGTGTGTGTGTGTGTGTGTGTGTGTGTGTGTGTGTGTGTGTGTGTGTGTGTGTGTGTGTGTGTGTGTGTGTGTGTAGCTGTGTGTGTGGGTATGTAAGTGTAACTGTGTGGGCATGTGTAAGTGTAGCTGTGTGGGCATGTGTAAGTGTAGCTGTGTGGGCATGTGTAAGTGTAGCTGTGTGGGTATGTAAGTGTAGCTGTGTGGGCATGTGTAAGTGTAGCTGTGTGGGTATGTAAGTGTAGCTGTGTGGGCATGTGTAAGTGTAGCTGTGTGTGTATGTAACTGTACCAACGCACTATACAATAAAACTACACTGTAGGTCATTGTGTGTAGGTGTACTTGCACAATAAAAAAAACGGAAACATAGGTAACATTTGACTCCAACTGGGCAGATTTATTTCAAACATTTTACCAACACACTATAGGCATGTAAAAACAAACATTTTACCAACGTACTATACAATAAAACCACACTAGGTATATAAAAACAACAAGTGTTTTGTTTTTTTAAATAAACACTCGCAAAATGTTATACCTACCTGAACTTTATACCTACCTGAATGTTCCAGTATTTAGGTCGTGCCACTCCCTGAAACAGTTCTTTTTGACAGTGAAGCACAGAGGGACCTGGCACTTCCTGCAGTGCACAGGTGTCTTCACCCTTTTGAGTCCAGCATCTAGGCACCTCCTGCAGTTCTTCCTGACCTTGGTGGCATCTTCCCCATAATACTCGGGCATGCATGTGAGTGGTGGAGGAGGGGGTGGTGGAGTGCAGGGCCTTCAGCAGGGCCTTCAGCAAACTCCAACAATTCTGCAGCAAGCTGCTCGCTGAAAGTCTTCTGGGTGTGTGGCTTTGTCCTGCTGGGGTCACTCCTCATCTAACAAATGTGGAAAAACAAAGAGATTAGATTAATTCACTGGCTTATACTTATAGGATAATATTGGACTATAAATGAATAATATTACACCAAATAAATAAGTAAACACATGTATATTAATTCACTGGCCATTCATTTAGAAAATGTAACTCCAAAAAGACAAGTAACACCATTTAGCATTTTGCCTAATCATTCCTGTAGCTTCTTGGCTAAGCTAACACTGTGATGCAGTTCCACCAAACACATAAGTAATATATAAAAAGGATAATATTGGACTATAAATGAATAATATTACACCAAATAAATAAGTAAACACATATATATATATATTCATTCACTGGCCATTCATTTAGAAAATGTAACTCCAAAAAGACAAGTAACACTATTTAGCATTTTGGCTAATCATTCCTGTTGGCTAAGCTAACACTGTGATGCAGTTCCACCAAACACAAAAGTAATGCATAAAAAGGATAATATTGGACAATAAATGAATAATATTACACCAAATAAATAAATAAACACATATATATGCATTCACTGGCCATTCATTTCGAAAATGTAACTCCAAAAAGACAAGTAACACTATTTTGCATTTTACCTAATCATTCCTGTAGCTTATTGGCTAAGCTAGCACTGTGACGCAGTTCCACCAAACACATAAGTAATATATAAAAACAGAGAGATTACATACCTTTCCCGTGGTGGAAGTTCAACATCCGAGTCACTACTGTCCGGATCCAGGTCTGGCTGGAGGAGATCTTCATCATTCGACGAAGAGTCATCTGGTATGATCATAGCTATTGTCAGCTAGCATCTCTAGCACCTGCTCTGTGGTGAAGCTCTCCCTTCTGGCTGCGTAATGCGTAATGGAGCCGGAGCAGGCGTAGTTTATACTACGCAGGATCATATCTTTGGAACCCATTGGACGATTTGGGTGATTGACACCTTTTCTGAACCGTTAGAGCCAATAGAATCGAGTGACAGTTAGTAAGTCCCGCTAAACACTTACCAAGTAGAGAGGTTTGCGTAAACAGCATGTGAGACAGCATTAGCTCCGGACTGCGAAACTTTATACCTACTCTGCTGCCATGAATGTAATGATAGATTATCAGGAACAATGCTAAAGTGACTAAGAGACATTGGATTAACCTTAAACAGCGTTTTTATTCCCTTGAACAAGAGCTTTGATCACAAAACAGCAACGGTAAGACATAATTATTGTTATGGTTTTGAAAACTGCTGTTTTTTTCCTTCTCTGTTCTGGCTGCTAGCTCAGTGAGTTTGTGTCATACAGTGATGAGACTTATAACACAAATAATCTGTGGAGCATCATCTTTCAGATGATATGTAGTTTGTGCAGAAAATATTAAGTTGTAAAGATCGTTTTTGCTAGTTAGCACCGGAAGTAGCATTTGCCCGTTTTAGCTAAGGGCTAATGCTAACGCTTCTTGTGAGACGTGTGTTTTGTTTCTGTAAAAATGGTTCATATTGTCAGTTAGCTGAGATTCTTCTCGTTAATCTGGTATAACACATTAATAGGTTTTTAAATATTAAGATGCCCTGTGGCACAGTGTTGTGAAAAAAAAACAGGGTCCCTGTCGGCAGGGACCTTCGGGCTTAACAGGTTAACACAATATGACAACATAGCATCCTCACACAAAGTTGTGGAGGGAAGAGGACATCCTGGAGCCTTGAGTCCAATCTGTGGAGGAGCCCCAAAAAGGATTTCAAATGGGCTGAGTTGACTCCGTGTGTTACTTTTCCGCATCCGCATGTACATCAGCACAATGGGCAGAGCTTGTGTGCATGACAGACCTGTGTCTGCACAGCATTTTGCTAGTTTGTTTTTTATTGTGCCGTTCTCTCTTTCCACCCCACCCCCACTCTGTGGATGATAAGCACAATGCTTTCTGATGTCCATGCCCATCTATTCTCCTATCTGCGTAATGGCCTCATTAGCTAAATGTGAACCGTTGTCGCTATAAATTTTGTCTGGTAGTCCCCATCTAGGAATGATTTCCCTCAGTAGTGCCTTTGCCACATCATTTGCTGTCTGTGCTTTTACTGGGAAAGCTTCAACCCATTTGGACCACATGTCAACCACCACCAGACAGTGCTTCTTACCCTCTGATGGGCTAAGCTCAATGAAAACCAGCATTAGGTGCTCAAATGGCCTGGTGGGAGGTGGATGTGCTCCGGGTCCTGTAACTTTTACTGGTCTACCAGAATTTTGCATAATGCAAATTAGGCATGCTTCACAGTGCTTTTGAGCTGTTACTGTGAACCCCCTTGTGAACCACACCTGATTTATAGCCTCTAACATCCCTCCTTTTGACACATGATCCAACCCATGTGTCAACTTAGCAAAATGAGAGAAGAAATGTCTTGGGAGACATGGATTGGAATTTGGACCAACCCAGATGCTGGAGGTTGAGTCAAAAACAGCCCCAGCAGCCTTCCACTGAGCCTTCTCAACTGGTGTAGCTAGCTGCTGCATGGAAGTCAGTGATGACATTTTGTCAGTGAAGGAGGAGACAGGGATTTTAACAAATGAGCGTGCGTGAGGTGCGAGAGGAATCAGAGCAACTACCTTTGTGGCTGAGTCAGCAGACTCATTTCCTATGGAAACTGGGTCTGTACTGCTTGCGTGTGCGGAACATTTACAGACTGCAACTTCAGGTGGGAGCAGAATGGCGTCTAGTAAGCCTGAAACCAGTACATGGTTAAGTACTGGTTTGCCATCGGATTTCAGAAATTGTCTACACTTCCAAATAGCCCCAAAATCGTGTACCACCCCAAAAGCATATCGTGAGTCAGTGTAAATAGTCATGGTTTTGCCTTCTGCAAACGTGCAGGCTTCAGTTAGTGCAATGAGCTCTGCTGCTTGTGCTGAGAGGTGACATGGGAGTGGTCCGGAACGGAGTACAGCAGAATCTGAAACAACAGAAAAACCCACCCGATTAGTGCCCCCTTGGTCCCGAGAGGCAGACCCATCAACATACAAAATGAGGTCAGCGTTGGTCAGAGGAACGTCTTTTAAGTCCGGTCTAGGTGTGCACACAATGCGAAGTTCGGCAACACAGTCGTGTTCGTCACCGTCTTCAGGCAAAGGCATAAGAGACGCTGGATTCAGAGTGTTACATCGCTTGACATAAACATTAGGCAGGCTGCGAGGTGCATTAACACAGCAATAGTATCAGCCTCACACTGTTCTGCTGTGGGTGCACAAATCATGAGGTCATCAACATACTGGATGAGAGCGGTGCCTT
The DNA here is from genome assembly GCA_036324585.1 of Champsocephalus esox. Lineage (NCBI taxonomy): Eukaryota > Metazoa > Chordata > Actinopteri > Perciformes > Channichthyidae > Champsocephalus > Champsocephalus esox. The sequence goes on from CM070481.1 coordinate 4,283,199, forward strand.
TAGAAACTTGTAGAGAGGCCAAACGTGTACACAATGCCTGGTTGTACACAGTAGGAGATTCACAGTTGCCTTGACACAAACGTGTGACTGTGTAAGGTTTACCATCATATTCAAATGCAAACCAGAATTGGCTGTCTTTGTGTACAGGGACACTGAAAAATGCATTTGAGAGATCTATGACAGTAAAAAATGCTGCAGAGGCTGGAACTTGGGAAAGAATCAGATAAGGATTTGGGACCAGCGGTGCGCGGACATGCACTGCTGCATTTACAGCTCGTAAATCCTGGACAAATCTCCACTCGTCAGGAGGTTTGTCTTTTTGACAGGAAACACTGGAGTGCGTACCGGGGAATCGTTACACGGAATAATGACCCCTTGTTTAAGCAGAGCGGTAAACACTGGCCGAATGCCATCAACAGCTTCACGTTTCAATGGGTACTGGGGTTGATTTGGACGGAACGTGGACTTAGGAGTGATAACTACAGGCTCCGCAGAGCGAATCAAACCTACATCATATTTGTGAACTGCCCACAGTTTTTTAGGCACTGTTTTTAGCGCGTCAGGGAGCTCAGAAATATGACTGAAAAATGAGAACTCCGGATCAGATGGGCCATCAACGGGGTTAACATAGTCATTATTGCCTGTGAGAGTCAGAGAACGCAGTACATGAACTGAGCAGTCAATGCTGTACTTAAACACGTCATGTGATGGGGAATACTCAATCAACGGGTCGTCTGTGCTAGTCCAATCAGTACTAGATTCCCAGTCTTTAACGATTGGACCCAAATCTCTCCATCTATCAGTGGGGCCCCTGGCTAGTGAAATGTGTGGGACCGCCCCTGGGATTTGATACAGCTTGTGTTGTGTGGGTGTGAGTTTAACAGAAATAGCGCTGCACAGCGAATTCCAATACATAGTTTTAAGCATGAGCTCATCATTCAAACATTCCAGAAGAAAACTCTCATCATAGTATTTACATGGTTCATCAACCACATTAGCCATACAATGCAAATGAGAAGTTTCCATAAACGGAGCAGGTGGAAAAACACGTTGATGAGTCAACCGCAACAACTCCTGAGAATCAGGATATGTCAACAGCCATTGATACACATTCACTAGTGGGGCCGATAATTATCGGTCCGATATTAGGAATTATGACGTCATCCCGATAAACCCGATAACAGTATTAATAGTCCCCGATAATATACAATATATTTTTTGGGTAAAAAAAAAGAAAAAAATACTGCGGTGTGGGTGGATTGGGATGAGGGGCGCTTGTTTTTCACTCAACTCCTCCCGTTTTGCCAGTAGTGTGGTATAGTGGTTTAGGAAGAGGGGAGTTTTTCACAAATCCAGCGCTCCCTTCTCATGCCTGGCTGTGACGTAAATGGTGTGCGGCCGTGAAGCCAGGACAGTAAACAAACATGTCGTCGGTAGTATGGGACTATTTCAAAGTTTCAGAGTTAGATAGTTTGCTTGCTATTTGTATGAACAAATGCAATGCAGAAGTTCCACGAGGAGGGAAAAAGGCAACGAGCTATAATACTTCCAACCTGATTAGTCACCTGAAACATCGCCATCGCTACGATGGTGTGTTAAAAGCGTACGAAGACGCCTGCGCTGCTAAACTAGCGGCAAATCCAAAGCCAGCTGCAAAGGCACCGGGGCTTTTACCTATCGACGAGGCTTTTGAAAAAGGCAATAACTTTATTTGGGAAAATAAATATGGTCACTTTGAAGAGTCCAAACTGTTCTTGGCTTTGTTTTGTTCATAGTAGTAATGCTCATGTCATTTGCTCATTACTAGTCTTTTTTTTTACCACCAGATGTGCAAAAACTGCAGGTACATTTAATATATATATATATTATATTATTATCGGTTATCGGTAGCGGTATCGGTCTTCAGAAGCAGGAAGTTATCGGTATCGGTATCGGTTTCAAAAAAACAATATTGTGCATCCCTAACATTCACCAGTTCTTTATCATCACATTTTGAACCATCAATGGAGATGGCCGTCGGACTTTGAGACCCTCATTTTTGGAAATGAGGTCTAAGCTGAACCGGAGAATCAGATCTCTGCCCAGTAAATAAACTAAATAATAAAAGAAAACTGTGTTTGACTGATGTGAGAAATGGATGACAGTCATCACCGTTATCTTTACACTGAAGTGGTATAGAAAACTTTTCCTTCACAGTTAACCCAGCCGCTCCTATTGAGTGAATAAATCTTCCACTACATTTTCAATCTGGCAAATCTGCCCTTTTTACCACAGAGTGAGTAGCCCCCGAATCAACCAGAAATGTAACATTAACACCCATGATAGCTAAAGTCAGTGTGGGAAATTTCTTAAATGCTGTTTCCGTGTCATATTTCAAATATGTACCCTTTTCAATTACAGAAATGTTCTCTAAATCTTCCAATTTCTCAATAGCCTGCATGATGTGTGTGTGTGTGTGTGTGTGTGTCACTTCCCTGGTAAGATGCTGCTGGCAGAGGTTCCGTCTCCCCCGACCGAATTCCTTCCTCCCCCACTCCCTCCTTCGACTGATGTCAGTTTAAAGAATTGTCTTTGTTTCGGTCCGATTTATCTGATCGAAAGTTCTTTTTCTGCTTCTCGTGTGGGCATTCAGCGATCCGATGACCCGTGTCTCCGCAGTTAAAACAGCGAATGGTTCGGTGGCCTCCTCCTCGTCTTCTGCCTTCTCCTCCTCGGTTCCCTCTGCCCTGGCCATCACCTTGGTTGGACCAGGCGGTTGTAACAACCTGGACCATGGTCAGCTGGGCCTTGTCTTTGCGGTCGTGGCGTTTCTTTTCCTCACTGGTTTTTTCTTCTGAGACGCGTTTCTCAGCATGCACGGCATGTCGGCGAATTTCTTCCAGCCGGGCCCAGTCCATTACGCTAATGCAGGAGTTTCGCACCGATGCAGAAATAGCCGGGGATAGGCCGTTGAGGAAAGCGTTGCTGAGGTGTGTCTCCCAGACTCCCAATACTGCTGCTTCCCCGGTCTCTTTGATAATGACGCTGTTCTCGATGAACACTTGTTCTAAGCGGTGGAAATAGTCATGTACTGTTTCATCCGGGTTCTATTTGCATGCATAGATTCTTGACATGTCGACTTTGGTTTGGCGGGGAACTTTGTAGTTATTGCGGTCTCGAGGTTGGCCAAAGCATCGCGGTAGGTAGCGTTCAGGGCATGCTCCCACTCAGTGTTTCCCATGTGCTGTTGACCTCCCAGTAGTCCGGTCAAATGGCTGACGTGTATCGTACCCATTCTTAGAGTCAACAATTTCTTTATCTCCGGAATGGTGGGGGAGAATTGTCTACAGAACACGAGGAGTGCTGCAGCGAATTTAGCACCTCCTAACTCAACATCTGGGAGGTGATCTCTTGATATCTCCTTCATCTCTGATACGGTCCATGGGCGGTAGATGAGTGACGGACCAGCATGTCCAGCCACCTGGATCATAGGAAAGACGAGATTATGCTCTTCGTCCTCCTGGTCGCTCTGGTTGTCCTCCTGTCCGCGGAGGTGTTCTTTTTTGTAGAGTTCAGCTTTCCTCGATTCTCTTTTCTTTTTCTCTTTCTTGTCATGGACCTTTTCCAGTCTTGCTTCTTCTTCTTCATTTTCTTTTCTCTGTCTCTCTTCGTCTCTGCTCATTCTCTGTTTGTCTTCCTCTGCAGCTGCTCCGAAGGTCGGCGGTATGTCGACCTCTTGTTCAGCAGCAGCAGCCCCTCCAGCAGCCTCCTCAGCAGGTAGTAGAACGGGGGGAAGATGGGAGAATGGAAACCCAAGGTCGAGGAGAGGGTCCCCCACGCCTGTGTAAAGAGGATAAAGAGAAGTGTGTGGTTTATATGGGGGGGGAACCATGAAACCCTTTTTCTCTTTCTTATCACCCTCATCGTCAGCCTGTATCTTTTTTATTGCTGCGGCCAATTGCCTTCTTTCACGGCACTCTGCTTCATCCTCCCAGTATTTTAAACACTTTCTATGAGTGTCCAGTTTTTCTAAGTCTTTTACTTTAACTTTACTCTTCTTTTTCATTCCATCTTCACACTCTTGTAATTTATCTCTTAGGTTTTTGATTTTTAATTTACTCAAAGAACCTCCCTTAGGAAATCCGAACATTTCCGTCCATATATTTAATTTAGACAGACTGTTTTCACCATGTTTTGCTCGCATGACATCTACAATCGGGCCCTCAGGAGAGTGTACTAGTCCCCTACTCTGCTTTGCTCCCATAACAAAGTATTTTAAGTGTTACCTAAACACCCCGTGTTACCAAAACACTATTTTTCACCCGTCGGTGATGTGATATTTGTTTCTCAGTACAAATCACACAAAGACTGATCGTAAACCCAGTCTACAACGGATATCCCAAATATCCTACTTTCGAGCAGTCCCTCTAATAAATGTCATGGAGTTTAATTACGTTTAACTTTAAACAATTTAGACACTGTACATCTCACCGAGTATTGAAAGCCTTTTGAGTTCGTTGGATTTTGTGAAGTCAATCGGTTCCACCCCCGGCGCTGGTCCTCTCGTCCCATACGGTTTCTGTCGAGGTAGAGGATAATCCGAGGATCCTGGAGTGACCACCAACGTCCGTAAGTGTCCCCAATCGAACTTGCAGAGATCCTGCCGACAACGCCAATTGTTATGGAAATCTGAGACCCAATACTGTGGAGAGTACAAGTCAGAGTGATCAAACAAATAAATGGTGAAACAGACAGTTGTCTTTCTTGTTATTTATTTGAAGCTTGAAATACAAAAACGCAATACAAAGTCACAGGTCTCACAGAGTATAGGATAGTCTGCAGGAGTGTGCGCAGTACAATATAATAGCAAAGCTTATATACAGGAAAGGGCGGGCAGCTCAGAAATCTGTCTTCACATGGTCTCATATTGTTATTAGACAGCTGTCCTTGAGCTGTAGATAGTATAACGGTTCTCAGAATAGGGAAGTTCTTGTGTGACTTTGTCTGAGTCTCAACCTAGTCTGCCAAATCAGCTCTGTGGCCTTGAAGCGCTTGGGAATAAAAACCTACATTAGAGTATGAGAAGAAAACAGCACATCTCAGGAAATGATATAGGTGTTTTACAATGATTTGAGAAGCATTTGGTTTAAGCATATAAGGATATAATAAAAATGTCCACTACAGTCATCTGCATAGCTATGGTAACTTATGTTGTTGTTTTTCATTATCTGAGCCAGTGGTAGCATGTATATGTTAAAGAGAAGAGGCCCCAAGATGGCGCCTTGAGGAACCCCACATGTCATATTTGTCAACTCAGATGTGTATTTACCTATATAAACAAAGTTGTTTCTGTCCTTTAAGTAGGATTCAAACCAATTTAGAACTGTTTCCGAAAGTCCCACCCAGTTTTCCAGTCGGTCTAGTAATATGCTGTGGTCAACAGTGTCAAACGCAGCACTGAGATCTAATAATACTAACACTGAAGTTCTGCCACTGTCTGTGTTTAAGTGGATGTCATTAAAGACCTTTACAAGAGCAGTCTCAGTGCTGTGGTTTGGACGAAAGCCTGACTGGAACACATCAAAACAGTTATTTAAATGCAAGCAATTACTCAACTGTTGAAAAACAACTTTTTCAATGATTTTACCTAGAAATGGGAGGTTTGATATGGGCCTGTAATTGTTCATTACTGAAGCATCTAGATTATTATTTTTAAGAGCGGTTTAATGACTGCAGTTTTCAGGGCCTGTGGAAAAAATACCTGAGTGAAGAGATTTGTTTACTATATGAAGTAGATCTGAGGCCATGCAAGGCAAAACATCTTTGAAAAATCCTGTTGGAATAATATCAAGGCAGCAGGAGGAGGATTTCAGAAGTTGTATAATGTCTTCTAGGTTATTATCATTAATCTGATGGAATTGTGTCATGGTGTTTGAATTGATGTTAAGTGGACACAGAGACAACACATTTGCTGTTCCTGATGCAGAGGCATTGACTGCTTGTCTGATTTTCTGAATTTTGTCAGTGAAAAAGGAGGAAATTCAGAGGCTACTGACACTGGGGGGTTAGTTAGTCTGTCGACAGTAGCAAACAAGGCACATGCGTTGTTTTTGATTTTGGTAATGATGTCAGAGAAGAACGATTGTCGTGCGTTTTTCAATTCCAAATTATAAAGGCCAAGTCTCTCTTTATAGATTTCAAAGTGAACCTGGAGATTTGTTTTTCGCCACCTGCGTTCAGCTTTTCGACATTCTCTTTTTTTTGTTTTCACAGTCATGGCCTTTCTCCATGGAGATATTTTCTTGCCAGACACCTTAGTTGGAGCAATGGCATCTATAAAATTTTTAATTTTTGAATCAAAATGATCTACTAGCTCATTTACTGAGATGTTAGCAGGGGCAAGTGTGGAAGAAAAATCTGAGTAAACATTTCCCTAGTATTTTCAGTTAAATATCGCTTTGTGGTTACCTCTTTTTGAACATTTTTGTGAACAGAAATAGAGCTCTCAAAGAAAACATAGGAATGGTCAGAGAGTGCAACATCAGTCACCACAACCTTAGAGATATTCAGACCCTTTGAGATAATTAAGTCCAGAGTGTGCCCCTTATTGTGCGTGGGCTCCGTCACATGCTGAGTCAGTCCATAGCTATCAAGAACACAAAACAGTTCTTTTGCCCCTCTGTCCTGGGGGTATAACGGTACGTCCACACAGCAGCTTTTCAAAAATCTTGAAAATCTTGGAGCTGGGCGTGTCTGACAGCTTGGGGATTTTTTGCGAGCAATGCGACCAACAACCAATCACATGAATCTCCCGCCCCCGACATACAAAGCAAAAAAACCCGGGGATTTTATGTGAGCAATATATATATATATTAGGGCTGTCAAGTTAACATGTTAAAGCAAAAAAAAATTAACATCACTAATTATTTTAACGCGATTAACGCATGTGTATTTTTTTTCCTCGGCCGCCCCGTAGTTTCAGAGCGCATCGAGTTTAAAATACCATCTACAAGCTGATGCTGACAGCCCCGCTCCTGCCGCCCGCTTGTGGCAGACCACACTTCCACGCTCACCGGCAGGCACCGACTGGCCATCTGGAGGACCGGGAGGGTGTGTGTATGTGTGGCCCGAGCGAGCGAGAGAGAGACCTTACGTGCATTGTTGTTGTTAGCATCTGGTGCTAGCTAGCTGCGCTAACGGATATAAGGAGCTGTTTAAATGAAAACAGAGGAGCGACATTTCGCCACAACTGCGCCGAGCACTTGACTTTATGCAGGAAGCCAGACAGTGGGACATTGTACGAACAGTCAGCACACTCAGCTCGGATAGTGCGCAACATGATTGCAGCATCCAGGCAGCTCCCGTTCGAGCATATGCCTTGAGTTGCACATAGCTCCAACGCACACACACACACGCACACACACGCACCATTTGTATTGTATGAGAGGTTCCAGGTTGAATTGAGGCGAATATGTGTAATGTTCAGAGGTTGTTGTTTAATATTCATGAGAATATTTGTCATTGTTCAAATGATAATAAACATTAGCATAAAGCATATTTGTCCACTCATATGTTGATAAGAGTATTACAAACTTGAAAAATATTCCTCTAAGGTACATTTAGAACAGATCAAAAATGTGCGATTAATTTGCGATTAATCGCGATTAACTACGGACAATCATGCGATTAATTGCGATTAAATATTTTAATCGACTGACAGCCCTAATATATATAAAAACTCCCCAAACAGGCGAAAACCTACCAGTTTCACCCACTGTCTCTGTCACCTCCCTCCACGCCTGGTTCCTCCAGTTTGTATCCCGTCAATAGTTCTGATTGTAAAGAACCGGGTGATTTTCTACAGTAATTTCTCGTTTGGAAAATGAGGAAATGAACTGCGGTCTGGTTCTCCCTGCTTACACGCGGTTTGATTGGCTAACGCTTCTACTGTCAGATTTGCATAAACGTGTTTGATTGGCTGACGCTTCCAGCTCAGCTTCAAAAGTTGAACATTGCTCAACTTTTGAATCCTGGAAATCTTGGAAATCTTCGCTTCGCTCCCCCACAATGCAGTTTGGCGAATAGCGAGGCAAAGTGACGTCATCCCCATTGAAAGTCAATGGGCAGAGAAGCGTTGGAAGCGGTGGAAGATTAGTCTAAAGCTGCTGTGTGGACGTACCGTAAGGGTATCTTTATTTTGAATTCTGTGCTAAAGTGCGTTAGCATATATTTTTTTTTAAATGAATAAAACCCCACGTCCCTGCGGTGTGAATATCGCGCATGCTCATATCGCGGTTATCGCCATGACACGGTATATCGTTCAGCCCTAGCTCTGAGTGTTCTCCTGTAAAGCTGATGAAGTAAACACATGGCATCTGAGGTTGACGCTTGTGGACCTCTTCAGCTCATCCCACAAATGCTCTATGGGATGTAGGTCTGGGGACTGTGATGGCCATGGCAAAACCTTTATTCTGTGGTCAGTAAACCATTTTTGTTTAGATTTTGAGGTGTTCTTCGGATAATTGTCCTGCTGGAAGGTCCAACCACGGCCCATTTTAAGCTTCCGGGCAGAGGCTGTTAGGGTTTCATTTAATATCTGCTGGTATTTGATACAGTCCATGATGCCATATATCCTAACAAGATGTCCAGGGCCTTTGGAAGAAAAACAGCCCCAAAACATCAAAGATCCACCACCATACTTCACAGTGGGTATGAGGTGCTTTTCTGTATGGCTATCTTTCTGTCTACGCCAAACCCACCTTTGATGTTGTTGCCAAAAAAAATGGTCTCATCTGACCATATAACCAGTGCTGGAATTGGGCCGGTACTCACCGGTACGCAGTACCGGCACTTCTGGTTCTGACCCATGGAGTACCGGCACTTCTTGCTCAGTACCGGCATGCTGGCGGCACTCCGGTACTCATGCACCGTGCCAGTTCTCAACACTCTCCCGCCGTTCTTATTAAACATCCATATATATATATACAGCCGCCCGGTACTCAGTAGATGCGTCATGAGGTGCCGAACGGACATTCTCATCGCTCTAACCGCTGGAGTTTCACAGCGGCTGTCAGCTGTTTACTCCTGTCATTCAAACAGAACGTGCTGGAGAGGGGGCGGGGCTTATCTTCTCCATGTAAATACTGTGGTGGAAACGACTATGTCAAAATTAACCTATTTGACCGTGATTTAATAGTAATACACGTTTCAAAATAATAATAATAATAATAATAATGCCGAAGTAACAACATACTGAAAACTGTTAGTAAAACCAAGTTTTAATGCTTTACAATGTACATACCTAGATGCACGTGTGTTGTGTTTATGCAGTGCAACTCCCACCCAGTGTGTGGCTATGTAGAGTGATAGAACAGAGCAGGCACGCCCCCGAGAGAAGGAAAGCAAGTCACGTCACAAATTAGCATTTCTAAAATGTTAGCGTGGATTAATAAAAGTGCAAAAAGACAGCGGTTGTCGCCGGAAGAAACTTCAAATACAGAGAATGCTGTGCCTGTGTTGGAAATTGTGTCTGATGGGGAGCTTTCTTTGGTTGATCCTCCTGCTCCAAGTTCTAGTGCATTAGCATTAGCACTAGCTCCGCCGCCTCCTCCAGAGCCTCTAACGTTAGCTGCTGCTGGCGCAACTGCCACCACCAACACCGGGCAAAGCGATGCACCTGACTGCTGGACAACGGACCAGGTGCAATATTTTTGCAAGACCAATGCATGGCTCCTTCTTAAAGATAAGAAGCTAGGATGTCGGATATGCAGAGATGTCAAATATTTGGGAATACACACTGGACAAGGACTGAAACTGTCAACTGAATGGGGTGAGTGTGCAGTGTCTCATTTCGGTGTTGACAAGGGCAAACAACAAGCTAGCCTGAGAAAAAAAATCAAAGAACATAAAGAATCACAAGCCCATGTAAAAGCTGCTGACATCCTTACATCTGCTTCACGTGAAACTATTCAACATCAAGTGCAGTCTATGCATAAATCTGAATTAGACACCACTATCAGAGTTTTTCGAACGGCATATAAAATTGGCAAACATAGCCGGCCATTCACAGACATGCCAATTGATTTGAATGTACAGAAACTGAATGGGCTGAACATGGGCAAGGTTTTGCACTCCAATAAAACCTGTGGCGAAATCATCGACCCCATAGCTCATGAGCTGAAGAAAAAAATGGCAAAAGACATTACAGAAAACCAAAGAAAACTCTGTGTTTTGGTCGATGAATCTACCACTATTAGTGGTAAAACGGTGCTTGTTGTGTGTCTACGCTCAGCATTAGCTGATGCTGAGCCCGAAAAGTTTTTTTGTGAGCTGATCGAGTTGGATGGAACAACGGCTGATGACATCACAAAGGCGTTAATGGAGATTTTAACGAGGACTTTTTACGTCAGTGTTTCGTTTCTTTTGCATGTGATGGGGCTTCAGTCATGCTAGGGAAGAGAACAGGCGTTGCAACCCAGTTGTGTAGTAAATTCCCAAGCCTGTTTGTGTGGCACTGCTCCAATCATCGTCTAGAGCTGGCAGTTGGGGATGTGGTCAAGGAGGTCTCAGGGCTCAATCATTTCCAGATCTTTTTTGACAAACTCTATTCCTTGTTCCATGCCTCCCCCAAAAATCAGAGGCAGTTAGCGCAGTGTGCGCAAGCAGTCGGACAGCGTCTCCTGGTGATGGGGCTAATCCAGGACATGAAAGTTATCCATCCTGGAAGTTGGCCTGAAGAGGAGTTAGACGTACAGTATGGGGACGTAGAGGTGCTACGTTTGTGCGAACTGCTGAAAGTGGACAGAAGAGAGACTGTTCAGGGCTTTCGTGAATACAAGGAAACCAGGGCATCCCGTACACCTGCTGCCATGGAGCCTCTACTGAAAGCAGTCCGAACCATCGCTGTCTCCACTAGTGAGTGTGAGCGGGCATTCAGCTGCATGAACGATATCCTTACTGCGAAAAGGAATGCTCTCTCTGTCAGCCGACTGTCCAGCCTGGTTTTCATTAAATGTAATGGACCATCACTAGGACAGTTCAATCCGGAACAGTATGTGAGGTCCTGGCTGGCAAAGAGAAGGAGAAGTGCTGATGAAAGAGCCTGTCCAGCTCCAGCCCCTGATACTGCTGTCCCCAAGGCCTTCTGGAGCCTTTTCTAACAATCTGAAGTATATTGCAAAGCAGCTCACCCAGTGAGAAGACTTTTGGCATAATGTGCCGATGTGTACAGATCCTGGAGATAGAAGGACTTCAGACCAACAGGGAGTTATCTGATCAGCTTGGTGTTCAATGTAACTCTTTACCATGGCTCAGACTTTGTTACTTGCAGTTACAGTTTCTCATTTTAGATGTTTTTACATGTTCTTTGTTCATGCTCTTTATCATTTTTCTGAGTTGGAAAGTTAGATTGCATCATAGTTTACTTTATACATATTTGTATTCTTCAGTGGTGAAGTATATTGCAAAGCAGCTCAGCCATGTGAGAAGACTTTTGGCACTTTTTCGTTTTTCGTTTTCTGAGTTGGAAAGTTAGATTGCATTCAAAATGTACAGAAATACTTAATTTTGTTAAAGCTTTTTATAAAAAATGCTTCTGACCAGAGCTTTGTTTCCTTGTCATTAATGTTGAACACCACCAGAGGGGCTCTCACCTGAAAGGTCTCTGCTCCATGTGTCTTCAGCAGAACAGCTAGACTTTGATTGCTATATTTTCAGTTAATATTGACCTTACTGAGCTTTAGCCATATCCGCTGCCTATCATAAAAAATGTTAAGTACAGTGAACCTTTCTAAAATATACAGTAGTAAAGAGACAAACCCACCAGCATTATAGTAGCCAAATTCTTGTTTGTGGGCTGTAAAATTTACTTGAAAAAGTTGCTGATTTTAGAGTACTGGCACCTTTTTCATTCCAATTCAAGCACTGCATATAACCCTGTCCCATTCAAAGTCCCAGTAACGTTTAGCAACCCTCCCAAACAACTTGTGGTGATGTAGGTGGCGTCTGATTGTCGTTTTGGAGACTTTCTGACCCCAAGACTCAACTAACCTCTACAATTCTCCAGCTTTGATCCTTGGAGATTATTTTGCCAGTCGAACCATCCTCCGCACTGTGTGGTGTCAATGTACACACACATCCTCTTCCAGGCTGATTCTTAACATTTCCGGTTGCTTTACACTTCTTAATTATTGCCCTGATAGCAGAAATGGGCATTTTCAACTGTTTCAAGATGTTCTTATATCCATTTTCTGATTTGTGCAGCTCAACAACTTTTCGTCGCAGATCATCACTGTGTTCTCAGGTCTTTCCCATGGTGATGAATGACAAAAGGAATTTTGGCCTGTGTCACCTCATATTAATACCCCAGTGAAACAGGAAGTCATGGTTGACCAATTAAGAGATCCTATAATATATATGATGACTGGAAATATACTTCAGTTAGATTGTAATCATAGGATTTTCTAGGGGTGTAATAATGATTTAGCTACCAACAGAACTTCACACACAAACACAGCCTTTGGTGTGTGTGTGTGTGTGTGTGTGTGTGTGTGTGTGTGTGTGTGTGTGTGTGTGTGTGTGTGTGTGTGTGTGTGTGTGTGTGGTGTGTGTGTGTGTGTGTGTGTGTGTGTGTGTGTGTGTGTGTGTGTGTGTGTGTGTGTGTGTGTGTGTGTGTGTGTGTGTGTGTGTGTGTGTGTGTGTGTGTCCTAGCTATTCCTCCTATTGTTGCTAGGTGCATGATGTCACAGTCTGACTCTCACCTCATTGGCTGTTTCTTTCTCTCTCATCTTTTTGGATATTTCAGATATTGTGGCGAGCGTGGCGAGGCGGCGAGGTGGCGAGGCATTTCTATCCTCCGTTCTCTGGTTTTCCTTGGGCCCTGCAAGAGCACTGAGACACTCTCATCACTCTTTGTCCTCCTCTCTGTCACTGTCCTCTCTCCTTCTATCCATCTCTCTGTCCGTCAGCGGGTCCTGAGCAGCACACAGTAAAGACTCTGTGAGGTACTCAGGCAATGCAGAAGTATATCTGAACCCAGTGTTCAGCCCCCCCCAGCCCAGAGTCTGGCTCGGTGCCACAGGGTCCATCAGGTGATGAGGAGGGCCAGGGGGCTCATCTCTTTCTAGACTTTCTCTTCTTAACCTTGTGTCTTCATGTATTGGGGGTCCTCCGGTGCCCCCGCCCTCTGTCGACCTCCCCGCACCTGCTGCCACCACGGCCGGCCACCCCAGTCGCCTCGTTGCCATGCCGACAGAGACACTGGCTCCAGCCCTGCCAGATAGCAAGGCCGCTGGCCTCGCAACGCCCTTCAGTTCCACCGTACCTCTCCGCATCCTCAATAAGGGCCCGGACTACTTCAGGAGACAGGTACGTGTGTGTGTGTGTGTGTGTGTGTGTGTGTGTGTGTGTGTGTGTGTGTGTGTGTGTGTGTGTGTGTGTGTGTGTGTGTGTGTGTGTGTGTGTGTGTGTGTTGTGTGTGTGTGTGTGTGTGTGTGTGTGTGTGTGTGTGTGTGTGTGTGTGTGTGTGTGTGTGTGTGTGTGTGTGTGTGTGTTGAAGGACTTCTAATTTCTCTAAATGCACTTCGAGGACTGAACGTGGAGGAGGCTCTATGGAGGAGCTCTAATTGAGGATACACTGATGGGTCCTCTAGTCCTTACTGCATTTGAGTTAATGTCTCTGAATGCCTCAAATGAAACAACATATATATATAATATCCGGGTCCTAGCATCTCACATTAAAGCATTAAAGCAAAGAAGGAAGCCCACAGGTTTATCAAAGACCCCCATCACCCCAGCCACAAACTGTTCTGTCTGCTGCCGTCCGGCAGGCGGTACCGCAGCACCAGGGACAGCTTCATCCCACAGGCAATACGACTATTAAACACCTGAACTTGAAACAACATCATAACATTAATCTGGCTGCTACTTGGGAATGATTTATCTAATACATCATTCCATCATTCCATTGAGAAGTTCGGTCATCCGGGAGGGACTCGGAGTTGAGCCGCTCCTCCTTCGCGTCGAAAGGAGCCAGTTGAGGTGGTTCGGGCACCTAGTTAGGATGCCACCTGGGGGCCTCCCTAGGGAGGTTTTCCAGGCATGTCCAGCTGGGAAGAGACCAAGGGGTAGACCTAGGACCAGGTGGAGGGATTATATCTCTTCGCTGGCCTGGGAGCGCCTTGGGACCCCCCAGTCAGAGCTGGTTGATGTCGCCAGGGAAAAGAACGTTTGGGGCTCTCTGCTGGAACTGCTACCCCCGCGACCCGAGCACGGATCAGCGGGAGAAGATGGATGGATGGATCATTCCAATCACTTACACTATTTCACTTTTTTACTATTTGTTCCTTTTGACTTGCACTGTTTATCTGTGTTATTGTGTTCACTGTTGGAGGAGCCTGTGACCTGAGATCTGCATCTTCATAACTAAACTGTAGCTATGATAAATAAAAGCCTTGAACCTTGATGTATAAATAGAAGAATGGTTTGAGTCAGGGAAATGTGTAGCCAAATAATCCATCAACAATCAATTGGCCTGTTGGCTGACTAAGAGCATTGTTTATTTCAAACAAAAAAGCACTAGGCATAAGTCAATACCAACAACTATCACATACCAAAGACAGTCACCTATACAGTATTATTAATGCTGAGGTTCAAGGCTTCTATTGGCCTGACGTACAAAGCTACAGTGGAGTTATGTTGATGAACATCTTAGGGCACAGGCTCCTCCCACAGTGCAAGACAATAAAACAGAAAAACAGAAACAATTGTGCAAGTAAATACAACAACAACAAATACTGAAATAGTGCAATAAGAGTCTATACAAGAGATTGAAATATGATATATTAGATACATCATTTGTAAGTAGCAGACAGATGAATTGTATGGATGTTGTTTCAAAAGTTCAGGTGTTTAACAGTCTTATGGCCTGTGGGATGAAGCTGTCTCTGAGTCTGGTGGTTTTGGTCCGGATGCTGCGGTACCGCCTGCCAGACGGACAAGTTTGTGGCTGGGGTGATGGGGGGTCTTTTGTAATCCTGAGGGCTGTCTTCCTGAGCCGCTGGGAGTGAAGGTCCTCCATGGAGGGCAGCTCCGTCCAGGTGATGTGCTGTGCAGCTTTCACCACCCTCTGTAGAGTCTTAGGGTTAAGGGCGGTGCAGCTGCGTACCAGGCCGTGATGCAGCCAGTCAGGATGCTCTCTATGGAGCACCTGTAGAAGGTCAGGATGCTCTCTATGGAGCACCTGTAGAAGGTCAGGATCCTCTCTATGGAGCACCTGTAGAAGGTCAGGATGCTCTCTATGGAGCACCTGTAGAAGGTCAGGATCCTCTCTATGGAGCACCTGGAGAAGGTCAGGATCCTCTCTATGGAGCACCTGGAGAAGGTCAGGATCCTCTCTATGGAGCACCTGAAGAAGGTCAGGATCCTCTCTATGGAGCACCTGTAGAAGGTCAGGGTCCTCTCTATGGAGCACCTGTAGAAGGTCAGGATCCTCTCTATGGAGCACCTGTAGAAGGTCAGGGTCCTCTCTATGCAGCACCTGTAGAAGGTCAGGATCCTCTCTATGGAGCACCTGTAGAAGGTCAGGATGCTCTCTATGGAGCACCTGGAGAAGGTCAGGATCCTCTCTATGGAGCACCTGGAGAAGGTCAGGATCCTCTCTATGGAGCACCTGAAGAAGGTCAGGATCCTCTCTATGGAGCACCTGTAGAAGGTCAGGGTCCTCTCTATGGAGCACCTGTAGAAGGTCAGGATCCTCTCTATGGAGCACCTGTAGAAGGTCAGGGTCCTCTCTATGGAGCACCTGTAGAAGGTCAGGATCCTCTCTATGGAGCACCTGTAGAAGGTCAGGATGCTCTCTATGGAGCACCTGTAGAAGGTCAGGGTCCTCTCTATGGAGCACCTGTAGAAGGTCAGGATGCTCTCTATGGAGCACCTGTAGAAGGTCAGGATCCTCTCTATGGAGCACCTGTAGAAGGTCAGGATGCTCTCTATGGAGCACCTGTAGAAGGTCAGGATGCTCTCTATGGAGCACCTGTAGAAGGTCAGGATGCTCTCTATGGAGCACTTGAAGGTCAGGATCCTCTCTATGGAGCACCTGTAGAAGGTCAGGATGCTCTCTATGGAGCACCCGTAGAAGGTCAGGATCCTCTCTATGGAGCACCTGTAGAAGGTCAGGATCCTCTCTATGGAGCACCTGTAGAAGGTCAGGATCCTCTCTATGGAGCACCTGAAGAAGGTCAGGATGCTCTCTATGGAGCACCTGTAGAAGGTCGGGATCCTCTCTATGGAGCACCTGTAGAAGGTCAGGATCCTCTCTATGGAGCACCTGTAGAAGGTCAGGATGCTCTCTATGGAGCACCTGTAGAAGGTCAGGATGCTCTCTATGGAGCACCTGTAGAAGGTCGGGATCCTCTCTATGGAGCACCTGTAGAAGGTCAGGATCCTCTCTATGGAGCACCTGTAGAAGGTCAGGATCTCTCTATGGAGCACTGTAGAAGGTCAGGATGCTCTCTATGGAGCACCTGTAGAAGGTCAGGATGCTCTCTATGGAGCACCTGTAGAAGGTCGGGATGCTCTCTATGGAGCACATGTAGAAGGTCGGGATCCTCTCTATGGAGCACCTGTAGAAGGTCAGGATCCTCTCTATGGAGCACCTGTAGAAGGTCAGGATCCTCTCTATGGAGCACCTGAAGAAGGTCAGGATGCTCTCTATGGAGCACCTGTAGAATGTCAGGATGCTCTCTATGGAGCACCTGTAGAAGGTCAGGATGCTCTCTATGGAGCACCTGTAGAAGGTCAGGATGCTCTCTATGGAGCACCTGTAGAAGGTCAGGATGCTCTCTATGGAGCACCTGTAGAAGGTCAGGATGCTCTCTATGGAGCACCTGTAGAAGGTCAGGATGCTCTCTATGGAGCACCTGTAGAAGGTCAGGATCCTCTCTATGGAGCACCTGTAGAAGGTCAGGATGCTCTCTATGGAGCACCTGTAGAAGGTCAGGATGCTCTCTATGGAGCACCTGTAGAAGTTGCAGAGTATCCTGGAGTCCATGTTGAACCTCCTCAGCCTGTGGAGGAAGAAGAGCCGAGGTCGAGCTGTCTTGGTGATGGTGGTGGTGTGATGAGTCCATGTCAGGTCCTCAGTGAAGAGTCCATGTCAGGTCCTCAGTGAAGAGTCCATGTCAGGTCCTCAGTGATGAGTCCATGTCAGGTCCTCAGTGAAGAGTCCATGTCAGGTCCTCAGTGAAGAGTCCATGTCAGGTCCTCAGAGATGAGTCCATGTCAGGTCCTTAGTGATGAAGAGTCCATGCCAGGTCCTCAGTGAAGAGTCCATGCCAGGTCCTCAGTGAAGAGTCCATGCCAGGTCCTCAGTGAAGAGTCCATGTCAGGTCCTCAGTGATGAGTCCATGTCAGGTCCTCAGTGATGAGTCCATGTCAGGTCCTCAGAGATGAGTCCATGTCAGGTCCTCAGTGATGAGTCCATGCCAGGTCCTCAGTGAAGAGTCCATGTCAGGTCCTCAGAGATGAGTCCATGTCAGGTCCTTAGTGATGAAGAGTCCATGTCAGGTCCTCAGTGATGAAGAGTCCATGCCAGGTCCTCAGTGAAGAGTCCATGCCAGGTCCTCAGTGAAGAGTCCATGTCAGGTCCTCAGTGATGAGTCCATGTCAGGTCCTCAGTGATGAGTCCATGTCAGGTCCTCAGAGATGAGTCCATGTCAGGTCCTCAGTGATGAGTCCATGTCAGGTCCTCAGTGATGAGTCCATGTCAGGTCCTCAGTGAAGAGTCCATGTCAGGTCCTCAGTGAAGAGTCCATGTCAGGTCCTCAGTGATGAGTCCATGTCAGATCCTCAGTGAAGAGTCCATGTCAGGTCCTCAGTGAAGAGTCCACGTCAGGTCCTCAGTGAAGAGTCCATGTCAGGTCCAGTGATGTGGACCCAGAGGAACCTGAAGCTGCTGACTCTCTCCACGTAGTCCCATTGGTGGCGATGGGGGCGTGTCCCTCTCTCTGCTGCTTCCTGTAATCCACAATCAGCTCCTTTGTTTGCTGACGGTGAGATGGAGGTTGTTATCCTGGCACCAAGATGTCAGGTTTTTGACTTCCACTCTGTACGCCGTCTCGTGGCCGTCGGTGATCAGGCCGATGACGGTCGTGTCTTCAGCAAACTTCACGATGGTGTTGGAGCTGTGTGTGGCCACGCAGTCGTGTGTGAACAGGGAGTAGAGAAGAGGGCTGAGCACGCAGCCTTGAGGGGCTTTGAGCTTGTGTGCATACATTTACACTTGTATAAAATATCCACGCATCTGTGAACCACATTTGAAGTCACAGGAAAAAAAAAGTTTTGTAGCTTACGTGATGAAATGTTCACTTGCAGAAAAATACATATTTTTTAAATAAATGTTCCATTACAACTGCAACTTGGTTATTACAACCTCTCAAATCAGTCATTACGACGTCACCAATCTGCTCTGTGGCAGTATACATCGACGAACCTGCGGCCTTGACTTTTGCTACACTTCTTTCCAATATGTCTGTGTATGCATCATACAATTATAGATACATTTTTAAAGATATTGGCCCCTTGGTAGTGTTATTGGGCACGTCTAGGGTTTAAAAACCTATATGTATAACAAATATTGGAGGGTTATGCTCATTAACATATTATTTGTGTCCGTCTCAGGTGGACACTAACCCAAAGCGTCTCAGTGCTGTGGAGAGACTGGAAGCTGACAAGGCAAAGTATGTCAAGAGCCAGGAAGTTATCAACGCCAAGCAGGAGCCAATCAAACCACCTGTGCTGGCTAAGCCTCCCGTCGGTCACACCCTCCTGTCCAAAAGGGGCTCTGGGATTGGTGGAGGCGGAAATGGGGGCGGGATACCTTTCAAAGCATTCAATAACAACGCTAAGTCAGACACATGTGCAGGCAGCAGCAAACGAGAGAATTTAAACCTGGAGATCCTTAAAAATCTGCTAAACTCATCGTCATCTTCAGGAGCAACGTCCGAAGGACGAGGGGGCGGAGCTAAGAGTGCTGTGTTGATGAGGTCGGCAGGGGGAATGGCCAGAAGTTGGACACCATCAGGGTAATTTACTGCTTCAACATCAAACAAAGTTTACAAGATATTTTTGTGTACGAGCACGTCTACGTAAAATGATCGACTCAAATGTCATAAATGTTCCTGGCTTTTTCATAAATGTTTGAACATCCCTGTCATGGTAATATCTGTAGTTAGATGTGAACGCTTCTGGCCCTGAGCCCCAAATACTGAAATCTAGATGACCCTTGATGTATTACTAAGTCAATAACATGGCTGAAACACATCGATGTGGAAGTATGGAAGGGGGCTATAGCAGGGATCTTACAAAGCTGTTAAGGCAGTGGCAGTGGTCAATGGGGGGACCTCTCCAAATTAGACATCCAGGTTTCAATGCATTCTCTGATTTTGTAAAAGGGGTATTTCTAAGCTTCCCTCTCTGTCTTTAAGTAGCTTAGTGTGGATGTACACTACTTGAATCCAGCCTTCGTTTAGTGCCCACACTTTACCTGCCTGATGCTACAGCATTTCATGTATTTATCTTCCCGTTTCCTAGGATGCCGTTGACCTACCGATCCACCATGGCACTGAATGAGCAGCCCCCGGACTCAGCCCCCAGCCCCAGCACCTCACACTCCCTGCGCTCCTTCTCCCATTCTCTGAAGGTCCTTCCGCTGAACAGCGGGGGGCGCCGCAGTCCACTACAGGGTGGAAACCTCAACCTTAGCAGACGAGGTGAAGGAGTCATCGATCGCTCTCGCTCCCCCCCCCACCCCCTCCTCACCTCCCACTCCTCCTCTGACCTCCTGCGACTGTGCAATGGAAAACCCCTGCGCACGGCCCGGTCCAGCAGCTCATCGGCTCCACCCCTCCCTCCCAAACCCAACCCCGCCTCCCTCCCACCTCCCACACTATCCTTTTTGTTGCCCCCCGCTCGTCCAACTCCATCCCCTTCGCTCTGTGACAACAGCACCCCACAGTCGCTCCCTTGTGATTTGGGAGACCCTTCAAATACTTCAACAGATGCCAACCTGGAGCTTGGTTCCTCGGTGGTCCGTCGCTCCTCGCTGCACAGATCTAAGTCAGACCTGTCAGACCGCTACGCCCGGGCCGGAGCTGACGTGGAGCGCTTTTTTAACTACTGCGGCCTTGACCCCGAGGAGTTGGAGGCAGTGGGTCCAGAGAACTTTGCTCGGGCCAACTCGGACATCGTCAGCCTGAACTTTCGATCAGCTTCTATGATCTCCTCGGACTGCGACCGGTCGCGGCGATCTTCCAACGACGGGCTGTCAGACGCGGCTGAGGAAGAGGAAGAGGAGGCCGGGGAGCGTGTTCCATATGGCATCTCGGCTGTGGAGCGAAACGCTCGAGTCATTAAGTGGCTATACAGCATCAAGCAGGCAAGAGAGACACAGAAAGTCTCCCATGTTTAGGACAAGCAGTACAGTGGAGTGGATCTACTTTAACCTACAGACTCATGTGTCAGAATGTATACATGGACCAGAAGTTCCAACAGGTTTAGAGACTGTGATCTTGGCGCCGAACTGAACATGTGTCAAAGTGTTAGGATGGAGGAATAGATGGAAAAGAAGACCCACGGCTGTAACAAGCTTGGTAAGAAAACAGAAAACATTTTGTTCGGAAATTAATGAGGAGATGAGGAAAAGGACGCTATTCTAAATCAACAGGATCTCTATGAAACACAAGGAATACAACTCGGACAGTTATATGAATGACTGAATATGGAAAAAGGTTCAGTCCCTTTGAGACAAACAAACACAGGACATGTCTGAAAAGAAACTAGTTAATAAACTGTTTCTCTATGGACACTGATAATCCGACAGTCTGCTTGAGCAACAAGAGCAAAATGCACTGCGATTCTCCAAGGACCCTTAAATTGCCCGCCGCACTACAGAGGGGTACAGGCCTTTCTCACAGAGGAGATTTTGGAAGTGGAATTATTTTTGTAACATAACGTCACTCAGCAATCTCTGCCCTCAGAAGTGTGTGTCCTGTCAAATCGCCATGGCCGTGTAGACACACAGTAGAGATGTACTGAGGTACCCCATGTATGTCTCTTGATTAGTGTGGATTGGTAGATGGGATCAAATGGATGTATGTCCCATCCAAGGTACAGACATCAAAAGCACTTATTAATCAGACTGATCAGCATTTGTGTTGCGGTTGTTAGGGCTGTTGCCTTCCTTAAAAGTTTAAGAATATCACATCATTTGTTTGAATTAATTTAGTTGTTCTTGTAGAACTCTGTTCATCTGCAGTGCCTCTATGGCCTCACTGAGTGGCAAGCTAGCAGGTAACAAGCTAGCGGGTGACAAGCTAACAGTGGACAAGCTAGCAGGTAACAAGCTAGCGGGTGACAAGCTAGCGGGTGACAAGCTAACAGTGGACAAGCTAGCGGGTAACAAGCTAGCGGGTGACAAGCTAACAGTGGACAAGCTAGCGGGTAACAAGCTAGCGGGTGACAAGCTAACAGTGGACAAGCTAGCAGGAGAGAATTTGTTGTTGTGTCACAGACACTCAAACAGCTTTACTTTTCTCCACATGTGTCATGTATATGGTTGTGTCAACAGCTTCCCATTACTTCCCACAGTGTGATGAGGCTGTGGCGCAGTGGACTAGTGCGTTGGTGTTCGGATCAGGGGAGCACAGATTCAAACCCCACTGCAGTCAGCATGTCGTTGTGTCCCTGAGACACTTCAAAGTGCTCCTGTGGGGATTGCCCACAGCGTTGAGTATGGAAGTCGCTTTGGATAAAAGCGTCTAACACGTGACTTGTAATGTAATGTAATGATGAGATACCTCTGTTCAGCATAGCTCACTGGCAAAGAGAAAACAATAGTAGTCGTATTCACTGCTGTGTCAGTGTTACAGTCGCAGTGCTAACTAACAAACCATTAAGATTATTACTTCCACCTGTGCTTTTCCTGCAATGACAAGTCAAATGTCCGCTCTGAGAAAGGCCTGTTTCACAGTGTTGATGTCTCCGTTTAAAGAAACTTTGAAAAGAGTCCTGACATCTTGGCAAAACAGACATTGAACTCTATCTGTCAAAGATGAGATATCACTTTGGAAAGTCAGTGATGCTGGTGCACTGTTTGAGCATTATGAAGTCAGGTCTGTATCTGTTTGAGGTGACTGTTAAAGGAACACTTCAACACTGACTTAATGGGTCACAAAGTTAATGGAGTTGTTAACTATGACATTTCAAAATACTGAGAAACTAATGAAACACAAATGGCCGTAAACTGGCTTCAGCTCTTGTTAAACTAGATATGTGAATGAGAGATAACGGGTTTGAAGTGTGTGATGAATGATTGATGAAGGAAACAGAGGACATTGAAGGACACACAGAATATAATTATAATCACTAAAGCATACTTATCCGTACAGCATTAAGGCTACACCAATATACATACTGTACTCTATGCTGATGACTATTAACAAATAGTCATCAACCTGTTTCACATTTCACTGGAGAGTGTTAGTGTCCTGTGATGGACCATTCAGAGGCTGTTCCTCCTGCCAATTAGAATTCAAAACATGAATACATGAAGTTGAAGAGATTGTATCTCATGATGCCGCTGTATTTTTTTTGTGAAGTTCAAATGAACTATGGGGCGTGTACGCTTTAATGTGGTGTTGACTTGTGTGAACTGCAGCATGCTTTGGCTGTAGTCCAAATGTATTTCCAATTGTAGGTTATTCTGATGATGCAGGATGACATCACCAAAGCTGTCCAATGAATGATCCAATAATCATATTCCTCCTTTTAGTTAATGGAAAGGTCAAAACATTAAACTATGCAGTGGCCGAAACAATCAAACCTGTACTTGTATTACATAATCACTTCTTCACTTGTTACTCAGCGAAGTGTCTTACATACCTTCACCTGCTTATCTGTGGGATCATTCAAAAGAACCTGAAGCCCCTGAGTACGTCACACAATCCACAACTTTAGAAACCACAGAATTTGCCTCTAAGATCCTCTAAACTCATTCGTAATCTTGGATTAAATAGATAACACCTCAAGCATTTCCCAGCTGTAATATCCTTTATATACAGTCTATGGTAATATCGCAAGACACCAAACCCCTCCTTTCAAAACAATGATATCTGTGATTATGTAGAGCCCCATGCATTATACATACACTGAAAGCAATACTATGGAACTTCTCTGTTAACTATTACAGGACATGTTACAGTACAGTAGAGTATAAGAAGGTCAAAGGGCAATTGTGGTCATTTCATTTGTCAGTGTTCTTTCCAAATGATACTTCAGATGTTGGCTCTTTATAGACACGTAACTGCATCCTACAACAACATACACAGAAGGAACTGCAGCAATGCTTCTGTATTAAGTTTTAGAAGAGTTGAGTTTATGATGCTGTGCTTTGTCTCTCTCAGGCTCTGTCTCTGTCTCTGGGTCCTCAAAGCCAGCCACAGGAAGGAACCTGTAGCTTTGCCTTGTGTGTTGGCTGATCATGAAGGTTGGATGGATTACGCAGTTTACCTCCACCCTCCATTTTGTCACCTGTCTACATGTCTGCATGTTGCCGGCATGTCTCTAGGCCTGAAGCCATATTGGTGTGAATGCAGCGCCTCAGTCAGTGTCTACCTACTGTTGGTGTGTCTGTCTGCCCCCCCCCCATTCAGTCTGTCAACAGCTAGAACCGGCTGGGCTTCACTTCCAACAAAACACTACCCCGTCCCCGGCGGTATCGGTGGTATGGATGCATCAACATCTGAGGTTTGCTGGACATAAACAAATGGCAACATATTGTGTGGCACAGGGCTGATGGATAGTTGCTAGCCGCTAAGCTAAACTGTTGTAACTCAAATGCTACATTTATCAAATTGTGCATTTTGGCCACAACTTCACTACTCCAGGTACATTAAACCACCTTTAGGACATGAATTGATACAGTATAGCAACACGGATGAAGAACAGATGTGGTAAATGATAGTGTACTAAGTGACATCTGGATTTTGTATTAGATTTGAGACAGTTGAAATGAACGTTTTAAATATGTTTTCAATGTTATGTCCAACAAAAAACCTTACCTTACAACTTAACCTCTTTAGCCCTGAGCCTGTTTTTCAGGTTTCAGGCTCGAAAATGCTATGCCCAAAACAAATGACTATAACTTAACTTCTAAAAGGGTTATATGAATAATGTCTTTTATCAAAGCAAGGTTACATCTGTGAGCTGGATGTAGAAGTGTCAGAATCAATATAGATGTTTCTGTGTCAGAGTAAATTCAGATGGAACATCGTAAAAAAAGGTAAATTCTTAACTCCGCCTAAAGAAAAACATTACTTATAGTGAAAACCACCCTTGAATGATGGTGTGGTAGACTAAAAGCTTTTGGAATCCAAAGTAGAACATAATAAGTACCCTGTATCAAGATTGATGCAAAACAAGTTAAATTTGACCTTTTTAGAGAGGTTTTGCAAAAAGTAGTCCAGGCAGACTGACCTTTGGGCACATGTTGGCACATTTGGATACCATCAGTGCCATTTGACCTTTTTGAGGTACCATACTGTAAAAAATATTTTATTATCACTATAGGTAATCATTCCATCAATACAAGTGTTGTTATACATTTTTTTTTAAAAATTACATTTATTTTCGTGTGTGTGTGTGTGTGTGTGTGTGTGTGTGTGTGTGTGTGTGTGCTTTGCCACAGTCCTTACATGTTTATCACCCGACTAACACTTATAGGATACATTTGTCTCCAACAGGAGCAGATTTATTTAAAAAATAAACACTACACTAAAACCGAAATTACACCACAAGCATTTTTTTGTAAACACTGTCAAAAAAGAAAAATGTCCACAACCTGAATGTGTTTAGTGTTTTTGAATTGAGGCACCAGGCACTGAGTGCAGTAGACAGGTCTTCACCGTTGTGAGCACCTCCTGAGCGCGGTGGCATCTTCCCCATAATACTTGGGAATGCATACGAGTGAGTCAACCCTCATCTTGTGCAGCTCCTTGTGGAGAAGGAAGCTGTTCACCACTGCAGTGTCCAGTAAATGGTAAAAACAAGTCTTGTACCATTTCATGGTTTTGTGGTGAACGCTGTAGTATCCAATCAAAGCATCGGACACATCCACGCAGCCCATGCTTTTGTTGTAGACCACCACAGCGTCAGGAACGGTAACAATCTTAGTCTGCCACACACCAGCCCGTTTCACTTTCCTCCTGACAGTCTGTCCACTGAATCAGAAGATGCAGAGGGAGGCTGAGTTAGTACTGGTGCAGACGTCCGGCGGCGTAGCTTGGATGTTGATGGCTCTGGGGCAACTGTATGCTGATCTGATGCACGTCGTAGCTTAGATGAGGCAGATGTTGATGTCTGTGATCCAGAAGCCATTTGATACTCGTCTTCATCACTGTGAAAACAAATGTGGAAAAAACAATTACTTTGATTACTTCACTGGCTTATTCTTTCAAAAATGTAACTCAAATCAGAAATAATTCCTCCATTTAGCGTGTGTGAAATAACAGTATCTATATATATAAATATATATATATATAGATATATATATATTTGTTGTATATATATATATATAGACTGATATACAATACAGCTTTATTTGTAAACTGCTAATAGTCAATGTCTGTAGAACTACAAAACCGCATCCATTTGGCGTGTGTGAAATAACAGTATAGACTGGGTTGATATACAATACAGCTTTATTTATATACTGCCGTGTTATAGTCACGAAATACAATTATCTATTGATAAGTGTTCACCAACACGATGTTACCATTGTTTTCGTTTCTCACGGAACGATAACGCTACAACAACAAAGCGGCGTCCATGTTGTATTTTGTGAGTGTGGAATTACTATAGATTACACCAAATACACAACTAATAGATACAAACAGAGAGAGTACATACCTTTCCTGAAGTTCATAATCAAGGTCTGATTGTTGTCTGACTGTTCTGTTGCCTGCTGTTGTCTCTGTGTTCGTCGCTGTGTTGTCGCTTTGCTGTGTTCGTTGCTGCTGTGCTGGAGCGGTTGTGCGGCTGTCTCTGCTGCTAGTCTGTGCGTAAAGCATTGGTCAATTTGGGTGATTGACACCTTTTCTGAAACTTTAGAGCCAATAGAATGGAGGGAGAGTTAGTAAATCCCGCTTTTAACTTACGTCAATGAGAGAGAGGCTTGCGTAAACAGCACATTAGACACCCTGAGCCCCGGACTGCAAAACTTTATACCTACTCTGCGGCCATGAATGTAATGATGGATTATCAACAACAATTCTAAAGTGACAAAGAGACATTGGATTAACCTCGAGCAGCGTTTTTATTCCCTTGAACACGACTTTTGATCACAAAACAGCAACGGTAAAACATAATTTTTGTTTTGGTTTAGAACACTGTTGTTTTCTTGCTCTGTTCTGGCTGATAGCTCAGTGAGTTTGTGTCCTACAGTGATGATACTTATATCAAAATAATCTGTGGAGTATCAGCTTTCAGCTGATATGTAGTTTGTGCAGACCATATTAAGTTTTAAAGTTCGTTTTTGCTAGTTAGCACCGGAAGTAGCATCAGCCTTTTCACTAAGGGCTAATGCTAACGCTTCTTGTGAGACTTGTTTTGTTTCGGTAAAAATGGCTCATATCTTCAGGTTGCTGAGTTTGTTCCCGTTATTTGAGTATAAGAAATTCATAGGTTTTTAAATATTAAGAAGCCCCCAGACGCTGTCTCCTGCAGTGACGCGTTCGGAGGCGGGCTTAAGAGGTTAATACTGGGATCCAATGGGGGACAAATCCAACAATCCTGGATCCACCCAAAACTCCAGCTGAAATGAATATGTTTAATCCATCTGTGTAAGCCAAATCATCGTGTATATCATGGTGTTGGTGTATATGTTTGTATAACCCTAACCCTAGCAATGCTGTCCAAAGGAAAGACAAAGAGGAAATGTCTTACATTTTTTTATTTAGACTGTTGGCATTGTAGGAGTTGTCAGTGGTCTAATTTTTGTATGCATCCCGTCTTCCTTTAGAGTGGAAGTGAAGTGAGGCCTGGAGGAAGTTCCCCATCACCTCACTCTCAGCTCAGGGTTGTGTAAGCACGTTCCTGTCCAACCCCCTGACAAGCCCTCCCATGTGTTCCTCTAAAACCCGGACCCCCTGCTGCTTCTCTCTCTCAGCATTCATGAAAACAATAGGGTGATGTCCTGGCAGCATGATCATGCTTCAGTTGTTCTACATGGCGTGTATTTAGTTCTCTTTTGTATCTTTGGATTGACAGATAGAGTTCTTCTTTGGTACTTTTATTGTTTTCTTTTTTTCAAAATTATGTAAATGCTGTAAGAACAAATGTATATATTTGATTTCAAAAGCCACGTGTTGGATTTCAGTTTTTCTCTGTCTGAAGGTCTACGTGTTACAAAAGATTCCGATAAAAAAAACTGCTGTTTTGCTCTTTGCCCTCGGTACAGAACTGCCTGATCACACTGAGTGTTTCAGAGACGTAGTGTTGACTGTGTTTTTCGACGTGGAAACTGTTACATTTTGCTTGATTAGTGTCCATGTTTAGTTTCTTTTGATTCTTTCAATAAATGGCTTATTTTGCCATCTTTCTCACTGATGTTCTTTTAAGTTTTAACTGTTGCTGCCACTGTGAACAAAAGGATTAAGGCACAATAGTACTTTGCAAGTACTTTGCCGTACTTAGTTCCCAGCACTTAGTATCCCCATGGAACTAAAGGCCCTGACACACCAAGCAGTCACCAGAGGACTAGCCAACGCTGAAGTCGGCTGTTGCCTGGCCGTGTTCTCCTGCGTTTTGGCCATGTGTCGCACGGGAACACACCGCACCGACTACAGTGCGTGAGTGGCAATACCTCTCCTTACCAGCAGGCGGCGGTAGTGTGTATTTGTCATTCAAAAGAGGCAACAACTGGAAGACAGAAGAAGAAGAGTATCTTTTCTCTGTAATATCATACAGAGCTGGCCTCTCCTGGATCAAGGTGATGAGCAGGTCTTCGTTTGCATCATTCCAGATCGCCATGATGAGATGAAAATGAATAGCAGTCTGTGTGAAAATAAATCGTTTGTTTACGTCCCCCACTTCCGCTTCACTTCTCATGCACTGATTCGCTAGCTGAACAGCCAATCAGAGTGATTATTTGGTCCGACTGCCAGACCCGATGCATGGCCGATTCAACATGTTGAATCGGCCATGCATCGTGTCTGGCAGTCCAAATAAGGCGTGTCACGGTCGACGGTGCGGGACACACCAACCTGACTACGGCGCCGCGAATGCCCGACAGCCTCTGACGGCCTCTGACTCCCAAAATCGGGTTGGTGTGTCAGGGCCTTAAGAGCTGATCGCGTTCCCCCCGGAAATAAGTCCCTGGGGGAGGATTAGGCAAATGAAGCCGCTGACGTCACTTCTTCTCGGCTTTGGGTTTACTGGCAGGCCGCAAACAACTTCACGGCGTATAGTAACACCCGAAGTCCCCGGAGTTGGGGACTGGCTTCAGCAGCTTCTACTGAAGCCTTCCAAGTACATTGCCAGATGGCGAGGCTAATGGTTTTCCATCTTGTTGTCCTGTAACAGTGTGAATGTAGGTGTGACTTCATTCCCAGCTACAATTTCTAACTTCACACTTTTTCACCAAGGTACTTTGTTTATGCTCTCAGAAAATGTTGAATGTTGAAGCTATAGGACACCTGAAAAAGGCTGTATGGGCACCCAGCTTTGGAATGAGTGGCCGTCACAAAACTTTGATATCTCTATCTGAGAAAATACATGACTCCAAAATGACCCATATAGCAGAAATAATGTTTGAGTATCAGGAAACATCTTAAGGAAATTAGTTTAAATGTGTAAAAGGTAATGCTTTTTCTCTTATTTCTTCAAAAACGGTACTGGGCAAATAAATTCAATGTTATATGATAAAAGGAAATGTTCTGCATACGTGTTAACAGGTCTTTATAAAGAGATCAAGGGACAAGGCCAAGTTGGCGTCATATTGAAGTGCCTGAGCGATGCTATATCCTACTAAGATAGGGCAGAAGCGTTCTGTGTTTTCGGACCCTGGGCAACAGCTGCAAAAATAATGATGTTTTCAGTGTGCATTGGCTTTCGATGAGAATCTTTTTTTAAATAGTTCCAAGAGACCCTAGAGGGGGAGCAGGCTTTCCAAAATGGCCTGCTCAAGGTCACTGCAATGGCCAATGCAGAGCTGGAGAGGGGCAAGGCTCCAAGGATCGCCGGCCTTCCTGCAGACTTTTACGAGACGCTCTAGGCCAAACTTGATGGATAACACTTGTCTGGTCTGAGAGCAGTCTGAGTAAAGAGCCTTCCAGTCACAGCGAGCAGTGCTGTTCTCTCTGATGTTGTTATAATCATCTGATCTTATGTCATAATAATCATAATCATAATATCATAATATAATATATCAATCATAATAATCATGTCTATTATTTGTACTTGTAATATCAAAATGTAATAATATTACGTCACATCATGCTTACCCTTGATCCAAAGTGACTTACAAGAAAGTTCAATCAACCCTATGATGCTAACGGCCTGTCCACACGGCTGGCGTGCGTTGAAGCTTCAATGCTTCTTCCCATTGACTTTGAATGGGGTGACGTCACGCTTTGCCTAACTGCATTGTGGTTCCGTCGCTTCGCTTTGCTCGCGTTGCTCACTTCAAAAGTTGAGAAAAGTTCAACTTTTTAAGCTTCGACGGAAGCGTCAGCCAATCAAATCATATGCCAGTACAAGCTCTAGCCAATCAAACCGCGTGCTTGTGTGTCCGGGGTGGGAAATTCATGTGATTAGTTGGTCGAGCTTCAGCTGCGTAACTCAGAACAGCAAGAATCCTGCAGGTACATCAGCTCTTAATAAGTCAAACAATGTAACGCTCTACATATAGAACATGCTTTTTGTTTTTTTAAATTGTATTTGTCAAGGTGCATTTGAAACAGGTTTTCAGGTCTGCTACGGTAATGTAGAGGCCACCATCAGGTCAAATGTCAACGTTATACCCAATCATGTAATAATTGCCTTTCAGTTTCATAAAAGGTGTTGAATGTCTTTTCTCTCTCTCTAAGTTGCTGTTGGCAGTATGATAAAGTTATACAATATGTAACTTTTCTCTACAGTTGCAAGGAAGCAGATCACCTCAGAATAGACAATGGATCAGTTGTGGTGATTGACATGATTTACTCACGGAACTATGGGTTGGGGGGGTATTGTTCCGCACGGACATTTATGTTAACCTTACGTACTGTTTTCCCTCCGGTCTTCTCTTGCCAGGATTGAAGCTGATAACATGTGTTTTCCTGATAAAGTCTAACTTGTACTTTTGATACACCGCCTCCGACTCCCGTCTCTCGGCACTACATTGGTGACACCGACATAAGTCTCGTAGAAGTATTCGAGACTGAACCGAACATCAAATCAAATCAAGTTTTATTTAGATAGCACATTTATATACGATTTTTGATCGAGCCAAAGTGCTGTACATATAATAAAAATAGCCTACAGTAGAGACACTTTACAGCAAATACAACAGCACAGATTGTTCAGAATATCAGTATGAGAAAAACGACACCCTCTGTCCTTAGACCCTCACGGCAAATAACGCAGTTTTTCTCAAACTGCCGGAGTTTTTGGGAGACGTCTGCGGCTGCAGGGTTCGCACAGACTGAGGCTCAGTTCACCCTCCGCGGAATGACCGATGATGACGCACGCTATCTCCACATCGTTTCGGCACTGGGAGACAGCAAGCCTTCCGACCACATGGAGATGATGCATGACCTGTACGGAAGAACCCAACTTTTTGATCATGGAACTGTTTCTTTGGCGCATGCGGCCGCATGTCCAGACAGCGCTCGCTGACGCGGCTATTATTGAGCCCCGCGCTTTAGCCGAAGAAGCTGACCGGTTCTTACTGGCCGCCCGGCGTTTTACCCCTGAGGTGCTGGCCCCGACACGCAGCGGCACCTTCCCTGGTAGAGGCACGCCACCTAGCAGAGGCTCCGGTGCCGACGACAGCGACTGACGGCTAACGGCTAAGGACAACGACTAACAGCTAACGACGACGACTAACCGCTAACGGCTAGCAGCTAACAGCTAATGACATCAATCTGTTAACATCCATCTGTTAACCCTTTTTGTGGTGCCTGAGAGGAGATTCGACCATGTCTATTATTATTATTATTATTATCATTATTTGGAGGTGTGTGGCGCAGTGGGTTAGTGCGCTGATCTTTGAATCAGAGGATAGCAGGTTCAAGTCCCACTGCAGTCAGCATGTCGTTGTGTCCCTGGGCAAGACACTTCACCCCAAACTTCGCCCCAAATTGCTCCTGTGGGGATTGCCCACAGGTAACTCACTTTGGATAAAAGCATCTAACAAGTAACATGTTATGTAATGTAACAACCCAGTCTCACGGCATTTCGTGTTCACCAACACGATTTTTAATCTATTGATTCGTGTTCACCATCACGATTTGCCCCTTTTTTCGTGTTGCACAGCACGATTTTAAAAGCAATGTATTTCTACTGCCTGCAGCACGTCTTTTTCTCCGGTCGGGTCGTGGAAGACCGGAAGCTGTGTGGTTCATAAAAACATGTTCTTACTCAATATCAAGCCACAATTATTGCTTTTATTTTAAATCGTATAATTTCGGACTTTTGTTGCCATCTGTGAGGAAAATAAATGGGGCTCAGAGCCTCAGGATACTGAAATCTGTATTTTAAAATATTTGTTCCTTCTAATTTGTTATTCTTTTCCAAATAACACACTGTTATTTACTCACCAATAACACTCAATTATCCTTGCTTTTATTTATTGGTTTAATTCCATAATCTCGGGCTTTTTTGGCGTCCGTCAGGAACTGAATTTCAAAATAAAAATAACTGGAAACAGACGTAGGCCTATAAGGGACATTTCGAGCATCATTGCATTGTCAACATTTCTGAGTTTAGGATGGCCATAATCCCCAGCTATCGTTTAAGACTACAGTCCCCGTAAGGTTACGCAGAGCGTCAAACAGCTGTGTGAAAGGGAACGAAACCACGCCAGTCTATCCAAAACATGAATCGAACACCCCCCCAGAACTACACATGCTGGCTATTGTGTTTCGCAAAATGTTCTATGGGACGTCTCGACTGAACGTTTTCGTTTTTCCCACAATTAGAAGTTGCCAGTATTAAACACATTGGTGTTATCAAATGTAAAACATATAATTAATAAATGGGTGAAAATCGCTTGTGTCCATAATGCGCAGCATTAATATATACCCACATGACAGCTCATTGTTACTTTGTAATTCTACTCCACTACAATTCAGAGGTTAACCTGGTATTTTTACTCCACTGCATTTATTTGAGTTACTTTGCAGATTCTGATTAATTATGTGAAATATAAACAACCCTTAAATCAGACTTTAGTTACCCCAAAGACCTTAATCTGTTATTTAATGTTTAAATAAAGGTTAATCCGTTTTTCTGTTTTGCACCTCCTCCTATTAATATCTTTGTACATCCTGCACTAAACTGTTTTATTGTAGAGATCACTTATAGTATCTTCTTGATTTTTATATTCTATATTTCTATATTTATACTTTCCCCCTATGAAAGTATGTACTCTTAATATTTTTGTAATCAAATATAACACATAAAACAATAATTCAATAACATGCTTTAACCACTAGGAGGTGCACACAAGGTACACACAGCCATAATAACTTTGTATTATTAGTGTGTATGTACAACATTTGAAGATTTATAGTTTTATGCATGCTTTCACATCATTTTACAGCATACTGCTATACTATTTCAGACTCAGTATTTACATTCTTACATTCAAAGAAAATCAGTAATATCTTTAAAAACTACAGTCCTTTTCTATCAGCTGTGCACCGTTATGGTGTAAATATAACCTATCTATGAATTAGATCAAATGTAAAAGTCAGCCGAATTAGTGTTGATACTGCAAGGAGACGTATTGTGTGAAGAGAAATTGAAGATGGTGTTTAATTGTTGATATATTTATGATCCACGTCAAGTATTCAGTTTCGGCGGCATTTCTTCCAGTTTTTCCAAAGGTCTTCTCATCAGGGCTCTCTCAATAAAGAACTACGGCAGATCTGTAATATGTAATGCAGCCGAACCGTGTATTACAATGCCGTTATGTGATGACTTTCAAAGAGAAAAGCAAGAGCACTCGGAATTAAGTATCATTTTATTCTTTTAAAATGTTTTCCGGATTTCATATAATATAAACACCAAATCCCAGCATGCATTGAGGCTAACACATCCAATCAGCGAGCTTAAAACCATAGCTGAGGATCTTGGGTAATCGCTCTAAATGCCTACGTCTGTTTCCGGTTATATTTATTTTGAAATTCAGTTCCTGACGGACGCCAAAAAAGCCCGGGATTATGGAATTAAACCAATAAATAAAAGCAAGGATAATTGTGTGTTATTGGTGAGTAAATAGCAGTGTGTTATTTTGAAAAGAATAACAAATTAGAAGGAAAAAAAGATTTAAAAAAATACAGATTTCAGTATCCTGAGCCCCATTTATTTTCCTCACAGACGGCAACAAAAGTCAGAAATTATACGATTTAAAATAAAAGCAATAACTGTGGCTTGATATTGAGTAAGAACATGTTTTTATGAACCACACAGCTTCCGGTCTTCCTCGACCCGACCAGAGAAAAAGACGTGCTGCAGCTTGCAGGCACGAAACACGTTACCAGTAGAAATACATTGCTTTTAAAATCGTGCTGTGCAACACGAAAAAAAGGGGCAAATCGTGATGGTGAACACGAATCAATAGATTACAAATCGTGTTGGTGAACACGAAATGCCGTGAGACTGGGCTGAATGTAATCACATTAATCTGCATATCCTTTTGCCTATCTCAGTCCGGATCACATTATTCACTTATTATTGTTATACACTGCTGGTTTTGCTTTACATTTTCAAACATTGGTTGTTATAATTGTCAAACAGGCATTACATTTTATGTGATATCAAAAGTGTCTAAAACACTCATTAATCACTTTGTGCATCTGCACCTTGATTCCTGTGAACTCAGTACAATATGAGTACTAGGACAGAAGCAATGTCAGAAACAACACGGAGCGCGGGTCCTACTGTATCTGCTTTTTTTAAATAAGTAAAATAGCGGCGAATAAACCCACCATTTCACTGTGCTGCTGTATTTCTTTTATTGCACATTCAACATCACGCGGCGCTGTCCTGTTGTTTCTTGCTCGGTGCTGGGGTGTGCTGCCATCTAGCGGTCATACCTTGGTATCTGGCTTGATGATTGTCTCGCTTTTAAACTTCATGTCAATAACCTGCTTAAAAAACTGAGGGTTAGGCTAGGTTTCTTTTTCAGAAACAAGTCCTGTTTCTCGCTTGAGGCCAGGAAAAGGCTAGTCTCTGTGACCTTTGACCTGTGCTGGACTAAAGCGCTTACACATCACTGTACACTGTATACCAAGGCAGGTTTACCATCACTCTCTGTACGGAGGCTCAGTCACTGGTACACGTTTATCTGTAAAGCTATGTTGGGTAAACTCCCGTATTATATCTGCTCTCTGATAACACAGAGAGTTGCAAGCAGCTATTGTCTGAGGTCACATGATGTGGTCTTGTTAGATGTGCCAAGAGCAAGGACTGTCTTAGGTAAGGCAGCTTTTATGTGCGCAGCTCCACTTGCTTGGAACAATCTTCAGCAAGAATTGAAACTGAGCAATCTCATTCCTCTGCATGTTTTTAAAGCTAGGGTAAATGAAATGCTTGCTGATTCAATGGGCACTTGTAAATGTCTATAACTATGTATCCTGTAAATATAATGTCCTTTATTGTTTTATGTTTCATGTGGAACCTATATGCTGCAGGTCTCCCTTGAAAAGGAGACATATGATCTCAATGGGACCAATCTGAATAAATAAAGGTTTGAAATGAAATGAAATGAAATACAGACCAACAACACGGTGAGCGGCACTTCAGGTTGACTATCGAAGGACACACGGAAGGTTTCTCATTTCTGTAATTCCCCTCCTCGACTCCTATCCTCGTGTCTTAGTCCCGCTCACCGGAGATGCGAGCGGAGGTGTCGAAGAAGTGAACCGAGGAGAGAGGAGGGGAAGCAGCAGGCGGTTAGAGAAATGAGAACTCCTCTCCTCTGAGCGGTCATTTTAAAGAGACGTCCATTAATGATAACAGGAGGCACAGCAGCTCTGATTGGCAGTACTGTGTTCATGACAATTTAGGCCTATTTAGCCTACTTTTAATTCATAGACACTGACAGTGCGGTATAATGAGACAATAACAGGCTACAGATTTGGACATAGGCTATACACACACACATATATAAATATATATATATTTATACAATTTCAGAATCAAACAAGTGTGAGAGCACTCTCTCATAATAACGTAACACTATCAGAGACTGGATATATCCCCCCCTCTCTGGTCGCTACAATGAGGAATTGAAATGACGGGCCAAACGTTTTATTTACAGGTAGGCTATTCAAAGTAAGCTGAGACCTGTCTGTCCGCTGCATCCGCACACACACACACACACACACACACACACACACTGTATACACACGTCACCTACAGTTCTTAAAGCATATAATATCAGGATACAGCCGTTGTGTATTTTATTATGTGAAGCACTAAATAGTTAGAACAATATCGACTCTTTGTTTGTAGATAGGCCCGGGGCGTATACGGCCCGCGAGACAATTTTATACGGTCGAGGTAATTTATAAACACAAGCAAAAAAGAAAAAAATTAGAGATATCTAGACCGCAAACAAATTAAAAAAGCGAGTTTCTGTTTTTCCTAGCCAAGGTCAGGGTCCTTGAACACAACACGAGCCTAACGTGTCATCACGTGGCACTTGTCTCGTCTGATAGGGGTGCAGTTCTGAAGGAGAGCACCAGGGCTGAAGTCGAATAGTCCATTTAGCTTAGGAACCTTCCTAACCTTATACATCCCTGTCCTAACCGAGTGAAATGACCAGGAAGTCCCTCAGTGGCAGCCATGACAAGTGCCGTTCGAGACACACACACACACACACACACACACACACACACACACACACACACACACACACACACACACAATCTTGCCTAGGGCAGCAAATTGGTCAGGGCCGACCTCACAGCTGTTCTCACTGTAAACATCGCGTCCAGGGGATGAATGCAGAGCGGTCATTGGCTGAGATCAGTCCGGCTGTGCGTGGTCACGACTCTTTTAAACATCACTGTTGCCGGAAATACATCCGCGGGGGATCCCCGGAGAAATGTAGAGAAATTAGAAACCTATACGATATTTGAATTAAATCTAGATTATATAACAACATTTATCTTGTTATTTGCGACATTTTAAAATGTTCAAGACTTTTGGTTTGAATTCGTTGCTGACAGATACAAATCATTTAAGAAAAATGTGACAGTAGCAGTCACGTGATCTTACGACCCGGAAGAGAAACATTGTTCAGCTATTCCTTCAAAAAGTGAGTTATCGTATGCTGTAGGAAAGAATAGGTGAAAACAAACTATTGTATAGTGTTTTGAGAGTCTGGAGACCCTTCGATCAGGTAGGAACCCCCTGGGTTCCAGCAGCAGAGTCACAGCAAGCTGCGTCATATCATGCTAACTGCTGAGAAGGAGACTGGAGAGAAGGTATTTATCAGCAGCTAACTTTCATTACCAAGCTATGATGTCTCTGCATTTACTGCAAAAGCATTATAAGGATTAGCATGACACATTAGTATAGGCTAGTATTCATTCCTCTGACAGTTACTGGATAAAGAGTTTACAGCATGTTTTACTTGTGTTAGTGCTGCCTGTACTTTGTTAAAATATTAACTTTACTTATTCACTTACTTATGTATACATCGGTTAATTGCGCGCATATCTATATATTAGTACAATTCGAAGTATTTTATTCCACTATTTTTGACTTTCTGTTTGACTTTATTCTACTTTACATGTAGGTTACTTGTTTCTGCATTAACTTGCACAATTATTTTTGCACTATTTTATTTTCTACTGTAGGCCTATTTCTATTTCTAATAAATTGTTCTATGTCTCTGTTTAGTGTGTTGTATTAAGTATATTGCACGTTGTACTATACTATACTTTGGTTTTTACGAGTATTCAGTTTAAATTGCAAGATGTACTTGTTATTGTTAAATATATTTGTCATACACATGTAGTAATGTGATGTACCCTGCTCCGTGTTGCAGAGATGAGCCTGTGTGTTCTGGATGAGGACGAGTTCCACCTGTGCTGTCAGCTCCTGCTGCAGCTGTCGGAGCAGCTGGGGGACGGCTGGAGCTGGGAGGGGGGGGCAGGTGAGACCTCTGACCTCTGTCTTAACTGAGATCCTCTGCTGCTGCTTTGTTGTTGTTGTTGTTGTCTTATTTCTACACTTGAGCCTTTAGGAAGCTAACTCCTGCCCTCTGCTGCCCTTTCTCAATGCACTCCTGGTTTGGAGTTATATTATTCATATCACAATGTGAATTTGCATTTATCCTCTCCACCTATATTTTAATCATTTTTTTTCTATGTCTATTCCATGCTCTTTTATGTTTATTTTCATGTATTTTACTGGTTACTTTATTCTATGTGATATATATTTTCTGTGAC
Source organism: Champsocephalus esox (assembly GCA_036324585.1). NCBI lineage: Eukaryota > Metazoa > Chordata > Actinopteri > Perciformes > Channichthyidae > Champsocephalus > Champsocephalus esox. The sequence goes on from CM070481.1 coordinate 4,320,896, forward strand.
TTTCAAAAGATATCAAATGTCAACTTTGAAGCACTTTGGACGACAATGCTTGCATGAGAGGTGCTTCACAAATAAAGCTCATTATTATCACTGTGGGCGGAGCCTGCTGTGCCCATGAATATTACTAACGGTTCTGATCCGGATCTTCTCAGGAGGGCTACCTGAGGAAGACTGCTCTCAGGTCAGTGGTAATCGACTCCAGCTCAGTGTGGGACTATGAAGGAGACACTTCCTGTCCCTCACGTTCTGAGCAGCAGGAAGGGGAACAGGAACAGGTACAAGAGATGCCAAACATCATCATTAGCATGTTGTTATTTATCAGTCAATGAATGAACCTTCAATTAAAATACTAACAATCTCATCAGATCAACACATGTGGTCAACTTAACCTCAATAACACAACTTAACCTATGTTAGAACAAAAAAATTAAGGAAAATGAATTTCATTTAAAGCTGTAAATCAGGTCATAACAAAAAAGGAGCCTCAATGAAAAACAGAAATTGAATAGACGTGACTCAGCGAGATACAGCTTTGCCACATTCCTTCATTATTAATCCCTTTTGTTTCTCACATGCTTAGTCTTGTAGTATTAAATAATAAGTTCCTGATTTTAAATATTCTTGCAGGTCAAATGTCATTTAAGTGTGCTAGTGCATTTTTTTTATTAGATGAATTTGCCTAAAGAAGGATGATTCCATGCTTCAGTTTCAGACTAACACATAACATGTACCGAGAGACAGAGCTGATGTTTTATTGTCCAACATCTGTCCTCCTCCACAGGCTGCTGTTGATGCCTCAGCTGATACTGACCGCATCAACGGTGACATGGAAGATGAAGATGACGGCGTGTGTGTGGCGTCTGCAGGCAGCAGCCAGCTGCTTCAGTACGAGTATCACATCCTGCACTCCTGCAGCTACAGCACACCGGTGCTCTACTTCAGAGCCTGCACTCAGGGTCAGTCTCACACACACACACACACACACACACACCTACACACAGTATACACACGTCACCTACAGCTCTTAAAGCATATAATATCAGGATACAGCCGTTGTGTATTTTATTATGTGAAGCACTAAATGGTTTTAGAATAATATCGACTCTTTGTTTGTAGATATCTACTAAACCAGGGGGGGGGGACCTCCGGCCCCCGGTCCGTATACGGCCCGTGAGACAATTTTATACGGTCGAGGTCATTTATAAACACAAGCAAAAAAGAAAAAAATTAGAGATATCTAGACCGCAAAAAAATTAAAAAAGCGAGTTTCTGTTTTTCCTAGCCAAGGTCAGGGTCCTTGAACACAACACGAGCCTAAGTGTCATCACGTGGTACATGTCTCGTCTGATAGGGGTGCAGTTCTGAAGGAGAGCACCAGGGCTGAAGTCGAATAGTCCATTGAGCTTAGGAACCTTCCTAACCTTATACATCCCTGTCCTAACCGAGTGAAATGACCAGGAAGTCCCTCAGTGGCAGCCATGACAAGTGCCGTTCGAATTCTCTAGATGATAGGAAAGGAGGTTTCAAACTTCCTTTATAACCTCCTTTAGCTTAGGAACCACTGGACCTCCCTCACCAAAAGGAGAGGAGAAAATGCTGCCCCACAATGCATTGCAGCCGCAGCATTTGCCGTCACACAACAGTCCAAGAAATGATATCATGAAAGTTACGGTGCTTATTAAGCATTTTAAAATGTATGTGGTAAGTTGCCAAAGTGCTTTGTTTTGAACGTTCATCAGTATTATAATCAAAAAGAGAAATATGAACGTTAGTTTTCACTGAAATGATCAAATAAAGTCAACATTTCAGTCTTTACTGAGCTGTGTGGGGTTTGTTCAACTTCTAAAAGATGTTTGAATGGTGATATACACAGTGATAGATGTTAAGGACTAACGTTTATAATAAATACATCTGTATTGATTTTAAGATCTTTAGTTCATACAATCATACGTATTGGGATCATTGGTATTAATGTGGACCGGAGGGAGAGGGTGACGAGCAGAAGTTTCACTTTCCTTTTTCATTTCAATTCCAGCTTTGGTCCTGAAGAATATGTTTCTCTGTTGTCCACGTTCATAAAGCAAAGCAGCAGCATCAGAGCACGGTGCAGAGTCTCTAGATGAGTTCACAGCAGTCCCTCGTTCTTATTGACCATCCATGTTGTAGTCCGCTGTATAGAAAACTGTGGTTTCCATGGTTTCCCCACAGCAGCAGACGCACACAATGACGTCCGCTGTCGCATCATAAACACGTCGGATAGTGAGAGTGCATTCGGATTCTCTAAAGCACCGCAGTCTCTTCTCCTAAGTCCTTTTGAATTCTCCTATCCACTATCCCTTAACCCCGTGACGTTTCACTCAGAGGTCAAGGGATAGACGTCTCAAAGTGCACCAGATTGATGCTTTTAACTTCAACATTTAAAAAGAAATGTTCCCGGGGAGCATGCATGGAACCGGGAGAGACCCCCCTAGAGGAGGTTGGGTCCCCCCCCCCACTTAAATCAAATTCACATGGATAGGAAACTAAATACATTTGCACACATCTTGTGTCCATATCTTTCTGTTTTGGTGGTCACGCCACAACCGTGCACGTGCATGCATGCGCGAGTCATGGTAACATGTCTGGATTCAGAGGTTGCTTTTTCTTTGCACAGCATGAAAGAAAGCCAAATGAATGGGCTGTGGTTTTAGTATTTTTAAGCAGAGGTCAATCATTTGTACGGCCCTCGGAGAATGTTGTAAAAATTGAAATGGCCCTTGAGAGGAGAAAGGTTCTCCACCCCTGCTCTAGACTAAAGCATACCAATACAGAGAGTAATGTAGGCCTGTTATATATCCTCCTGGGAACCGAGGGAAAAAAATGTTTTCCAATCTTCTTTATTTTTTATTTCCTACATATTTAGGGTTAAAAAAACATCTTGCAATTTAGACTTTTTTAATTAAATTGTATTTTAACACACACATGCAGTTATTACAGTTTATATTTGAGGAAAGTCCTGATCCTTCTGACTGGTTTAGCTTTAGTTTTAGCTGCAGGAATGGAGAGAGCACTCGACTATTGTACTGTCACTTTAACAACTGTATACTAGTACAAGTTTAATTAGCTGTGTAAAATGGTACTTTTTCAAATTCAAAAGAAGGTGGAGAAACAACCCAGACAATTAACGCAAAATCACAATAATAATAATAAAGTACATTTATAGAATCAACAATAGTATAAACAATAACAAATCCACAGCGCCTAAAACCTTAAACACACTATGAAGCAAACCCCAGAGTTGTGTAAAGGCCGACGGGTAATTCTGGATTTTGACGGAAGTTTTACGATCCTGTCCGTCAAAATGACGGGCAGCGAAAAAGTCTAGCGCAACCTCTGCTGCACACCTTTGCATATTTGTAGTTTTCTTTATAAGTGATATTTCTTCTCTGTGTCTCCATGTCAGAGGGGCGGAGCCTGTCGTTAGAGGAGGTGTGGAGCTCCGTCCATCCAAACTACAGGCTGCGACTCCAGAACAGTCCTCTGAACACCATCACTCTGCAGGTAGCACCAGAGGCCTGTACTGCAAAGCCGGTTCAACAGACCCTGGATCAGTTTGAGTTACCCGGCTTAACTAACCCAAAACAAACGCGATCTCGCTAAGCGGTCCTACGACGCTGGTTATCAACTCTTTAACTCAAGCCAGGGTTTCTCCGTCCGGCTGAGTGCGCGTTCACAGAGCTGCACCTGCAAAGTGAATACAGCTTGTAAATGAAAAAGTGTTTGAATGCGTCCATTAACAGGTTTATGATATCACTGCCCATCTAAAACACGATCTGACTTTAATTACATTTGACTCGAGTGTTTCGTCAACTTAATGTGTTGCTTCAAATAATATGTGACACTGTGAGTGTTGCACGGCCAGATACGGCTCAAGAAGCTGACTCGGATCAGGAGATATATGATACATTATGAAGTGATATGCCGCGGACTGTACGTAATGTACTCTGATCCGGTTACTTATGTTGTGGCAGATATTTAAGTAAGCTTTCTTAACGCTAATGTTATAACAGTCAGACTGCTCTGAAGATGGAGGTGATATTCTATTCATGTTCACGTTCACACAGTCGCTGATTTTTGCCGGCCGTCTTTCCTGCTACGGCAGCTTCTCTGTATTTCCTTTCTCCTGTGATATGACTTGATCGCTTTAAACTCCGCACACTGAGCTCTGATTGGTCAGCAGGCAGTGCTTGCTGCAGTCTCTAAGTTGATCTCTTATCTGGAACCAGTGGCGGCTGGTGGAAATTATTTTAGGTGGGGCTATTGTAATGGTGAATAAACCACACGGGGAACATTTTGAGAAATGACCCCTTAAATGATGACTTCTGGTGATGTGAGAGATAGCGAAGACTGATCAATGCCTCCATACTCTTCAGTGTGGTTAGCTATGAATCTTCCAACACTTCCGAACACCTTGTTTCTACAGTAAACTGTGCAACAGTACAGTCGGCCCACACAAACTGCAGAACACCGGTTCTTTGGGAACACTCAAATGATTTAATTCCCATTTAAAATCAGGAGACTAAATACGAGCATTATATGCAGACACAGACGTGGTTCAGAAACACAGACATATTAGAAAACAGACCATTAAGGCAAAACATCAACTATATACAATAATGTGTGTGTGTGTGTGTGTGTTTATTTATCACGGGCACATAGTATCTGTCCCCGGCTGTTTGAAGAGCAAGCATGGGAAACAAAAGACAGCGTCTACCTGTTTGCATCCAGCTAGTCACAGTCACACTCACACTCCCTGTAATTGACATAATTAATAGATAGTTTCGCTTCTCACCATCATTGCTGTGGGCTGTGGCCCACTGATGTGAACGATCGTAACTGAAAGGCTGCCTGCCAAACGTAAACATTCAGCCACGTGACTCGCAAACTCTCGCGAGAGTTTTACACCAGACGGATCCTTTCTAGCCATAACCAGACTGCACCGGGCGCTGGCATTGGTGCCAGATGATCATCAGATCTGACGATGCTGATTGGCTGAAATTATGTTTCGGAGGCATAGTCTACAGATAGCAACAGTCAGCTGCTAGTGGCTGCTGCTGCACTGGTTGAGGGCTCCTCTCTTAGCGCCCAGACGAGAGAGGGTAATTATACACGGGCAAGGCCAGGCAGGAAACATGTGACTTATCAGTAACTTTAGACATCGTAACACCATTTTAAACGAGATTTTATTGTAGATTATACATTTTACTGATACCAACTATATAATATTTACCTTGTTCATTAAAAATAAAACTATATATATATTTTTTTTAAATATATATTATATTTATATTTAAAGTTCAGCATAAGTTACCATGGAGATCTAGCTCGGTAAGAAGAGAACCAGCGTCGTAGGCAAGGCAAGTTTATTTATAGAGCACTTTTCAACGCAAGGCAATTCAAAGTGCTTTACACAACAAAACAAGTGAAAGACATTAAGCATTAAAAAAGAAAAGCTAATCAAATAAACATTAAGAAAAAAATACATGGATAAAAGTTACAGTGCTAATAAGATATTAATAGTTCAATTAAACATTACAAGACAAAGTACATGGATAAAAGTTACAGTGCTAATAACATATGAATAGGTCAATTAAAAGCAGCGACAAAAAGAAAAGTCTTCTTGCTGGATCTGAAAGCAGTCAGAGTCGCAGCGGACCTGCAGGTTTCTGGGAGTTTGTTCCAGATGTTTGGAGCATGATAACTGAACGCTGCTTCTCCATGTTCAGTTCTGAACAGGAGTGATGTGATCCACTTTCTTAGTGTTAGTGAGGACTCGAGCAGCGGCGTTCTGAATCAGCTGCAGCTTCCTAATAGTCGTAGGACCGTAAACCCAGAGTTTTCACTGAAGTTACCTCGCTATGCGAAAATCTGGCTTCGTAGTATCAGCTTTATTAACTTCAGCCCCTGCTGAAGCTGCACTTTGACTGTGTGTGTGTGTGTGTGTGTGTGTGTGTGTGTGTGTGTGTGTGTGTGTGTGTGTGTGTGTGTGTGTGTGTTGTGTGTGTGTGTGTGTGTGTGTGTGTGTGTGTGTGTGTGTGTGTGTGTGTGTGTGTGTGTGTGTGTGTGTGTGTGGTGTGTGTGTGTGTGTGTGTGTGTGTGTGTGTGTGTGTGTGTGTGTGTGTGTGTGTGTGTGTGTGTGTGTGTGTGTGTGTGTGTGTGTGTGTGTGTGTGTGTGTGTGTGTGTGTGTGTGTGTGTGTGTGTGTGTGTGTGTGTGTGTGTGTGTGGTGTGTGTGTGTGTGTGTGTGTGTGTGTGTGTGTGTGTGTGTGTGTGGTGTGTGTGTGTGTGTGTGTGTGTGTGTGTGTGTGTGTGTGTGTGTGTGTGTGTGTGTGTGTGTGTGTGTGTGTGTGTGTGTGTGTGTGTGTGTGTGTGTGTGTGTGTGTGTGTGTGTGTGTGTGTGTGTGTGGTGTGTGTGTGTGTGTGTGTGTGTGTGTGTGTGTGTGTGTGTGTGTGTGTGTGTGTGTGTGTGTGTGTGTGTGTGTGTGTGTGTGTGTGTGTGTGTGTGTGTGTGTGTGTGTGTGCCAGGAGCACCCTCTGCTGGGTCAGCCTTTCTTCATGCTTCACCCCTGCAGGACGGAGGAGTTCATGCGCCCGGTGCTGCAGGCGGCTCGGGACCAGCACAGGTAGGATCCCTGCTGATGGCTCACACAGGGCACGCATCACACTGTGCACCAGGCGCTTCAATGAACTCACATCTGTATGCAACTCAAAAGTGCAGTAAGTTGTTGCTCGAGTTACAGCTGGTCCATGCAGCTCTGATATGACAGGTTAGAAAGTCATTGTGCTGCTGCAAACCAAGTGCTTTTCATCTCACGTCCTACATAGTGCAGCACAATAAACCATGTATGGTCATCAGGCTGTCAACGTGATCAATAAACACTTTGCCCAAAACTGAGATATTGCACTTTTTATTTTGAAAGTTAGTATCAGTGGAATACTGCACTCTGTAACGTATTATTCTTCATTTTGTCAAATAATAAAACATTCTGACACAATTATTTTTATTTAATTCTACATGTTCCTTCTGTATATTGGCTGAGTAGATACAGCAACATTAAAATGCAAACATAAGGGTTCTTGTTAACATTTGTGTGTGTGTGTGTAGGCCGGTGAACTACGTGTTGTCGTGGCTCAGTGTGATGGGTCCTGTGGTGGGGCTGGACGTCCCTCTGAAGTACTCCACCCAGCTGCACCCTGCGGCCCCCCCCGGCAGCACAGAGCCAGGCTGACTCTGCCCCCTGTGTCTGTCAGCATCACTGTGGAGCCCCCCTGTACGGAGGCTGCATCACTAATCAGACCCTCAGAGGCTGAAGGTGGACTGTGTGCCAGAGTCCTGCACGGGTCTGATTGTCAAGATCCCCACACCGACCCGAACCTGCATATCCTATGAGCATTAAAAACGTGCAATTATTAACACACGCAGTTGCATATTTGTCTCAAAAAGCGTGGGATGTTGGTTATTTTCTCCATCTAGGAACCAGAAGCCTCCCAGACGTTGGATTTCGCTCTTGAGGAAGTGTTATTGACAATACTGTATCCTCCGAGCTCCGCCTTCACCTCAGCCATTTCGACATGCAGAAAACAGATCAAATCCCCTGACAGGCTCACACACTTTGGTGATGTCCTCCTCTGATAATGATGTTTCATTATCAGTTTCATTATATGTCGGACATGTACAGTATGTTTTGCTTCTCCTCAACAATGGTCTTTATAGATGTCTCTACATTTTCAAGTAGATTAACACACATTTGTAAGAAAAGTTTACAATGAAGCACAAAACCCCTCTTTGTATTAAGCTAGCTGCCACATAAAGTACAGCTTAACATGCTAACCTTTGGTAGAGTTAGCTAACATTAGCTAAATTCACAGAAATGGCTCTCAACCGCTCTTAACTGATCTTCACTCCCGACCGTTAGTGCCAGTTAGAAACCATGATAGGCAGTGATATCATAAACCTGTTGATGTACGCATTCAAACGTGATACCACCCCTTTCATGTGAACGCGCACCTAACTAGATAGGACACGGCTGGTTTGAGCGATCCACTTGATGACCCGCGTCGTAGAACCGTTTAGCGAGAGCGCGTATGTTTTGGATTAGGCCAACCGGCTAACTCAAACATATCCAGGTTAGGTTGAACCAGCTTCGTAGTATAGGCCCCAGGAGTGGCTGGATCAAGTTAGCTACCTAGCTAGTAGCTAGCACGTTAGTTAGCATTACAGCCTTGTCATTTTTATTAGCCTTAATATGAAGTAACATTAAGTAACCCCAAATGTTAAACAGTAAGAGTAGTAGTCATATTTCGTGAACCCTTTGAAGAGTACTGATCATTCTATAATCAGTGTTGGGACTAACGCGTTACAAACTAACGCGTTACTGTAACGCAACTACCTTTTGGGGTAACTAATAACGTTACTAGTCATGATGTTACGTATTGCGCCGGGCTTCGGAGCGTGTATCGAGTAATCCCCGAAGCTTTTTGTGAAGCTTGTATCGAGGCTTGTATCGTTTTGGGCCAGTGATGTCATCGATGACAAACGATCGCCTCGCTGCCTGTCGATACCACGTGACTGCTTCATGAAGCGATTCAGATCGGTTGAACCGTTGAACCACAACACATGGATGTATAATAAGAACCATATTACCCTTCCTGTACCCGGGCCCGGTAACACAATGGAATTAAAAGAGCTCAGACCCTCACTCATATAGAGGTCGGAACATGTCATAAGTATAAATAGATACAAGCATAAATAAATGTAGGAATAAAAACATGAATAAATACAGGAATAAATATGATTCAGTGTTTTCAGGGAGATTCAGCGTGTGTGCTGTGGCTCAGCTGGAAAGCAGTTGACTCCTGACCGCAGGGTCTCTGGTTCAACGACTGAACAATACGTATTTTTTGTTGTTTATAAAAGCTACAGCTAAATGAGATAATGTAGTTAATAAATGTATTCTTTGATATGGTTTAGCTTTACTCAGCCTACAACATGGTTACGTTTAAGAATATTATTAAGGGATACAAATCCCTCTTTGCAATGTTTACCAGCCTCCTTAGGCTTTTCAATCACAATCATTAAACTGTAATAAATACCATATTGTTAACATGAAAATATGATTTTATGTTCGTTGTTTAGAGTTATTCTAAGGCTTTACTCATTGGGAACTCGGTATGAGATAGAGCACTCTGTTGAGATGTCCAATCTGCCTGTTTTACACACTTTGACCAACAGGGGGGTTTGTGTTCAAATGAAGCCCATGATGAAGCCTCATGAGATGAACCCTGTTGGGAACCAATTGGCTGGAAAGCTTCAAAGCTTCATAAGGCTTCATCTCGCCATCACTAGTTACTAGTTACCTATTCCCATTCAGTAACGCCGTTATAGTTACTGTGATTTAAATGGGTGCGTGATCCAACTGAACCGAATCTCCCTGCGGATGTAACTTACAGGCGGATACAGTGATGTCCTCTCACAGTACCATGGAAAAGTGAAAGTGACCAGAGAGCAAGGGCGCCATTGGCCCCCCCCACTTTACAGCCCTGCCCTACATTTTCGCAGCGGCAGATGCCGCGGAACACTGTACACATCCTGTTTCAATAATTCCCCTCTAATCTAAAGTCGCATCTAAAACGCGATCTGAACTAGCTGTGTATATTTGTTATTTTTTGATTGTTATATTCTCATTAGCTCCAGGCATTTTTGAAGCTTGTAAAGCAGGGGTCTCAAACTCAAGGCCCGGGGGCCAAATCCGGCCCGCGACTTCATTTGATGTGGCCCTGCAAGAGCTTGCAAAGAATATAATACGTTTATTAAACGGTTACATGCCGCTTTACAGAAGCACGTTGCCCAAAAACTACATGTCCCACAATGCATCTCGTTTTGTGACATGCGCACTGAAGAGACTTGCAATTATTTGCCCTGGACTTCTGCTTTCAGACTTAGTTAATTACTAAGTTATTATCCTATCCGATAATAATCCAATTCAGAGGCAATAATGTAATATAATACATTATTTTATATATATATATTATATATTTATATAGTTACAACCGGCCCTTTGAGTGCAACCTTTATGCGAATGTGGCCCGCGATGAAATTGAGTTTAACACTCCTGTTGTAAAGGGAAGATGCAGCTCTCATTCGCCACTCTGCTCTTCCACAGCGCCGCTTCCCCTCCCTCAACTTTGAACCTTAGTGGTGTTTATTTTTCACGGAGTTCAGTTGCTAAGCGATCACACAACGTCACGTCCGGTATTTCCACAACACCACAAATGGATTAACATCGTCCCTCCGCTGACATTATGAATGTAAGCGTATAGTAATCATAGATAACACGGCACGGTCCGTTACAGTTTGTTTTCATCTGTTTTCAAATAAACTAAGTCTTTCAGAATATTAAACTTGTTTCGGCAAATTCAGATGATAAATACAACTTTGAAGCTTGTGACGGCATAATTACAAGCAGAGAACGGAGTAACTTGACCTCACAACAGGCATAACAACAGCCGGTGTTTCTCCTGAGGGTTTTCCCCGGGAAACAAACGCAAAAATACACAAACACACGTATACACACACACACACTCGCGAGCTTCCCCCCAGACCAGTAATCCAAACCAAAATATCTTCCCTCCGCTACTACTACATTTGCTCCGCTAATAATCAATCAGATCGATCCAGAGAAGAGGAAACTTTGAAGGCCTTTTCCTCAAAATGATGACTCGGTGACAGTCATTATATAATGTGACATATTTTGCTTAACATTTGGAGTACAAAAACAATCCTGATATCATTAGAAAGCTGAGAATCTCCTCTTTCCAGCAGTGTATACAACTCAAAATGTGTCTTCGGGTCAATGCGACTGACTTTGATAGAGCAGCAGGTCACTTTGCATTGGGTAAAATAAAGCAGGCAGACATAACAGGAAGATTGTAATCCAATCAAATAGGACATTGTCACACCATTCAAATGTATCCATGTACATTACAACCAATAAAACGTTGTTTACGTTATTTGTTACGTTGTTCTGTGTGTGTCAGCCGTTAACCTATAGATAAACTTGCAAACATGTCAGAAGAACCGGCGCATAAGAAAACAAAATGCTGTCAAACTAAACTGAAATTGAACAACTTGAATATCACATCCTTGACATCCGCAACTCCGGAGCCTGGTCCTTCAACCATAGAACCAGCGCAGATGAACCCAAAAGCAGCAGCTCTGCGGCCGCTGAGATTGTCAAAACCGCCGGCATCGTTGAACCGAAACAGGCTGGTTCCGACCTGGGCACGGCGCCACGAGGGGGCAGTTGTTTTCTTTGCCCCCTCACTTTGAGCATCATTCATCCATCAAAAAGTACAATAAATGTCACAATTATTAAATAACTTTGAATAATTATTTTCCCCAATACACGTTACTATGTGTGGATCAGATATGTGGGCAGGCAGTCAAGCAACGTGTAAAAAAGCCTCAACCCCAAATGAGCTTGTAGTCTTAATGTTAGCGTGTGTGCTTAGCTGTAAACACAGTCGGATGGGTGACCAAAACGTCCCCGTTTTCCGGGCAGAGTCCCCGTTTTCGGTGGCTGGTACCTGGTATAAACTCCCAAAAATGTTCCCGTTTTTTAACGTGCGTTAAAAATAGAGCAAGGTGAAATCAAATGTTATATGTCAGTAAAACATAGTAACAGTGTTGTGCCTGTGTGTCGCGTTAGCTTATTTCTTCTTCTTCTTCTTCTTCTTCTACTTCTGCTTCTTATTTTTTCTTTAATGGCGAATTGCTTCCACTTGGAGCATATATCGCCACCTACTGTTGATTTCTTAAATGTTTATATTAAATCCTTGCCCTCACCAGTGTTTTTGAGGAACTTGAAGATCAGCTTGTTTACTTCATTTCTTGATTTCCTTTAGTATATTGACTTGAAATCCATGTCCTTGATGTTGTGTTGTTCCAGTGCAGTTTTCAGAATGAGTCTTTGTCTGTTATAATCCGGGCAGCTAAAAAATACATGTCATTTTTCTCCCCAATTTTCGGCACCCCCGATGGGTTGATGCGCCCTTAGCATTCACCTATACTGCCTGTGCCAAGGGCCGGCTGTGGTGAAAACAATATGACATCAACAAAAAATAAGACGGACAACTACAGATAGCACCACACATGATGGCCACTTGTTATTACTTAGGGCTGCCTGTATGGATCAGGTTTTTGCCAAAGCGAGCCCTTTTACTAGAATAATAATATGTTATGTATTATATCAACCGTATTGGTACAATGAGCGACATCTAGTGACGGATTTTGGAACATTGATTTGATTTTTCTCATGGCAGTTGGACTCTAGAGACAAACCAGGGGACTTTATTTTTAATCTGTGTCTGTCCATTTGGTGTAGTATTTGATCCAATATTACATTTGGTTTATATATGAGTCACTTTCTTATGAAATGCCAGGTTTTAGGCCTTGGTTTGAACATTCAATCCTGAAAATAAAAAATCAACCATATTAATGGTTCTTTAATTCTGACTAGAGGTAAGTAAATCTGTATAGGAAGACGAGTTAAGGGATAGAGGAGAAAAGGTTATGGTATAATTACAGAGCCTGTCAATTTATAAATTGAGGAAATCAATGTTAGTCTGTTAACCAAAGTGCAGCCATCTATCTATCAACTATCTATTATCTGTTATTAAAGATCAGAGGAAAAGAACAGAACGAGAGGGGTAAATCAGGAATAAAAATAAAGAAGCAAAGAGATTGTATAGCATTGAGAAGTAAAAAAGCTTGGTGTGTTAATTCATTACATTGCCAGTATTTTTGGTGAAAAAAAAATCGCCCCCATTTTTTAACTGCCCCTCAGTAATTTCATCCTGGAGCCAGGCCTGTTCCGACTGCATGGAGGTTTGTTGTCGGGACATTGTGACGGGCAAATAAAAGCTTATTTGGGCAAAGAGAAAGGTACTTCAATGCAGAATGGTACAAAAACAGAGAGTGGTTAATTATTTGCAAAACCACTAAACGAGCCTTCTGTGAAATATGCAGATGTGCTGCTGTCAAACGGTTTGTAACTTTCTCCAAATGTGGAGATGACAGCTTTGTAAATACCGATTTAATAACTGGAAATGTTCACAGAGCTTACTTCAGTCAAACACCAGTCAACATTCAGCTTGTCAAACAAGAGCATAGCAGGAAAAAAGAAGAGATGGATCTACTGAGCGGTGGGCTGGACCTGTATAGTTTCATTTACAGGAAAGGAGTGAGCAGAGGGTCGAGTTGTCCATTCTTGTTCTGTTTTCTCTGACTATCTTCCTCCTTAACACCCTCTCAGACTTTCATTTGCTCGCTCTACTAAAGAGACACGTTACCATGGAAACCAAACAATGGTGTAGCTGTAGTCCGAGTGGAAACAGTAACATTTGGTGCGTTATGTTAGAATGAAACAAATCAGATTTAGTCGGAAATCGGGAGAAATGCGGGATAAATATGACCCCGGGAGGAAAACGGGAGTCTCCCACGAAAATTGGGAGAGTTGGCCCCCCGCTTCTGAAATTAATCCGGCGCCTCTGCCAGAGAGGAGTGATGATTGGTTAACGCGGGGGAACATTTCAGGGTAAGCCAATCAGAGACAGAGTTGGGCGGGTCTTGCCTTATGGGGGAAATACACAGACACACAAACACTTGCTAACACACACACACACAGGCCCCGTCTCAGGTCGACTATTTTCATTTCCTCGCTCCTCGGTCTCACCGGAAGTTGATTTGCCTGCGCCATCTTGAGTACCGTCCCATGGCTCTTATTTCTGCCGGAGGATCGAGGAGCGATAATGGAGGAACGATAACCGAGGAACCACCAGATCAGCGCCGCTGCCGCCGCACCAGACCATCCTCCAATGAAATCCTCAGCCACTCGCCCCGCCCCCTTACTGTGCATCGCTCACTGATTGGACGAGGCAGGGCATGCACTGATCTGATGCTTCTTGACATGAGAGCAGTTTCCCAGCGGAGTGAAGAAAATACATGAAACTCACGAGAGTCACTCCTAAGTTTATACCGTGTTTTGTTTCAATTCATGTTTCATTTAGTTACAAATATGTGATATATCTGAACAACAAAGTGGTCAAAAATAATTTTATTAATTTATTGGAAACATTTTCATGATCTCTTTTTTTGTTTTACATTTTCATTTATTGTCATTTCCATTCAGTCAGTCATTAAGTGCTATTTAAAATGTTAATGTGCTACATATCCACACAAACAAACAAAGTGTGCAGTCCAATGAATGTTAATCTAACTGGGTTTTGATAGATATCTCTTTTTCTTCTCTCAATTATTTTATTTCTATTGTGCACTCTAATCAATATTAATCCATCTAATGTTCGTTTTAAGAATGGCGTTTATCTTTTTTGAGAATTAGTTGTTATTTGATTTTATTTATTGGGGTCTACAACAGATGATACAAATGTTTGTCTCAGTAAATGTGTAGGAGAGGCGGGGATGTTTGTGAAAACAACGGGGACAGAGCTGCTGTCAGACGAACAGCTGTGCGGCGTCATCACAAACGGACGTCGCTTCACGTGACGCTCTGGAGGAAAGGACCTCCCATTGCTCTTAAAACTAAGGCCCAATCCCAAACCACTCCCTCGACCCTACCCCTCCGTGACGGAGTGAACTCCGTCTGTCGCCACACTCGCAGCTCAACGAGGCTCCCTCCTGTCAGATGCAGGGAGTAAACACAGCAGCAAGCTTTGGGACGGCCTCCCCCCTCTCCGGCAGAAACAGGAAGTGCCGTAACTGTTTGTAACAACGGTTTCAAATCACCATCTCTTGGACAAAAAGTTTAAATTAATAACTCAAATAAAACTCCAAACATCTTTCATTGTGTTTCAAAGCTCTTTTAGTTTTGAACCTGATGTTTATAAGCTTCTTAGTTTTTGCAACGGTCTGTAAATATACACAACTTTATAATAAAATGCACAATTTTACCTTTTTCTAGACTAAACACAGGTTTGATCCTAAGTTAAAAACATATGAGGTCATCATGAGGTCGTTAACATCGCAGTTTATCAGTGGATGTTTGCTGGAACTGTTTGTAAACAGCGTGTTTCCTGACGGACACACACAGCGTGACTCCGGTCAGGTAGAGACCGGTCTCCAGTCAGCACCGCTGCAGACTCGCTGTTTGAGGGCTTGATAGCCCACTCCCCCTCCACACTCGCTGCTTTGGAACAGCCCTCAATATGGCGGACCCTCCGCGTGAACGCGCAAACGGAGGGGTAGGGTGTAGGGGGCGGTTTGGGAATGGGCCTCATTTCCCTGCTTCTCGTGGTTTCCTTGCGTCCCTCCATGCTTCCCTGGTGGGAGGGACTAGAAGCAGGGAAACGACACAAGTGAGGGAAGCAAGGATTTCATTTAACCTGAGACGGGGCCATGGCAACGCCCACCACCACACGCAATGGCAGATGCAAGTATCAGCGAGAGCAGCAGCGCATAACAACAATATAACCACTATTTTCAATTTGTGGGGATAAAGGACGCAAAAAATATTAGTTTTTTTATATCATCAACAGCCAGGCGAACAGAGATGAGAACTGTACTTAAGTACAGTACTTGAGTAAATGTACTTAGATAGGCTACTTCCTGTGTCACATGCGGAGACGGGCTGTGGGCGTGTTTGTGTTGTTTACTAACATGGCGGCGGCGGAGCTCAAGTCTAGTTTCTCTATTTCACTTTTGTCGAGCACAAAGAAAAGAAAGTTTCTGTTAAATGTAAGTTGTGTCCTGGCGGGCAGTGTGCGAACTATACCACGGTCTCCGGGGGAGCCGGGATTTATTTTTTTTGTGGGGGGGGGGTAAATGCTGATCCGTGCATTAATAGCAACAGCACAGACAGCCTATTATAAAGAGAACATCTGTTGCACACGGGGTGGTGCCACAGGTCTACATTTACATGAAACGTCCCGATGGATCATGTTCATGTCAACAGATTACCCGAGCATGTATGGGCTACGCAAACTTCAATCAACTTAATAATAAATTATCCACGGACCACCAATGTAACGTTTGAATGTTTAATGAAATCAACTTAAAATGACTCAAAAACAGGCTACATTGTTTCACATGGGCTATAGCCTATTATGGCTGTAGCCCACACAGAGCCGAACACACGCGATAAGAGCAGCCAGCGGCACCAACCATGAACAATATTAATATTAATAATACAGCTATAGCACAACACAACCCTCTCACTGCCTGGAGAGACGTGACGCCACACACACACAACACAACGGCTCGTCTTCTTGTGTCTCTTCAGCCCCCAAGTTAACGTTAGCTGTCAAGTTAGCACTAGCTCCCTCCTCTCTCGGTTCTGTTGTAGCAGCAGTCACAACGTACGATGTGCTGCCACCAGCTACATTCGGTTGGTCTTCTTGATCAGGTTGTTTGGCCGTCTTTCTAAAGAAATTGCCCAAGGTACGTTTTTTCTTTTCGACATGTCAGCAGCAGCAACAATGCCTGGTAAACATGCAGTGCTAACTAAACGAGCTTGTGAGTGAGTGGGTAGTGGGTGGAGCTGTGGGCAGCGTGCAAGCAGGCGACACTTCTTTCATGAATCATAAACTCTAAATATAATTTTATTTCACTTATTTTACACCTTTGAAAAAAAAACATGCCCAAAATGGAATTTATTTGGTCATCATATCAGTATTTTAGAGAGCTCTCCCCAAATGTCACAAACCATGTTCCCAGGGGAGCTCATGTCACCACTAGGGGAGCTATAGCTCCCCCTGCTCCCCTCCAGTTCGCACCTTGCTGGCGGGTCAAAGAGCCTATACTGCCCAAACCAGTAATTCAAATCTTTTAAAACATCTGCAAAAACAACATGCTGGGACAAAGCTAGTAACTAAGACTGGCACAGACCCAGACTCATCCAACGCCACTCCACCTCCACCTAAGCAACAGCGGCTGGATTTTAACCAAGGGACTGCTATGGAAAAGTCGATAAAGCCATTGCACGGTATGTTGTAGAACACATGCAGGCTATTGCTACAGTGGAGTCACCCGCGTTCAGGGCACATGGCATATGGGACGGAACACTTTTTCCAACTACCTGGAGATAGAATATACAAAAATGGAAAGCCAGCTAATATCGATGCTATCCAGATTGCATATATATTCCATGTCAAATTGATCAACAGATTGTATTATTCTCCAATGCAATAACAGTACTGAAATGAAGGCTATAAGGGCATTAATGGGAGCCCTTTTTTTAAGTAACTAAAAAGTTACTTTTCACAGTAACGCATTACTTTTTGGTGTAAGTAATCAGTAAAGTAACTGAGTTACTTTTGAAATGAAGTAACTAGTAATGGTAACTAGTTAGTGGTTTTCAGTAACAAGCACAACACTGCACATAAGTGAAGACACCTCAAGAGAACACTCAGAGCGAGGGGACAAGCACGTCCCTCTGAGCTGAGTTATTGACAGATTTGAATTTCGCGGATCAATAACTCATGAACATAACGTTGTAAAAATACAAACAACATGACTTTACAATCATAGCAAGGTAGACAACGAGCTACAGAGTAGTTTTTATCAGAACAGTTTGATACGCGCCGTCATCTTCTCCATGTCCCCTAGGGGGCTCTGTACAATTCAAACGGGATCGAAAGATAATCTTTCTCTCTCCATTGACTTCAATACATAATTTTTTCGAAATAAGGTCCCATGGAGGTCCACCGGAAGGGGAGGGACTTCGCAACTCTATAGAAATATGAACAGGAATGTAGTTAATTTATAAACATAATGAGAAGTAATAAATATATAAACTTATATTTACAGAAATATGGTTTCTGTAGCTGAAAGTAGGCTGAATGATACTTTACGAATTGACAAAAACATGAATAGAAAAATATTTATGTTTTAAAATCTAATATCATGTTAAATAGCCTCTTGGAGGTGTATTTAAAAAAGGTACAGGAAGTCGGCCATTTTAAATTTCGCCCTCCATACTTCAGAGATCTTCCAGGGATTTGATCCGATCGACTCCAAATTCGGCGGGTAGCGTCCCAAGGCATGGGGGATGAACACTTATCAAAATCGTAATTTTTCACTGCACGGTGTAGTCGTTATGCGGCGCCCATTTTCACGTTCGCCCGATGCTAGGCAATCCCTCGCCATGGAACACGATGATGTCATAACTCCAACTGACATACTCAGAAAGCCGCCAAACGTCATATGATGGTTAACACTACGGCCCTGAACAGCTCTACGCCAAATCTGAAGTCTCATCATATGCCGTTTCCATGGAAACGCAGACCTCGCCATAAAACACGATGTGGTCGTAACTCTTACGGCCCGTCCACACACAGGCATGAACAAAATCTTGATGCTGGGTGTCAGAGAATATTTTAATCCGATCTCTTTGTGTCTAGAGATTCTCAGCTTTTCTGAGAAACTGTTATTACAAAGATATGCTCCTGCCTGTAACTTGAGGAGGACACAGGTCAAGAGGTCCTCTGCCTTCCTGTGGGGGAGAAGGTTGGCCCATGTGAGTTGGTAATACAATCGGGTCTTTGTTCCAATGTCTGGTAATGATTAAGGTAAGGCGGGCTTTTTAGGTCTCGCCCTTTTAGATATACAGATCTATGCTTCACTGTATGCCTTCAGAGTTTGCTTGGTTGCCTCACATGAAAGTGTGATATACTCTGTGATCTCTCCAGCCATATCATACTCTCAATAAATAACAGTGTTTGACTAAAGCCTCTCCAGCTGCCATCCTTTCCTGAGTTTTGGCTCTGCATAAAAGTTTCGGAAAGATCGGAAGGCTGTGAGTTCAAATCCCGCGAGGAACACCACCACTAGTGTGCCCTTGAGTAAGGCACTTAGCCCTTAGTTACTCCAGGAGAATGTCCCGGTAATCGGTCATTATAAGTTGCTTTGGATAAAAGCGTCAGCTAAATGAAATGTAATGTGATTAGTAAAATATGCATGAATAAATAAATAAAAAGTGAACTGGGTGAAAAAAGGTAAGATACACTTTTAAAACTTGTTGAGAGAAAACTAGTCTTTGCTGCTGCCTCAAAGAGGAGCAGGGGGAGAGGAGGGAGACAGGAGAGGCTGATTCAGGAGCACAGACACACTCACAACTATAAATGAACCAAAAATAAATTAATAAACAAGTTTCAGTATTTTTTTCATATTGGAAATGGTATGGTATTGGTTATGGCCATGATTTTATGATTATTGAAATGTATACAGTTATGTTTAATATAGGTGTTTCCATAGATCTAGTCTCTTTATTTTGCCCTCAAAATGCACCAGATTGATGCATTTAACTCCAAAATAAAAAATAAAAAAGTTTCCAATAAATGAATAAAATGATTTTTGACCACTTTGTTGTTCAGATATATCACATATTTGTAACTAAATGATACATGCATTGAAACAAAACACAGTATAAACTGAGGAGTGACTCTCGTGAGTTTCATTTATTTTCTTCACTCCGCTGGGAAACTGCTCTCATGTCAAGAAGCATCAGATCAGTGCATGCACTGCATCGTCCAATCAGTGAGCGATACACAGTAAGGGGGCGTGGCGAGTATCTGAGGATTTCATCGGAGGATGGACTGGTGGTTCCTCGATTATCGCTCCTCCATTATCGCTCCTCGATCCTCGGTCCTCCGGCAGAAATAAGAGCCATGGGACGGTACTCAAGATGGCGCAGGCAAATCAACTTCCGGTGACACCGAGGACCGAGGAGCGAGGAAATGAAAATAGTCTACCTGAGACAGGGCCCCTGTGTGTCTCCTGCGTTTTTGATTGTCTACCTCGCCCTGATTGTTTCCACCTGTGCCCCCTTACCTGGGTCTGGG
Organism: Champsocephalus esox; assembly: GCA_036324585.1. Classification (NCBI taxonomy): domain Eukaryota; kingdom Metazoa; phylum Chordata; class Actinopteri; order Perciformes; family Channichthyidae; genus Champsocephalus; species Champsocephalus esox. The sequence continues at coordinate 4,340,788 of CM070481.1, forward strand.
GGGGGTCCGAAAACCAGTCAGTATCTGGTGTGACCACTATTTGCCTCACGCAGTGCAACACATCTCCTTCGCATAGAGTTGATCAGGTTGTTGATTGTGGCCTGTGGAATGTTGGTCCACTCCTCTTCAATGGCTGAGCCAAGTTGCTGGATATTGGCAGGAACTGGAACACGCTGTCGTATACGCCGATCCAGAGCATCCCAAACATGCTCAATGGGTGACTTGTCCGGTCAGGGGCGCCGTAAGGGGGTGAAAAGTTAGGACGATTCTAAGGGCCCGTGACTCACAGGGGCCCCAAACATTTTTAGAACATTAAGAAAAAATGTTTAAGTAACCTTTCATCAATCATCAATAATTAACATTAATATAACGTCATATTGATGATGTACTCACTAAACTTACGATTAATTTTACTTATTTTCTTCCAAAAGTTAATTATCCAAAGCATCGAACACCCCCCTCTATTTACATGTAATGGTTTGGTCCTGCCTCCAAACGCTGTGCCGCGGCACCGGCCGTTTCTAGCCGAGAGTGAGAGCATTTGAGCAGGGATGCTAGTACTTACGTGTGTACGATGTCTCAACGACTAACAAAGTCAGGCTTTCAAGAAAGAAAAGAAAGGAGAGAAAGACAAGAGAGAGGGACTAAAGGGCGACAGTATGTCACCCAGTTTTTCAAAAGAAAAGGTGGGTGTGGTCTATGAGTGGTGAAAATGAGTCTGTTAGCTAAGCGTAGTCCATTGTAAATAATAATTGTAATGTTTTGCTGACATTAAAGGTGGGGTAGGTAAGTTTGAGGAACAGGCTCGAGATACACTTTTTGTTATATTCCATGGAATGCTCTTAACATCCCGATAGCAATGAATATCTGAAGTGCTTTGACAAAAAATCCATAACAAAATGTCATCTGTGGAAGCCGTGGCGCTGTAAAAAGCACGACCAATCATTTTAGCCGGCCCGGCTAAAGTAACTGGATGGCCTACCTGCCTGTCAGCCTTCCATCTGTGCACAAACTTATCTCATGCCCTCGTTGGTCATGTGCGCGTCCGTGTGTGTTGGAGGAGGGGCTCTGTAAGGAAGTGGCAGATTTGTTCTTGTTGTGTATTTTCAAATTCAAAAATTTCAAAATGACCTACCCCACCTTTAAGTACTGTTAATATCTTCACAGAAAATGCAAAGGTTTTTAATTTCACTCCTCTTTTAGCTGACATTTAATAAATGCAGGTACATTTTTAGCAGCTATTCATACTAAATGAGTTGTCCCTCCCCCTGGTGCCAGGACCAACAGATCCATCTTTAGGCTCAGCAGCCCTGTCCCCTCATAAGGCTTTGCAGTCTTGCCATGCTGTCCATTGAAAGCCAGTTGGCTAGATGTTCCATTCAAAAATGTTATTAAAAAGGCATGTACCATAAAAGATGACTATTGAGGTCTATTGTCAGGAATGTTAGTGTTATATCAAATAGTGAATTCTACTGCAGCAGAATGTTGCAGTAGAATTTACAGTCTGCACAGTGTTATATGTTCACCACTCAGTGGCAGTAAATATTGTGTGGTTAGTATTGGACTACAAGATAGATGCAAGCCTGTACAGGTAGAGATATTTAAAGCATAAATGAGTGGGTTGGGTTCTGGAGGTGTGGTTACAGCATTGTGCTCGGTTGGCGTGGCCTGGGCCTGGTGGTGGGGCCCAATGTGATATCTTTTCATGGGGCCCAAAATCCCTAGCGGTGCCCCTGTGTCCGGTGAGTATGCTGGCCATGCAAGAACTGGGATGTTTTCAGCCTCTGGGAATTGTGTACAGATCCTTGCAACATGGGGCCGTGCATTATCATGCTGCGTGAGGTGATGGTCGTGGATGAATGGCACAACAATGGGTCTCAGGATCTCGTCACGGTATCTCTGTGCATTCACAATGCCATCAATAAAATGCACCTGTGTTCGTCCTCCATAACATACGCCTGCCCATCCCATAACCCCACCACCACCATGGGCCACTCGATTCACAACATCGACATCAGAAAACCGCTCACCCACACGACGCCACACATGCTGTCTGCCATCTGCCCTGAACAGTGAAAACCGGGATTCATCCGAGAAGAGAACACCTCTCCAACGTGCCAGACGCCATCGAATGTGAGCATTTGCCCACTCAAGTCGGTTACGACGACGAACCGGAGTCAGGTGGAGACCCCGATGAGGACGACGAGCATGCAGATGAGCTTCCTTGAGACGGTTTCTGACAGTTTGTGCAGATATTCTTTGGTTATGCAAAGCGATTGTTGCAGCAGCTGTCCGAGTGGCTGGTCTCAGACCATCTTGGAGGTGAACATGCTGGATGTGGAGGTCCTGGGCTGGTGTGGTTACACGTGGTCTGTGGTTGTGAGGCCGGTTGGATGTACTGCCCAATTCTCTGAAACGCCTTTGGAGACGGCTTATGGTAGAGAAACGAACATTCAATTCACGGGCAACAGCTCTGGTGGACATTCCTGCTGTCAGCATGCCAATTGCACTCTCCCTCAAAACTTGCGACATCTGTGGCATTGAGCTGTGTGATAAAACTGAACGTTTCAGAGTGGCCTTTTATTGTGGCAATAATCATGCTGTCTAATCAGCATCTTGATATGCCACACCTGTGAGGTGGGATGGATTATCTCGGCAAAGGAGAAGTGCTCACTATCACAGACTTTATCAGATTTGTGAACAATATTTGAGAGAAATGGTTATTTTGTGTATACAGAAAATGTTTTCGATATTTGAGTTCATCTCATGAAAAATGGGAGCAAAAACAAAAGTGTTGCATTTATATTTTTGTTCATTGTATCTTGTCTTGCCTAACTGCCAACATTACTAATACACACTAGCACTTTCATCTGAACATACAGTAAAGGAAGGAGCATTAGCAATATTACTATCGGTGGTGGCAAAGGCAATATTAGTATTAGCAGTTTATACATTTACTTTTCACACACGCACACACACATACACACACACACACACACACACACACACACACACACACCAACATCAGCTCAACACAACAGCTCTTGTTCTGTGTCAAAGCTTATGTTCATTGTTCTGTTTACTGGTGGTCTTCTTTATGTGTCCTGTTTATGTTCTGTCCAACTGGATTTGATTTAAAAACAGTGTTATTATACCATTTTTTGTTTGTTAAAGTGTCAAAATATCATGTGGTGCGACCAAATATTTATTTTACTGCAATACATTTGAAGAAATATATCTTCTTTCTCTTGATGAAATATGAATCGCTGATATATATGCTATAATAATGTCTTAAGTGAAGTGTATTTATTTAAACATATTTCTCAGATGTATGAGATTTAAAGGAAACATTTGAAATGATACATTGAAATTATTAAACAGAAGTTTTAGATCACTTCAACAAAATAGAAATGCACATTTACTTACCCTTTTAACACTAAGATTACTGGCATTTTAATGTTAATGTTAAAGATATTAAGATGCAGTTTATTTTTATTGAAAATAATGAGCTGAAACATCAACATGGAAAAAACATTAGAAAATGTAAACGCTTTAACATAAATGTATGTGTCAACATCATTCTTCATGTCGGGAAACTTTCAATACATACTTATTTTCTATATTTTCAAATTGGCCTGATGAAATCCCTGAAAAGTCAGGGACCAATATATCAAGCAAGCAGAGATTGAAATCTCCCGAGGAATGCCAGAACGTCAGGAAGGGAGAGCTGCCTATATTATGGGTTGTTGTGTTTATATAAGACAGATTGTAAACTGTCGTGACCTTCAGGGCACCGCGGCACCTTGCTCTGTGTGAACACCTCTGCTCGCTAGATAAGGCTTATCTGTCTATGTGTTGTAATGCAGCTCTCTGCAAACACTGGAGATGTGTAGTCCAGCACAGTGAGAGCAGCAGGAGAGAATGGGAGACACTGAGGAGAGGAGCGACAGAGGCACGGAGGAAAGTCTGGAAAGGTCAGTATATGTTCATGAAAAGAGGATACTATCTTCTTGAATGCTACGTGTGATTTCACAGGAAGGCGTGTGATCAGATGTTGTTGTGTTGCTGCAGGACGATGCCGTACCACCAAGCTCTGCCAGCAGAACCACAGAGCAAGCTTTACCTGGGCTGCCTGAACAAACCTCAGCTGATCCTGATCTCTGTGGCTGCTGGACTCATCCCCCTGATCATTATCATTACTGTCACAGCTGTGCTCGCCACAAAGTCAGGTACAAACAGCCGTTTGGCCAGGATTCATAAGAGCTGATGCTGCCATTTAGTCAGAAAGACATGTCTGAGTCACAAAAGCCCCGATGTGTTGCTTATCAACGTGTACAAGCATCAGACACAATCATTCCTAATGTAGTCATGGAGTAGTGATGATGTAATGATGTGCTGTGTGTTATACCAACCCAGTCTCACGGCATTTCGTGTTCACCAACACGATTTGTAATCTATTGATTCGTGTTCACCATCACGATTTGCCCCTTTTTTTCGTGTTGCACAGCACGATTTCAAAAGCAATGTATGTTCTTACTCAATATCAAGCCACAGTTATTGCTTTTATTTTAAATCGTATAATTTCTGACTTTTGTTGCCGTCTGTGAGGAAAATAAATGGGGCTCAGAGCCTCAGGATACTGAAATCTGTATTTTTAAATATGTTTTCCTTCTAATTTGTTATTCTTTTCAAAATAACACACTGTTATTTACTCACCAATAACACTCCACCAATTATCCTTTGGCGTCCGTCAGGAACTGAATTTCAAAATAAAAATAACCGGAAACAGACGTAGGCATTTCGAGCGATTACCCAAGATCCTCAGCTATGGTTTTAAGATCGCTTATTGGATGTTTTAGCCGCAATGCATGCTGGGATTTGGTGTTTATATGATATGAAATCCGGAAAACATTTTAAAAATGTGAAAGTCATCACATAACGGCATTGTAATACACGGTTCGGCTGCATTACATATCACAGATCTGCCGTAGTTCTGTATTTAGAGAGCCCTGATGAGAAGACCTTTGGAAAAACTGGAAGAAATGGCGCCGAAACTGAATACTTGACGTGGATCATAAATATATCAACAATTAAACAACATCTTCAATTTCTCTTCACACAATACGTCTCCTTGCAGTATCAACACTAATTCGGCTGACTTTTACATTTGATCTAATTCATAGATAGGTTATATTTACACCATAACGGTGCACAGCTGAGAGAAAAGGACTGTCGTTTTTAAAGATATTACTGATTTTCTTTGAATGTAAGAATGTAAATACTGAGTCTGAAATAGTATAGCAATATGCTGTAAAATGATGTGAAAGCATGAATAAAACTATACATCTTCAGATGTTGTACATACACACTAATAATACAACATTATTATGGCTGTGTGTACCTTGTGTGCACCTCCTAGTGGTTAAAGCACGTTATTGAATTATTGTTTTTATGTGTTATATTTGATTAAAAGAATATTAAGAGTACATACTTTCATAGGGGGAAAGTATAAATATAGAAATATAGAATATAAAAATCAAGAAGATACTATAAGTGATCTCTACAATAAATCAGTTTAGTGCAGGATGTACAAAGATATTAATAGGAGGAGGTGCAAAACAGAAAAACGGATTAACCTTTATTTAAACATTAAATAACAGATTAAGGTCTTTGGGGTAACTAAAGTCTGATTTAAGGGTTGTTTATATTTCACATAATTAATCAGAATCTGCAAAGTAACTCAAATAAATGCAGTGGAGTAAAAATACCAGGTTAACCTCTGAATTGTCATGGAGTAGAATTACAAAGTAGCAATGAGCTGTCATGTGGGTATATATTAATGCTGCGCATTATGGACACCAGCGATTTTCAACCATTTATGAATTATATGTTTTACATTTGATAACACCAATGTGTTTAATAATGGCAACTTCTAATTGTGGGAAAAAACGAAAACGTTCAGTAGAGACGTCCCATAGAACATTTTGCGAAACACAATAGCCAGCATGTGTAGTTCTGGGGGGGTGTTCGATTCCAGTTTTGGATAGTCTGGCGTGGTTTCGTTCCATTTCACACAGCTGTTTGACGCTCTGCGTAACCTTACGGGGACTGTAGTCCTAAACGATAGCTGGGGATTATGGGTAGTGTAGTGTCTTCGGCCATCCTAAACTCAGAAATGTTGACAATCGCAATGATGCTCGAAATGTCCCTTATAGGCCTACGTCTGTTTCCAGTTATTTTTATTTTGAAATTCAGTTCCTGACGGACACCAAAAAAGCCCGAGGTTATGGAATTAAACCAATAAATAAAAGCAAGGATAATTGTGTGTTATTGGTGAGTAAATAACAGTGTGTTATTTTGAAAAGAATAACAAATTAGAAGGAACAAATATTTAAAAATACAGATTTCAGTATCCTGAGGCTCTGAGCCCCATTTATTTTCCTCACAGACGGCAACAAAAGTCCGAAATTATACAATTTAAAATAAAAGCAATAACTGTGGCTTGATATTGAGTAAGAACATGTTTTTATGAACCACACAGCTTCCGGTCTTCCACGACCCGACCGGAGAAAAAGACGTGCTGCAGCCTGCAGGCACGAAACACATTACCAGTAGAAATACATTGCTTTTAAAATCGTGCTGTGCAACACGAAAAAAAGGGGCAAATCGTGATGGTGAACACGAATCAATAGATTAAAAATCGTGTTGGTGAACACGAAATGCCGTGAGACTGGGTTGGTCTGACCCAGTCCTGGTTGTTTGTAAGAAGAGGCTCCATAATATTCCTAATCATCTCACACGTCCTTCAGTACTGATACATCTTATTTAAATACGTATAGTGAAGTCATGTGTTGTGTTTACTTACAATCACTTATGAGACATGTAATTGTTTCCTTACTGTGGCAGCATAATGCATTCCATTGAGAATATACATTTTATTGTTTTTCTGAAACAACAGAATATTTATTTAATAATTCTTATTGTAATTGTTTTATTAGGAAAGATTAAATATTGTCTGTGGTTTTACTGAATGTATATGCCGCAAAGTCATTTACTCGATAATGATTTGGTAACTTTCAATGACAAGCAGCTATAAAACAAGATAAAAACACAACATTAACATAGAAGCAAACAAAGAGAATAATACATTTTGTGAGAGATAACAAATACTTAAAAGATGTAAGTTGTGGATAGTCTATAAAGTGTCTAATAATCTTGTCAATTCAGAAGAAACCTTGTTTTCTCAAGTGAATGCATCACCCTTCCTTACCTTGAAGGTTTCTCTCACTAACTGTGTCTGTAAATGGAAACAACTGCTGGGAAATGCAACGGTCTATTGTAGCAGTATTAGAATGAGACTGAATTATGACAGCAGAGAGGGGCCGTATCTTTGTTCAAACTGTATGACTTTATATTGTGTGGAGGACCCAAACTCAAACAGCAGCTGTGTGCTCAGAATGACTTTATAATGCCATAAAGCTTCATTTGATTATGGCGGTCAAAGTTCTTTTGATATACAGGCTGTGAACATTAATGACACAATGCACCAAACTTATATTTATAGCCTTATTTATATTAGATTGATATACCAGGAATCAGATTCATTTATTCACATATAGAATTTTACAGCAAATTAAATTAAATGGAGAGGCATTTAATACAGAAACGTTAATACAGAAAATAAAATAAGTACACATCCACGGAACAAAAATAAAAAATGAAGGGAACATATGAGGTAACAACAGGTGATAACATTAATAGTATGTAAGAATTAAAAAAGTGTTTATAGCGCACAGTCATCTCTACAACAGCAGTGTAATCGAGTGGCAGCCAGGAATACCAACATATAACGCAGAGGTGGCAGTAAGTTATATCAAAAGATAAATAAATTGAGGTGAGGGTCTGACAAAAGATGCTATTGGCTGGTAATCAGAAATGTAGCATCCACAGTCGTATAACTTGACCCCTGCGTGGAGCTCAAGGCCAGGACATCTTGGCCTCTGATCTGCAGTTCGGAAGTCATTTTTAATTCAATTGGATGAAATTTGACAAAGGGACAAAAGTAAGAACTGAAGTGCTCTCTGGATAGACAAAGATCAATTACTTAAGACCCTCCCCCACTCACCTAAAACAACATTAAGCAAAAAGAAGGAATACATAACCCCCCTTTTCTCCTCTTTGTATAAATGATGTTAAGTTTAAGGGCCTGTGTTTGTCTTTATATCCAATCAGATTCCTCTACTGCTCTTCCCTTGTTTTCTACTGGTGGAGACATGCTGGACTTCCTGGTTCAATCAGGTGATATCAGCTCACCTGACGGCTTGATGGCTACCTGGTACCACAGAGCTAACAGCAAGGAGGAAATGAACAAAGCCCTCACAAGTAAACTCACACACTCAGTTTTTTCAGTGCATACAGTACACTGGCCCGTCCACACGGCGGCGTGCGCTGAAGCTTCAACGCTTCTGCCCGTTCACTTTGAATGGGGTGACGTCACGCTTTGCCGAACTGCATTGTGGTCGCGTTGCTCGCTTCAAAAGTTGAGCAATGTTCAACTTTTGAAGCTTCGACAGAAGCGTCAGCCAATCAAATCATATGCCAGTACAAGCTCTAGCCAATCAAACCGCGTGCTTGTGTGTCAGGGACGGGAGATTCATGTGATTGGTTGTTGGTCGAGTTTCAGACACGCCCGCCAGCCAGCTTCAACGCACACTGCCTTGCGGACGCTGCGTTAGCCTACAGGACAAGATATGGATTACATTTGTATGGATTACATTTGTAATCAATTAGTATTGGCTAATCCTGTTTGTGCCAGGCAGCAAATTTGACTACCTTGTTGTGACTGACAGGTGGTTACCAAGGTGATGTATGGTTTGGGTGTGAGTTGGACCGAACACATTGGCCAAAAGAAGTCCTAGAACCCATGGACTATTGTTTGAAAACAATAAAGCTTTTTATTAGTTCACAATTAGCTTGTCCATTATTGAAATGTTATCTCTTGTCTCTACACCATTTATGCATTTCAATTTGCTAATCCGACTACAAACAATCCAAAAGGAAGTCTTGTTTCTTATCATTGAAACCCCAAAATATTGGCCCTTGCCCCCTGAGGCTAAATCAACTTCAGACAGATAGCCAACGGAAGACTGTTACATAGCAACATAATGCTCAATTTAACACATGATTTGTCTACACTGTCCCCTCCTCTCGTCCTATCAGGTGATGCTATGATCCTGGAGGCTGACGTCACTCTGGAGGGTTATGGAACAGCCAATGAGAATCCAATCCCCATCATGGCCCACCCTCCTGACATCTATAGTGACAACACTCTGGACCAATGGATGTGTGCAGTGCTGGCCTCTAGAAAAGGTACTCAGAACACATGGGCCTTTACAGTATGTGTCCATCCCACAGGTGTTAATGCTCTGTGTCCCTGCAGGCATGAAGTTGGATTTTAAGACTTTGAGATCAGTGGGTTTGTCATTGGACCTGCTCAGTCAAAAGTCAAAGAACAGTAGCAGAGGAATCAACCGGCCCGTATGGGTGAATGCAGACATCCTCCTGGGTCCCAACGCACCAGCCTTCCTGCCTATAGTCAATGGAACCAGGTGAACAAGCTGATTTGATGTTGTCTGTCCGTCAGTCTTTGCTGTTCAGGGGCCTCATTTATAACGCCGTGCGTAGGATTCACGTGGGAAGGTTGCCTACGTAGTAGAAATCCAAAAAATAGGTACAGACACTTTCCGAAATGTTCCGATTCACCAAACATTGCGTACCGGCGAGGAAAGTGGATTTCACCAGTCTGCTGACGTTATGTGCGCGTTCATGTGTGTTGGAGGAGGTGCTCTGTAAGGAAGTCTGAAGGAAGGGGCGGATTCTTTTCGGCTGCGTACTTTTAAATGTTTCTGAAACTTACCTACCCCACCTTCAATGATTCACATGGTTTAATATGCTGCCAACACATCAACATATACAATATATGTGTTTAAACCTGGATGCTTTTGTTTTTACATGACAGCCGATATAGCTGACATCTAGAAAATGTACTTTGACAAGCAAAAAACGTTTTTTTGTTAAGATGTTTACTTACCAGACCACAATGAGCATCTCTCTTCCACAGGCAATGAGAAATGGGTGGAGCTTGCATCATTTCTGGTCACTTGATTACAACTATAAGGCGTTGCCTGGTTACAGGGGGTGGTTCAATTTACCCACTGGCTCAACTTACCCCCTTCTCCCCTACGTAGTACAGGTATTATAACAAAACGGTTTGTCTGCATTTGACCCATCCTAGTGTTAGGAGCAGTGGGCTGCCATTGTGCGCCCAGAGAGCGGTGCCTTGCTCTTCAGTGGCACTTGGTCCTTCCGGGACTTGAACTGGTGACCTTCCAGTTGCCAAGCCAAGTTCCTATGGACTTTGCCACCACCACCATAGGGAAGACAACACTAAATACACACAAGACTAATCACAAGACAAGACACAGCTGGGGAGGCGTGAGACACAGAGGCAGCAGGTGGACACAGTAGCCTCATCCCAATACCCCTCCTCGACTCCTCTCTTCCCCTCCTCCGGGACTTGACCCGGAAATCGATCAAGACACGCCATTTTGAAGGACGTCCCAATGAATGCACACGGAGGAGTCGAGGAGGGGTGAGGGAGGAGGGGTGCGGGAGGAGACGAAAGGGAGGATACACGCGAGCAGACTACGCGGAAGTGTTTTCACTACTCGCGTATAAAAGCCCCGCCCCCACCTTCACAGCTGGTCCATTTCAACAGAGGAAAACCGACAGCTGGAAGATGAGTGGAAAAGCGTCACATAAATGTATAAGTGCTCACAGCTCCGTGGGAATTATTATGTGCAATTCATTTCTAAAAGGCTTTCACATTACGATAATTATATTTTTATTTAAATGTAGGCTACATTTTACACCAAAACCGAACACAAAAGCAGGACCAACCATCATTGAATTCCTTGACTAACAAGAGAAAGATTCATTTAAATAAATGTTTAACCAAAAATGGGCCGGTTCTAAGGGGTTATTCAGTTAAGCCCGATGAGAGGGGGTACAGCTGTGCACATGTCATCATTAACCGACGTCGTTTAAGAGTGACTTTTGAGTGAACGAGGACGTCCCAATTAATTCCTGAGGACTCCTCTGTCCTCTCGTCACCTCCTCGTGTCCCTCGCTCACATTTTACGGAGGCGGAGCTAAGATGCAAGGAAGGGACGCGAGTGAGGGGAAGGAGGAGTCGAGGAGGGGTATTGGGATGAGGCTAGTGAGACAGTAGGCTTGTTTGAGACAAGCAAGACCTGCGCAGACATGCGCAATTGCGATCAACGTCTTGCTGGTGCGTTGCATGATGGTTAGTCATTTTGTCCGACTTGCTCTGGAGGCTCGCCCACATGAGACTTTGAAATCTCGCGGGACAAAGACGCCCGCAGCCTTGAGAGCGAGGCGAGGCGAGTTGGCGCAGTTGCTCTCCACGAGCTGCGGAAGCGAAATGCTTAATGGGAAACGGCTCGCTGGTATCTCGAGCTGAGCGCTCATTGGTGGTTTTTACCATGTGCTGCTGATGAAGCTCTCCCATTGGCTGGCAAAAGTTTGTTGTTGTTTTGTGTCAGTTTTAAGTCGCCACATCCATTCCCATTTTTCATCATTGTTCCACAATGTTTATCATCATGCAATTAATATCTATATATGTTATACTATACTGCTTACCGTTTTCATACTTTATATATCTTAGCATATTCATACAGACCGTTCATACTGCTCACAGGCTGATATCTAGTGTATTCATACACACTGTTCATACTGCTCACAGGCTGATATCTAGTGTATTCATACCCCACTGTTTATTCATCATTTAATTCATTCTATATTTTATTCTGTAGATTGTGTACATTACTTTCCACTTCGCTGCTTGTTGCACCTGGTTAGAAGCTAAACTGCATTTCGTTGTCTCAGTACCTGTAATATGTGCAATAACAATAAAATGTCTCTTTAAGTTAAACCAAATCATTAAAATAAAATATATTGTAATGTAATGATTTTGTTTAACCTTATTTATTGAATACATCATTTAAAATGGCAAGATGAAATCAAATTACATCCATGTTGTACACATCATAAAGCTTAAAGTGGCAGCTAAAGAATGAACACAGCAGCAGGTCTGTTCAGTTCAGCTCATGAAGCTTCATGTGTGCGGATCTGAAGGGACTGATCATTTGTAGCCTGTCCACCTATCAGTTTTGCAAACATTAAGAGGGAGGAGCATTTCTATTGCATCCACTTCATCTGCAACGAAAAACGCCAACGCAATTTCCGCCATTGCAAACCCAGCCAGTCAAGCCGACTCCGAGTCCGAGCTGTCCGACTTAAGACGAGCTTTTTGACACCTCCCCCGGCTGAGATCGGCTACTCTCGTCTATTTTCGAGGCGAGCCGCAATGTGTCTCAAACAAGCCTAATCAAACAGGAGGGAAAACACAGGAAGTAAGACAGGACAAGATACAAGGAGAAAATATATGTCAAAATAAAAAAGGAAACTATAAACACAAAAACTAATATATTGACAGATATATAACGTTTTTGATTGATCGAATATGATATATGCTAGGTTATTTATTAAAAGGTTATTAAAGGAATGGTATGCTCATGACACTCATTTTTAAATAATTATCATCCGATAAAACAGACCAGTCTATGCCAGTCTCTAATCCGACGACATTATCAGTGATTTTAAACTGATTATATACCGAAATAACATCAACACTGTGGGCGCCGCCATTTTCCGGACGTGACGTCATTCATGCGTTTGGTTTTCGAAGACACGTTGATCTCCATGTTATTTACTGTAGTTTCTCTCTTCAAATATGCCTCACTGTATCGCGAGATATTGCAACAATTCTGATAGGAACAATCCACGGAATGCTCGGTTCCATCTGTTGCCAAAGGGTAAGCGTAAGAAGTACATTCGGAGGCAGTGGCTAGCGAAATGTGGCCGGCCCGAACCGAACGATTCACAGGCTCATGTAGGCAGCGAACATTTCAAATTTCCGGACGACTACTCTGAGAGTATGATAACACATAACATGGGATTTATGGAACAACCATTACTTAATGGAGATGCAGTACCATCGGTCTTTCTGGTGTCATCACCGACCAGGACACCAGTTCGGCCAGTTGAGAAATCGCCCTCTGCAAGTGTGAAGCGACGGAGGAGCAGAAGTAGTGCTCAGAGTAAGAATAAGGTATGTTATAGCGCATTTCCATTGCAGCGGCTAGCCCCGTCTTAACGTCCTTTAGCGTCCAGGCCAGGACCGTTTTTGGTGGCCTTTCCATATAGCGTAGTAACGGCTAGTGTGTATTTCCCCCCAGTTTTTTCCGGCCTCATAAAATCGTGATTATATGGCCAGGGACAACGAAGCTGAGTATGCTAAACTAGAGAGGGAATCGCTAGCAAGGGTGGTACTACATGCATACATATAGTATCTTATATCATCTTCCTATTATACACACATGCATTTCCAAACATCTGGACTACCTATGTTGCAAATGTATTATCTTTTCAATGTACACACGGCATCTATTGCACGTCTGTCCGTCCTGGGAGAGGGATCCCTCCTCTGCTGCTCTCCCTGAGGTTTCTCCCATGTTCCCTTTAAACTGTGGGTTTTCTTCGGAAGTTTTTCCTTGTACGATGTGAGGGTCTAAGGACAGAGGGTCTAAGGACAGAGGGTGTCGTATTGTCATACTGATATGTATGGCTGAATTCCCCCATCCAATCTCTTCACATTGGTCAAAACTTCTTGCTCTGCTGACGAGTCCGAACTCAAATACTGCCATGTTTCCGTGTGTTGACAAAGTGAACGCATGGATGACGTCACGACCATCACGTGACTACTGAAAATGGCAAAAATGGCGGCGGCCAGGCGGAATATACAGGTGTTGATAAAAAAGAGCTATAAAATCATTATTTACCGGGGAATATCGTTGATTTCTTCAGGGTATGGTTTAAACATAATGTTTCACTAAATACTGAAGTTTGGAATAATTATCTAATGAGTGGACCATTCCTTTAAATGAAGTAATTTTTCTCCTCTCCTTCCATCATTCTTTTCCAGTTTTCTGCAGTTGGTTCAGGAAAAGTTTCCTAATGTGACGTTGTCTCCTGGATGGAAGGTAGGCCTATTACATGTTCTCAGCCTACAGTAAAAATCATTGTTTATGACTTCATAGGCTTTTGAGAGGAGCCATTGATGGCAATCAGCTGGTCAGGTGGACCGTGGATTGGTCAGTTGGTCCAGATAATAAGTAGAGCTATGGTTTAGCACTGTGGTCATGTAAGGCTGTAGTGCATCGACGCTTCAAACCCTGCTGTGATCATCAGCATGCTAACAGGCTAACAATGACGATGCTAACATGCTGATGGTTAAAAGCAGGTAGGCTATCATTTATACAATTATCAATTACCTAAAATGTCATGATCCCAGTGGTACGAGAGAACAATTCAGGAGATGATAAATCAATATGACTCCACAATTCCATCAATTGATTTTTTTCAACGTTATGTACTGGTGCCCCTGGCAGGCAGCTGATGCTTTTTGTTTCTGATGCCCCTGCCCCTCAGACAGCCAAAGTCCTTTTACTCATAGTAAGAAGCTGATAAAATAAATGTTTTAAGAAATGTATGGTGCGATGTAGTTAAGTCCGTTCCGGCCACCCGCGGGCCAAGCGACATTATTTCGCCCACCTGTGTAAAGAAGCAAAGGATAGCAAGGCTGCCACTCTGTTTGTCAGAAAGCAATATAACAGCTGTTACATCTTCATGGGACGGCAAGCTCTACTTTAGACCCACAGTTGGGTTTTAGTCAGAATGATTGTGATTCGCTAACATTGCATTGTTTCCGACAGGTATTCTATGGACCTCCACTTTTTGTTAAGACCTACACCGAGGCCATGGTGAAGGACATGTACGATATGATCAAAGATGTTCCCCAGAAGGTAAGCTTTAAAAGGCCTGCACACATCACGTCAGTGGGAGAAAATATACGCCTATATTATTGAGTACCCAACTCTAGTGTGGAGAGGACATTTGTATTAGACCCATGAGATTCATTTATACAGCAAAAGAAAAAGCAGTGTCTGCCGGTTACTCGTTATAGTACATGCCTTACAGACCTTCTCGACAATGCATTTCCGGTAATCAGGTAGGCTATAGGTTATTGTTATTGTTAGGGAAATAACTGTCCTAGACTCCTAGATATGACGTACAGGACCAACCCTGACGTCTGTTTATCTCCTTTAAGGACACAGGCTGCTTCAGCCATAATGTTATTGTCAGGGTTGGGTTGTAACGGAATACATGTCACGGCGTTACGTGATCAGAATACAAAAATCAAGTAACTGTATTCAGCTCGCGTTACATTTGAAAAACGAGTAATCTGATTACAGTTACTTTCGTAAACCTGAAGTGAATACATTTTGGATTACTTATTGGAATTATTGGTGGAAAGATTTCCTCACAACATTTAATATTCAAGTAGGTACAGCCGAATCATCACAGCCCACAAAACCTATTACCGCCAAAAAAGTGGTTGAAAAAAAATCGCAGGTCCGCTCGCTCAGTGAAACAATAACAACGAAACATGGAGGAACAAAAGTCTGCGTTTAAATCGTGTGTGTGTGTGGTTAAAACACATCAGCCTGCGGTCGCTCTTTAGCCTTACTAATGATTATTTCTGAAGGTACACACAGTGAAGACGGCTCGCTCGTCTTCTCAGAGGCGGAGTTAACCCTCCCGCTGCCTCCTGGCGCTGCAGAGATGTCATGAAGTGAAGGAGGTGTTCCTTCTATAAACAGCTGTGGGCAGCAGATACTGCGAGAGTCACGGACATGAATTCATAGATCAAGGCAGACTGGTGCACACACTCTCCTGTTTTGCCAATCCGGTGCTTAAACACATATAGCGCTACACCCCTGGCCGAAATGTCCTTAAAATGAAGTCCGAGTTCGACATTTTAATTCATGTCCTGCCAGCACTGGCTCTAAGCCGTTCTAAGCCGTGTCCCTCACTCCTCACATCCCAAGCTGCATCCCAAACACGTGTATTATGTTGTTACATCGTTTCAGATGTGATGTTTCAGTTGTGCTCTTGATACGCCATTAAAACAGTAAAAACACGTTCAGTTTCCTTTTGATTTTTGTGTCTCCTGTTCACCAAAACATACCCATCTGTGATGGAAATAGAAAGTAATCCAAAAGTAATCTAAAAGTAATCTGATTACGTTACGACGCTCATCGGCGGCCCAACATCTATCGACGGCCGAAATCTGCTTGGTGTGTTAAGGCCCTGACACACCAAGCAGTCACCACAGAACTCGCAGACACCGACTGTTGCGTCGTCGTGTTCTCCTGCGTCTTGGCCATGTGTCGCACTGGAACACACCGCAAAGACTTCAGCCGAGCACGTACGAACTGCGCATATATTGTGGCAATAACTCTCCTTACCAGCAGGCGGCGGTAGTGTGTATTCATCATTCAAAAGAGGCAACTGGAAGACAGAGAAGAAGAACAGACTGTGTGATATAAACAAAAAACAAATAGCGTGTGCGTTCCATTTTCACTCTCGTCCATCGAAAACATGTTTCGTGCGGTACTGGAGCCATCAGCCATTGGATTGTTGCTTGTGGAAGACATTCTCAAGCAACAGTCTCTCAAGAGGCGGAAGCGATCAGAGTGATTTATTTGGCCGACTGCTTGTGGCCGACGCAAGGCCAAATAAGGCGTGTCACGGCCGACGGTGCGGGACACACCAAATTGAGTTTGGGCAACAGGGCACGCTTCGTCGTCCGACTAACGAAAACGGCCGATTTCGGCCTGGTGTGTCAGGGCCTTAAGGCTCCTGACACACCAGGACGCAGGAGACGTGAGGCTAACCCTAACTCAATGTTGGTTCCTCAATGTTTTCTAACAACTCTATTATGTGGTAGCTAATAAGTCCATGTGAGTTTTAAAATGTACAGTAAAATAATGTGTGTCTTCAGGTGACCTTCCCTGTCCATGCTCTATTGTGTCGCGGCGGCTGGCAGCACATCAGCTGGCTCCTCAGCCAGTCGTCACGGTAACACAGACACCTTCCATCTGTATTATGGCAATGAGGGGAAATCAATCATTTATTAATAAGAATTACTCACTGCTCAGTCTGTCAGTGCAGGCATCGACGTGATGAACACATCACAATCACACAGAATCGTTCACAGTTTGCATTTGCACTATGTACTTGTTTATAGCACGCGTCGGTTCATAACATATTTTAAAGGTTGTGCTGACCACACAGAAAAGATCATCAGCAACCATAACACTTTAAATATCAGTAATGTGACTGTGATTTAGTTCATATTTTCTTGTTCAGTTACAATGGTAACCCACTTGATGACACAGTGTGTTCTGGTGCTTCCAGGTTCAGTCTGACACTGTGGCAGGGCTCCATCCACCCAAACATCAGTGACCTGCTGTTCATCCGGGAGAACAGCCACCCTGCCAGAGTCTACTACGACATCTATGAACCAACGCTGTCTGCATTCAGACAGGCAGCAAGTAAGAAGGAGGTGTGTGTGTGTGTGTGTGTGTGTGTGTGTGTGTGTGTGTGTGTGTGTGTGTGTGTGTGTGTGTGTGTGTGTGTGTGTGTGTGTGTGTGTGGCCTAGCATTACTATACTTGTGGGGACCTCAATCTGTTTACATAGTCACGTGTGGAGGATCATTAATTTTAGGGTGAAGACTTGGTTAGGGTTAGGCATGTGTTGGTTATGGTTAAGGTTAGGATAAGTCTCCAGGAAATGCATGAAAGTCAATGTAATGTCCCCTGAAGTGTGTGTGTGTGTGTGTGTGTGTGTCTAAGTAAATCTAACTGAAATGTCTGCTCATACTACTGAACCTATAGCACTGGAATATGTAACCGCTACCCATTCAGAAGTATGTTGTATTAATTACTCTTTATTAATTTCCTGGAGGTCTTTTTCAGTTTTGGCTTAACTTGAATATTAAGACCTAAAATTAACCAATTGGACCAGTTTACAGTTTATCTTTTTATTCACATTTATGGCTATTACATGTCATTGCTCATAAAGATCAATCACACATTATTTCCGCTTTGTGTGTCAGAAGTGAAAAACTATTTTCTTTAGAAATCACTTTCAGTTGACTTATTGAGATGTGACGTGTGGTTCCAGGCCAGCAGGGACTTCTTAGGAGATTCTATCCAGGAGGAGACCTGATGGACTTCCTGTATCCAAATCACAACTGTGACTTCCTGTCCACGGCCCCACGGCGCAGCAGCCTGGACGTGCGCTGGGTTAGAGTCACTGACCGGACCTCTCTGCTGGAGACACTTTCAGGTCGATACAAACATGGTGTTTCCACATTAACACATTCACTTTGATCCTGTTCTGTTTTCACTGCTTGATGCCCTGACAGTCAGCTGTCTGGCTTTCAACAAAGCATTTTCTCTGCCATCAGTAACTCTGAACAAACTATAGTTGGTGGTGTGGAGCTCAGGTGGAGTTCACATGTAACCACTGGATCCGTAAGCCATTTGACATTGTATTCAAGTCCAGATGATGGACGGTGGATTGTAGACGGCAAAATGTGGATGATTTGTTTCTTTACAAAATAATCTAAGCAATGCACACAAGTCTTATATAACACCAACACAATAATGATTCTACATATCGCTGTCAAATGTACTTACATCGTTAATGCATTCACAATATTACATCACATGTTACTTGTTAGAGGCTTTTATCCACAGCGACTTCCATACTCAACACTGTGGACAATCCCCACAGGAGCACTTTGGGGTGAAGCGTCTCAGGGACACAACGACATGCTGACTGCAGTGGGGTTTGAACCTGTTCCCCTGATCTGAACACTAACACACTAGTCCACTGCGCTACACGCCTATTAAACTGCACCCCCCTTCACAATATGGGATAAATCAATATAAATCTATCGTCACAAATAAGAGACAATCACATCAGTTATTTAAAGTACATGCAAGTGTAAAGTCCAAGTGCAGACTCGCCGTGGTTTCCTTTGATGGGCCTGCAGTCTCTGAGAGAAGGCGCACAGGCTGAAGGAGACCTTTTATACACTTAATAGGGGAGTGGTCTATCTTGATTGACAGTCTGGTAATGCAGGTAAACAGAACACGTGTGAGCACTGCTCAATACAAAAGTTCCCATTAAAGAAATCCCACTACCATCTTATGAAATCTTCTGAAGTGGTTTCAAACTCCAGAACCAATCAATACATTTTCCAAGTTTGACTTTGGAGGAAATGAGATTAGTTGAGCTATGATGTGGAAGAATGAGAGGCAGAATGGTATTGATCCCTTAAAGGTGGGGTGGTAATTCACTTCAGAAACACTTGTTGTTATATTCCATGGAATGCTCTTAACGTCCCGATAGCAATGAATAAATTAAATGCTTTGACAATAAATATATACAAATATTTCATCTGTGAAAGTCGTGGCGCTGTAAAAAGCTAGACCGGGCAGAAAACTGGACGGCCTACCTGCCTGTCAGCCTTCCATCTGGGCACACACTGATCTCATGCCCTCTTTGGTCATGTGCGCGTTCGTGTGTTGGAGGCTCTGAGAGGAAGTCTGAAGGAAGGGGCAGATTGTGCCCGGTTGTGTACTTTCAAATTCCAGCACACTCGAGCTGGTTTCTCCATTCTTACCTACCCTACCTTCAATCAGTTATTGTCATATCTTTCTCTTGAGCAGCTGTAACAACATAACATCCCCAGTGAGGGGTTTGAATCAGACCCATTTGATCTTATCTAATAATCTGATCATGGTGTGAGAAGTAGGGATTTCAAATATCAGATTCCTTAAAAACACAATTTGTTGTATTACATCTTCATGGTATAATTGTGTCATGTGATTTACACTAGAGGTTAGTTATTCTAGTTGTAAAGTTTGAACTGACTTAACGTGTGGATGAACACGTTAACACGTGGACACAGATGGTGTTTTGAATCATAGACCTGAATCTCTAACCCTGTTCATATGTACTGTCCTGTTGATACCACGTGTGTGTTTCAGGTGGGGATGGGGGTATGTTGGTGGTTCAGGTGGTCTCTGACAGTAATCGACCCGGAGTCCCTCTGGTGGAAGGTTCTGGAAAGAGCTCGGAAGCCCTGACACTGGAGGTATATTGATATATTTAAAGAAATTCTTAGTTGTGCGGAAATGAATCCCAAGCTCCAGTAATTAGTTAGCATGTTACTAAGTGGTTAACAGAAGTTGATATTTGTACATTTTGTTGTATCGGTATATACTAAATACCATCTGGTGATGCCTGAAGCTTCTAGTGTCTGCGAACAAGTGGCTTAATGAGACTGCTCAAAGTTGGCCGCCTTTAGTACATTTTTGATGTTGAGAGAACACCACTTTGTGCTCCTTTTTACAGTACAAATTGCAAATAAAGAAAAACATGATTTTCGGTAATGTCTAATTGCTTTTATCCACCTTGTGTTTCTGAACCTCCCTAAGCGAGGAATGGGCCATAGAAGTAGTGGAATAAGGATGAACTTTAAATCTAATGTGTGTGCTTGTGTGTTTGCAGGACCTCCTGGAGCTGCTGGGCCAGAGAGCTGAGGCACCCTGGGGTGTTTACCTGCGAATCCACTCTCAGCCGCTTCTGGAAGCTTCTCTCACTCGGCTGCACTCGGCCTACAGCCAGGAGGAGCTGTACAGGCCTGTGTGGGTCAGCAGGGAGGGTCCACTCAGCCCAGATCACAACCAGGTATTCGGCCTCTTGACTTCAGTTGGTATTGATTTATTACATAAGAGTTATTTTCATTTCATGCTTATATATTTTTTGTTTACATATTTTTTATTCTCTATTGTTTAGAAAAAAGCACTTTGAGCTGCTTTTTGCGAAACTGAAGTTGAAACACTATAGAAACGTTGAACATATATAAAGATCATAAGAAAAGGCCAATATATTAAAACGTATGTGTCAGGGGAAGGAAGGGTCCTTAATGTATCGTACTGTAGTTAAAGCAACTACTACATAGTTGGCGTCCCTGTGGAAGAAAGTGGTAGTTATCTTTGAATTAAGACTGCATTTCCCATGAGCACCACTGTCTAGTCTAGTGTCATTAAGATCTTGATCTGCCTAACTTTTTTTATTTTTTAAACTCCTATATTATAATATATTTGAACAATGGAGGTGTGTGGCTCAGTGGATAGAGCCTTGGTCTGGGGATCAGATGGTTACAGGTGCAAACCCCACTGTAGTCAGCATGTCGTTGTGTCCCTGGGCAAGACACTTCACCCCAAATTGCTCCTGTATTGTCCACAGTATTGAGCATGTAAGTCGCTTTGGATAAAAGCGTCTGACATGTCATATATTATAGGGCCATATGTATACAAAACATGTCTCTGAAGTGTTTTTCTCAAGATACCAAACAGATCACCCATTGTAGCATGCCTCATACCCCTCTATTTCAGCCCTGTTACTAAAGTGCTGATTCTGGGTCTGGCACTTTAAATGTAACCGAGCTGCTGCTGGCCACGCCCCTTTGGAGCATCCGCTTTAGTGATGGGAATTATGGCTCTTTGAAGGGAGCCGGATCTTATGGCTCCGTTCCTTTCAAAGAGCCGTTCAAAAGAGCCGTTTTTTTTAGAGGGGGCGGGGTTACTTGGTTTATCTGCGAAATAATTACCAGGATAATGATGGACTGCATTGCCAGACCTAATGTCAATAATCTGCATTGTAAACATGAAACAAGGTGGCGCCATATCCATGTCAGTGAATGTACTTTGAATTGACCCTCTGTACGTGTTACAAATAAAGTTGCTTTGCCTTGAATGAAATTCACGCAACTCTTAATATTAGAAACTGTGTGTCGATGGAGATTATTTGTTGACCCTGCTTTAAAGGATATGTTGCCTTTACAAATGGTGCGCTTTATCACTGCCTGGGTTTTGGTTGAAGTCCATCCAAATGCTGCTGCGTTTTCGCGTTTGGCTCATTTTCCATCCGAAGAACCCGTAGTCTGTCTGTCCTGTACCACTTGTTATGACTTCTCTCTCTCGTATTCCGTTAGGTCCCACCCCACCTCACTCCTCGTGCTGAAACCTACCAATCAGAGTAGGGGCGGGTCTTCACAGAATACGTTTGGGGAACAAAATCAAGCTTTTTAAAAGGCGAGTGGATTTTGGCAGGCAGTGAGAGCGGACCAACGATTGAATGATAACAAGAACGGCTCTCACCAAGTACGACTCGGTTCTCCTCGTTCGTACCAAAGAGCCGTTCAAAAGAATCGGCTCGTTCGCGACCGACACATCACTAATCCGCATGCAAGCAGTGAGCTCTGTGAAGAGAAGGCTGTCTACCAGCAAAATGTTGCCGTGATTAAACTCCATATGTTACGGTGTATGTTGGAAGCAGGACCCAAATGCAGATACAAACTGAAAAAACTCCTTTATTTCAAGGCTAGGGATATAAACAAAGACAAAACAGAACACTCACCGACGAACTAGTCATGACACAAGACGAACCGACAATGAACACTGGGAGACAGGGGGATTTAAACACAGGGTAACTAGACACAGGTGGGAACAATCAGGGGCGGGGCCAACACTGATGAGCACAGGAGACACACAAGGAGTGACAGGTGAAAACAATCAGACAACTAGACACACCAGGGAAACTAACGACGGGAGGAAAAACACAGGGAAAAAGAGCAGACAATATACAAGGAGGAAAATACGCATAACCAGACATACACAACTACAAACGTGACAACACATGAGAATCCTGACACCATATCATGTTCCAAACCACATCAAGCATTATTTCTGAAACCGTATGGAGCTCAAACACTTTTTCTCTCGCTAATTTACCACAAGGTGAGGACCTTTTATATCCGGCTTTTTCACACATATTCTCTCCAGTACAGCTTTAGCCCTGAGTGTTAGCGATGCTTGCTAACGTAAACATAGACCATATTACTTCCAAAACACCTCGCATTTCTGATATGACGTCAAGTCTGCAGCAAATCTGGATCAGCTCCGTTGTTCCCCGTTTTTAGAGATGTGGGTTCGGAGGAAAAGAGAGAGGGTTTTGTTTTCTGACACTTTGTGAGTCTCCTGCACCAGGGACACATATTTATGTATAAAAGACATCAAAAAGTGCATTTTGCATAAAAAGTGATTTTTAAATAACGCTCCTCTGTTTCTGCCCAGAGCTTCTCTTTTCAGGGGCATTTATTGATTTCAGGTGCAAAACCGCTCACAGGTGACCAAGAAACGCTGATATAAGTTGGTAGCTGCTGCTGTTGCTATAGATACTATCCTCCACAGATGGCCGCTACCCCCGAGAATGCACCGCGGTTGAAATTCCCTATAGTTATCCAAAGCGTTATCTAGCTTTGTAACAGCTTCTTGCTAATGGTCTGATTAGCTGATTGACGTGACAAAGGAGTTAGTATTACATTGAGACTGTTTCATATCCAGTAAAAAAACTCCATGCAGGAACATCACGCTGTTGTTCAAGTGTTGTAATCATGTTTGTGTTCCACAAAACACTCAGGTTCATCTTTGGTAACGAGGTCCTTTGTCTTCCAGGTGTTGGTGTCCACAGTCGAGAGGCTGTTCCCGTATGTCACGCTGGTCCTGAAGCAGCAGAACCTGCCTGCTGTGTCTCAGAGGGTGGCTCTGCATGTGAACACAGCGTCACTGCAAACAGGGCTTAGAGCTTTCAGCCTCACGCTCCTACGTCTGATGGACATGACGGAGAGATACGACCTTATAGTGGAGGACGACACCCGGGCTTTAGAGGGCTTAAAAGAATTGATGAGTCGGCATACACGGAGAGCGAAAACACATCCGTATCTGACATGTGATCAATCCCAACTGAGGAGGGATATGACCAACCCACAATGTTAGCACTTAAAGAGGTATTTCTGTTATATATATTGATTTCATGTGAATAGACATGAATGTATCTATCATTACATATTGGTATTTAAAAACCACAATGATCTATTGATGATCACATGTTATCAGCTGATACTCCTACTGACTTTAAAAGATATATTTGAGATTTGATGCCAGGTGTTGAGTGATATGAAGAAGTGCATTCACAACAATTACATGACAATCACGCAGGATGAACCCTAAAAGGAGTGATAATTTTTGTCTTTTAGTGAAATTACCTGATTTCTTTTGGATGGATTACCATGACATTTTGGTCCGACTTTCATGACATTTCTACAAACTGATTTTGCACATGGGACAAGATTTGACTGTTGGAAAGGTTCTGGTCTCAGACTCTTTACTTAAGTAAAAGTACAAATACTATGCAGGGCTAGACATTATAAATGGCCCGCTGGCCCGGAAGCACTGATATGGCGCATTTCCACTCATTTTCCAAACGAGAAATTACAGTAGCAAATCACCCGGTTCTTTACGACCAGAACTATTTACCGGATACAAACCGGAGGAACCAGGCATGGAGGGAGGTGGCAGAGACAGTGGGTGAAACTGGTAGGTTTTCGCCTGTTTGGGGAGTTACTTCGTTTTAACATTGCTATTGCTTTGTATGTCGGGGGTGGGAGATTCATGTGATTGGTTGTTGGTCACGTTGCTCGCAAAAATCGCCAAGCTTCAGACACGCCCAGCATCAAGATTTTTTTCATGCCTGTGTGTGGACGGGCCGTTACAGTTTAGTAGCTGGGGCAGTAACTATAGTAACGCAGTGTAGGCTGAGCCGTGACGTCATCTTCAATGCGAACCACATAACCAGCCGTTAGCTGTTAGCCCTCAGAGCTCACAGCTCCTCATATCTGTTCAGAAACAAAAGTTAAACAAGTACAAACCACAGACTGCCTGTGTCATGGCAAATACAGTGGCTGGTTTATTTATGTCTGTAGGCCGTTGTTGTGAGTGTGGACGGTCGGAGCATATGCAACGTTAGCTTAGCCAATCTCCATTCAGAAAACACGCATTATAAAAGGTGATTCGCCTGCCGTCTGTCTGCAGACTTGTCAAAGCATGAATTCATGGTTTTTACTAACCGGTATCAGTATGTTGTTACTTCGGCATCATTTTGAAACGTGTATTACAATTAAATCACGGTAAAATATGTTCATTTTGTTGTAGTTGTAGCCCCCTTGCTAGCGATTCTCTCACTAGTTTAGCATACTCAGCCAGTTTGTTGGCCCGGAAAGAACCTGGATTTTGGAGAGCCAGAAAAACTGTGAAACAGTACCCGTTAGCCGGTACTACCTCTAGTGGAAACGCAACCAAAAACGGGCCGGGTTTGGCACGGCACGCTTAAACCGTGCTACGCGCTGCAGTGGAATTGAGCCATTAATGTCTACCCCTGCTATGGTCATAAAATGTTCGACTAAATGTAAAAGACCTGATTTCAAAATGTTACTTAAAGGTCCAATGTCATGGCCATTTCTACTGATCATAATTCCATTGTTGAGGTCTACTAGAATAGATTTACATTGTGCAATGTTCCAAACTCACATTGGTTTCTCATAGCATCTCTGTATCGTATGTGTATTCACTCTCTGTCCTACACGGCTTGTTGGAACTCCTGCCGGTGAGCCCAGTGGCCATCAGCGAGACAGGGAGACACAGCGAAACCCAGCCTGAAACCAGCCAGAGCGCACACACACACACACACACACACACACACTCCCTAAGCGTCCAATAGCGACGTTTGGTCAGTGTCCGTGCGTCCAATTGTGAAGCTCCTAGGCTCCTTCAGTTTCACAAAGGGACGCAAATAGCTTTCAACTGATTGCAATGTATTTCCATCTGCATCGGGATTTGACGCTCATGGAAGCACGGCATTTGTTGGTGTCGGCTGCCCTTAAAGGTAATGTGAGCGTCCATTCCCATTGGACAACGGAGAATTGTACACCCGGAAGTAAGTATTCCCCTTACTGTCGATTGATTTTACAGTGATATCTGCACTACTCATCAACTAAAAAACACCAGATTATCCTTGTTAATTACACAACATTGATTGGTTTAAATTGTGTGAAATGCTTTTGTATTTTCCCCCTTCGATTCGGAGAAACAAATATTTTTTCGGAGTAAAGGATGGCAGAAGACACTACACTACCCAGAATCCCCAGCTATCGTTTGGACTACACCATGTGCTCTGTTTGACAAACCCCGTTTTGTTCACCATTCATTCCGATGGCTGGCGTCTATGTCACATGATCTTCAAATTTCTCCCTGCAGAAAAAGAAAACATGGCCAAACTTCGTTTTATTCTCGGTGGAAAATGCCTATTTTAAAGTTAGTTTGGCCATTAAAATGCGTTTTGATGTCATTTGATGCGAGAAATATGAGTTGTTATTTCAGATTATGTGTGCAGTGGATATACATGATCTTTAGTTTGCTAGTTATTATGACGATTACTTCAGGAAATCTCGACGTTTTCATTGTTACCAAGGTGGTTGCTAGGGACCCTGCTATCGATATTATTTCTGTTGTGTTGTGTAACTGTTTAATGGTGTTATCTTTATTGCTACCCCCTTCCCCATCAATGTATAGTGTTGGTCCACAGCGCAAGCATATTAGTTTAACAAAACCCGCATCTGAAGATAGCCTACGTTATTTTCCCCTGTGCAATTCCAGTCTCACATCTCACAGCACATCGTCATTAACAAATGCCGGAAACAGACCGAAAACATTTAAAAAAAATAATAATAATACTTTATTCTGAGTGTGCTTGCTTTTCTCTTTGAAAGTCATCACATAACGGCATTGTAATACACGGTTCGGCTGCATTACATATTACATATCTGCCGTAGTTCTGTACTTATAGAGCCCTGATGAGAAGACCTCTAGACAAACATGAGGAACTGAAAACTTGACGTGGATCATAAATATATCAGCCATTAACCAACATCTTACATTTCTTTTCACACAATACGTCTCCTTGCAGTATCAACACTAATTCGGCTCACTTCTATATTTGATCCAATTGTTAGATAGGCTGTATTTACACCATAAAGGTGCACAGCTGATATAAAGGGACACCTGGTGGTTAAAGCATGTTATTGAATTTAATTATTTTTATTATTAGATATTAATACGATCCCTATAAAGTATATTCATTACTCATTATTCTCTACTAATAGTTAATTAAAGACTGTATGTAATGACTATTTTGCACATCCCTTTCAAGATTTCAAGATTGTCTAAGGTTTATTGACATATCATATAGGCCTACACAACTGTGGTGTAGTTCTGCACTGAATGAAAAACTTGGGTTGCAGGTTCCTCAATAGTGCATTACAAGACATCTATCAATATTTGTGCATACCTCCAGCAATGTTAACTATGTTGAAGCACTTATTTTAACTGATATTATACATAATGTATTATACTCTTATAGGATGTATGTAGATATTTAATCTCTGGCCTTGTCAGGTATTGAACAATCAATAAATAAAGAACACAGAATTGTTGAATATAAAACACAGAATTTGTGTGATTATACTAAATGATTTTCAAATAAACACCACTGCATATTTACAACTGTTACACATGCTGATGTAACGCAAATATTCCAACTTGGGATCAATAAAGTATATCTTATCTTAAGCTGATCGATGGCTACTGCCATATTTGCAAAATGTGCCTCTGAACCTTGACAAATGCATGTTTCAGGCTCATAAATGAACAACAGGAGGGGTCACAAACATAAGACCAGCTGTTAAATAAAGCTCTTCTGACCTTAGCTGGCATGTGTGTATATATATTAATACTGCCCATAATGGGCACGAGTCATTTTCACCCATTTATTAATTATATGTTTTAAATGTGAGTGTTTCCTGTCCCCTAAAAGTTTAATACTGGCAACTTCTTATTATGGGAAATACGAAAACGTCTTTTAAAACTACAACTCCCAGTAGAGACGTGCCATAGATAGAGAACATGTTGCGAAACAGAATAGCCAGCATCAGAGCCCTAGAGCAGTGGTTCCCAAACGGTGTGCCGTGAGTCAAATCCGGGTGTGCCGTGGGATTTTGTGACAACCATACGTTATTATTGCAATATACAACTACACAAAAATAATTATTTTTTAATTTACTATATCAGTACTTTGTAGGTTTATATGTACGTAATCTGCGCGACTTGCGCGTCCACATCTCCACGTGCAGTGCTGCATAAACATGGCTGAGTCAGCGATAACTTTCGAGGGGTGGAGGTATGCCCATTATTTTTGAGTTCGTCCGAAGAATAGACAGGAATGTGACGGTGAGGTGCAAACTGTGTCCAGACCAGAAGCTGTTATCCACTGCTGTAAACATCACGTCAAACCTCAACAAACACATGCAAAGAAAACATGTTTTTTTGTTTATATCACGGAGTCTGTTCTTCTTCTCTGTCTTCCGGTTATTGCCTGGTTTGAATGACAAATACACACTACCGCCACCTGCTGGTAATGAAAGTTATTGCCACTCACGCATGTGCAGTTCGTACATGCTCGGCAAGTAAAGTAACGAGTTACTTTATGTAGATAGTAACGAAGTAGTGTAATATATTACTTTAAAAAAAATAATAATATGTAATATATTACATTTTTTTAGTAACGACCCCATCTCTGGAGTTGGCGTTCTCTATCTGGTTTAAATGAGTGTGTTGCTGCTTTGATGAAGCCTAATTTGATAAAGTTTCAAATTAATTTCTGAAATATTTCGTTAATATATATTTCATGAGTAATATAGTTTTTATTTTTTTATTTGGTAAATAATTATGCACATTTACAGATATTTTACATGATATGAGTGATAACACGTGTTATAAGGGCTATTTTGCACAATAGGTGTGCCTTGAGATTTGTACTTCTCCTTTGGTGTGCCTTGGGCACAAACAGTTTGGGAACCACTGCCCTAGAGATACTAGTTACGACACTCTCATAGACCTCCGTTGTAAAAAATGGCGGCGCCTACTATGGACATCGAAATAGTTCAAAATATTGTCATTTGGGCGTTGGACCTCATTCACTTACATTACGGCGCGTCGATTAGTTCCAGAGGTAAGTTGCAGAAATATTGAACTCTTTTGAATTGTCAATGGTCTATATTGTATCAGAGACCCTTTATGATGCTTATACTGGTCTTCATTTGTATATGCACAGCGTAATTATCTATATTTTATCTTGGTTGTTACAACCAATTTTGCTAGCATTGCCTGCTAGTTAGCTAGCGCGACTTCGTCAGCTTTGATTTGAAGGTAAGATTTCAGTAATGAATCGCTAACAGCTTATATATCAATGATGCTGGGTAACTAACAAGCAGGATTTAGATTGATTATGTGTTTTTATTGTTATTTTGGTTTTTATCTGCTGAACCTGACCGTGTCAGCCATCCTTAGTCGGCTTTTTCTGTATGAAATGACTTAACTGCTAGCACTAGTAGAAATGAGGTGGCGTTTGTGATAAATATTTCATTTAATATTTCATTGCATTTTGGGATATACTAACATTTCATTATGTGACATGTTGACTGTACTTAGTTTTTTTTTGTACTGTTCCGTGTTAACTCATCTGTACAACTAGCCCTAGCGCTACTTTTTAATGCTTGATGGCATGCTAGGATAGATTCCTTTGTATTGTAATATACACACTAATTTAATGATTGTTCTTCAAAGGTATTATTCAGTCTTAAAAATATAATAGCCTACTGAATAGGCTACTCTACAGCAGTGAATGAAGGATGAGCCTAAAACATGGTCATGCATCCAAAATGTTTATTTTTAAACAAAATAAACACTTTTAAAAAAAAATTAGCAATTTTTTTTATTCAGCCTCATATGGCTGTTGCTGCTGCTGAAGGAGGGGGCTGCTGCTGGAGGCTGCTGACGGAGGACCTGGAATGGAGATGCCAAGTACATCGACATCGTCTCAACAGAACTTAATATGAATTGCTTTATTGTCTCGTCGCTGGATCACATCCCCCTGGCAAAGTGGCCTCGTCATTTTAATTTGTATTGTTGACAAACCTGTTGTTGTTGCTCTGTTGAACCATGGTTCAACAGGAGCTTCTGTAAATAGTTTTTTAAATAGTTTGAATATTTATCATTTTCAGTCTCCCACTCTCTCAATTTAATTTATCGTTTCTTTGCCCCACCATATATTTTGTTGTCCAAGGGCACTAATTTGGTCTGTGTTGAAGATTGTTTTACACTTTAGATTAATCAAAATTGTGTTTTTTGGCTGAATTAATCTTTTTCTGTTGAACCCTAACCCTCTTTGTTCTCATTCTCATTCATTTGACTTTGTTTTGTTCTAACACACATCACTTTTTCCATACACTGTTCTTAATAAGTAATAGGCTACCAAGCTTTCCGTTGTCACCCTGCCTCTCCAAATGCAAAACTGTCAATAAAAAGTATGCAATAATGCAATTACAGCTGAAAAAGTACTTGGGTGTGTGTGTTTTTTTAATATATATATTTACTATTCAATAACGCAATCGCTGCTGTCTGTCTGTCCCATATAAGAACATGACAACGCAGCGCAACTATACTACGGACGTGACTGCCCTGACAGTGACAGCAACATAGCCTGCTTGTGCTACCACACTTTCCCCTCAAAATATAGTTAAATAACGAAACTTGTAAATATTGCCAATCCATACAAAGTGTAACCACATCATGTAAATATGAAAGCAATCTTTAAAAAATAACAGCGTTGGTTTAATCTATAACTATTTTGACCATGTTTGTGCTGTTTTTGCCATAGAGAAGCATTGCCACGGAAGTGCGTTTTGAACTATCCCGGCATACATAAACCACGTGACCGGCTGGCGGCGACATCAAAGAGTGTCGTAACTCTTATATCTCTATGGCTCTGTCCCGGCATACATAAACCACGTGACCGGCTGGCGGCGACATCAAATAGTGTCGTAACTCTTATCTCTCTATGGCTCTGGCCAGCATGTGTAGTTCTGGGGACGGGGTGAGGGAGGGGGGACGCGGTGGACCCGTTCAAATCCAGTTTTGGACAGTCTGCTATGAAGGTAGATATGGTGCAAAATGCGAGAGCGTGAAAACCTGATGTGAGCACTTGCAGAAAAAAAAATCTGTGCTTGTGTGCATACATTTACACTTGTATAAAATATCCACGTAACTGTGAACCAAATGTACACTTGTATAACATATCCACGTAACTGTGAACCAAATGTACACTTGTATAAAATATCCACGTAACTGTGAACCAAATTTGAAGTCACAGAAGAAAAAAAAAGTTTTGTAGCTTGTAGGAAAAAAATGAACTTAGAGATGAAATGTTCACTTGCAGAAAAATACACATTTTTTAAATATATTTTCCATTACAAATGCAACTTTATTTATTACAACCTCTCAAATCAGTCATTACAACTTGACGAATCTGCTCTGTGGCAGTATAAATCGACGAATCTGCGGTCTTGACTTTTGCTACACTTCTTGCGATAAATGTGTCGCAAAAGTAATTTTCACCTGTAGATGTGGGGGGAGGGAGGGGGGTTGGAGCGAAGGGGGTTGGAGCGAAGGGGGTTGGAGCGAAGGGGCGGAGCTATCAGAACAACGAGGCTCGGGTGACTGGAGACTGCGGGGCTAACGGTTCGTATCGCTACCAGTCCGCTGACATGGCGCATCAATCAACGGTAAATTTCGCCCATTACTTGCCCAGTATTACTTTGAATATTATTATTGTGATTGAGGATTAAATACGCTTTGAAGACCACCGTTTTATATCGTGCAGTTTAGCGGCGAAATAACGTCAGTTAGCCAGCTAACGCTAGCTTTGTTGAGTTTATTCTAGCTAAACAAGTAGTGGTTGTCGTCTATACAGCAGTAATTCATATATTATAGCCTACTGCTTTGGCACTAACGGTTGATAACCATTTATGAAAATAAAACCAATTGAACTGTACTGAAATAATGACACGTTTTATAATTGTCTTGGGCTCCTGCTGTGTTTTTAAAGCCTTTGTATATTATCCATGCTATTTTCTATTTAGAACGAAGACTTCAGAATCTTAAAATCCCTTAACGTTTGTATGCAATTGTGCTAAATTCAACTCTGGAATCAAGCAAATATTAATATGTTATATTTTGCCATCACTGAACTATACGTGTAATACATTTAAGTCAAGCTAAGGTACATGTGTACAGCTAGTTAGTGCTCTTACCGATGCCTCCTCCAAACAGCATAATAACTAGACTGTATTATTCAAACTAAGTACCAGTTCTAGATCCTTGACTTTAGACAAACAATTCAAAAGACAACATGTATTTAAAGACCAATCTTTATTCGAAGGTGCCTCTTAACCTGAGATATTAGTTATACAGTAATAGTATTGACAATCTAAAAAAACTGAGCAACTCAACAGTCAACTTTATGTTTCTTATCGTCTCTAAAGCATTTATTATTTTCCTTTTTCCCCTCTCATATTCAGTGTGGACGGATTGAGACAGCGTGGTGTCCAGAGGGCTGCAGAGACTTCAGGGAGAAACCTCTGTGTGATGGACGTCCTGTCTGTTGGTGTGGAGAGGACTGAGGGTCTTTCCTCAGTGAGGAAGACCAGGCCTGATGGAGGAGCCCATGCTGGGCAAAGCTGATACCAACTGCACAGGCCTAGTCTGTCACGTTATTTGACTAAATGTGTTTACTTATACATTTAATAGGTTTACACCTTCTTTCCATATGTGCTTTTTATTTAAAACATTTGATTAACTTTTGGTTCACATTTCAAGAAATTGTATTTGTATTTGCACTCCTTTTGTCCATTATTCTTACTGAAAATGTTAGATTACACATTCACATCAGACTGAAGATTGGCCCCATTTATTTGTGACGTTGCAAACTCTGCGGTACAAGGCACAAGTGATGTGAAGCTCATAAAGTGAGGCAAATAGAAATAATCAGCTGATGGAGTGTAGATGTGGAAATAGGTGCATTCGATCAGCTGACTATGTTTTTCGCCACACTTTATAAGCCTGACTATAACCACCCCTTCTCTGAGGTGCAGGCAGTGTCACAAACAAATGATGGTCCTGATAGACTACAAAAATATTCGGTGTGCAGATCTTTGTTTTCACAATAAAAGTAGTTTCTTAGTGAATGTCTTGTACTGGTCTTAAAATCTCATTACATCAGCTTTTAATGTTCCTCTTGGATGTTCTTCTTGACCCTCAGAGAAGGAGAAGATGTCATGTCTTTCAGGCATGTCCTTTCCTAACAAAAATTACAGGAAACATAAAACATTATTGCAGAACAAGTGTGTTATTTATGAAAGAGGTGTGTTTGTGTGTTTTAGGGCTGTTGATATAATTATTTTTTAATTGTAATCAGATTATGAATGAACAGTATGAAATTCATCAACATTGAAATATATGTTATTATCAAAATAATATTTAACTGTTATCAAAACATAGTGCAACTGTAGAAGCTTGCTCTGTTGTCTCATTGAAAGAATAACTTTTACCACGTTTTTTACAGACAATATTGAGAGATAAATAGTAGCAGTACTCACTATGTGTTAAATATCTTTGCCTTCAATACATTAAATTAGAAAACTGACAAAGTCATATTGCTTGTTAACATCTAAATGTGACTTTTTGCATGGAAAAAACACTCAACTTAACTGACGTGTAGGTGATCTAGTATTTAGTATTGTTTAATGGAATGTATATCAGTGTATTCAAGTCAATACTTCATTCATTTAAACCAATATCTTTCTTGATTCTTTGTACAGTATGAAAAAAGAGTCTTAGTACCTGTGCTGAAGTTCACTGCTGTGAGGAGTCCAGTTCTGTCTCTCACTCTCTGGTCCAGCCTGTCTGCATCACCTGGACACCTTAAGCTTAAACAAACAGATATATATGTAAAGTACCATGTGTACAAACAATATAACTGATTCTCTTCTGTTGAACATGTTGGATTGTGTAGAGACAGGGTCCTTTTTATTTTACTGTAACTTTGGAAATTGTGTTATCAATGCTTACTGTTTATTTGATATCAATTTGTAATACAATTAATAAAAATAACAAGGTTTGGGTTCGTTCTTCAGATGACTGTGACGTTAACTTGTAAGCTCAATAATGAACTCCAGCTCAACCAACCATATTGTAATATCTAAGTAATCATCTTGAAATATGACATTAATAATTGTAATATACACACATCTTATTGTGAGGTTGATTTCACATACACTACTTCGACGTTAGCTAAATAGAAAATAGCATGGATAATTTACAAAGGCTTTAAAAACACAGCAGGAGCCCAAGACAATTATAAAACTTGTCATTATTTCAGTACAGTTCAATTGGTTTTATTTTCATAAACGCTTATCAACCGTTAGTGCCAAAGCAGTAGGCTATAATATATGAATTACTGCTGTATAGACTACAACCACTACTTGTTTAGCTAGCATAAATTCAACAAAGCTAGCGTTAGCTGTCTGACTGACGTTATTTCGCCGCTAAACTGCACGATATAAAACGGTGGTCTTCAAAGCGGATTTAATCCTCAATCACAATAATAATATTCAAAGTAATACTGGGCAAGTAATGGGCGAAACTTACCATTGATTGACGCGCCATGTCAGCGGACTGGTAGCGACACGAACAGTAGCCCGCTGTCATCCGCTTCGACCTGACTGTGACTGTGACTGACCCGAGCCTCGTTGTTCTGATAGCTCCGCCCCTTCGCTCCAACCCCCCTCCCTCCCCCACATCTACAGGTGAAAATTACTTTTGCGACACATTTATCGCAAGAAGTGTAGCAAAAGTCAAGACCGCAGATTCGTCGATTTATACTGCCACAGAGCAGATTCGTCAAGTTGTAATGACTGATTTGAGAGGTTGTAATAAATAAAGTTGCTGTTGTAATGGAAAATATATTCAAAAAATGTGTATTTTTTTAAGTGAACATTTCATCTCTAAGTTAATTTTTTTCCTACAAGCTACAAAACGTTTTTTTTTCTTCTGTGACTTCAAATTTGGTTCACAGTTACGTGGATATTTTTTACAAGTGTAAATTTGATTCACAGTTATGTGGATATGTTATACAAGTGTACATCTGGTTCACAGTTATGTGGATATTGTATACAAGTGTAAATGTAAGCACACAAACAAGATTTTTTTTTCTGCAAGTGCTCACATCAGGTTTTCATGCTCTCGCATTTTGCACCATATCTACCTTCATAGTCTGCCGTGGTTCCATCCCATTTCAAGTGCTGTTCGAGAATCGGCTTAACCCTCGGAGCACACTCTCCAATCACAGAGCTTGAGGACTATCACGGGGTTTGTCAAACAGAGCACATGGTGTAGTCCAAACGATAGCTGGGGATTCTGGGTAGTGTAGTGTCTTCTGCCATCCTTTACTCAGAACAAATATTTGTTTCTCCGAACCGAAGGGGAAAAATACAAAAGCATTGCACACAATTTAAGCCAATCAATGTTGTGTAATTAATAAGGATAATCTGGTGTTTTTTAGTCGATGAGTAGTGCAGATATCACTGTAAAATCAATCGACAGTAAGAGGAATACTTACTTCAGGGTGTACAATTCTCCGTTGTCCAATGGGAATGGACGCTCACATTACCTTTAAGGGCAGCCGACACCAACAAATGCGGTGCTTCCATGAGCGTCAAATCCCGACGCAGATGGGAATACATTGCAATCAGTTGAAAGCTATTTGCGTCCCTTTGTGAAACTGAAGGAGCCTAGGAGTGTCACAATTGGACGCCACGGACACTGACCAAACGTCGCTATTGGACGCTTAGGGAGTGAGAGTGTGTTGGTGTGTGCTCACACACAGACTCGCCGCATCCCGCCAAGGGAGGAGAAATCGGCGGAGCTGCAGCTGAGAAAAGATTGAGTGTGTGTGTGTGTCGGCTCCGCGGACGTAACGGCTCCACGGATTGGTCCATTTGGACATTAGAAAAAAATGGAAAAAGAGAAATCTCCAATGAGGCGTTCTGGGGCAGCACAGACAGGTCTTTTCTGTGTTGGAGTTTTACTCGCTACAGGGTGTACTTTGAGGGTCTGTGACTCTGCAGACCGTTTACATGCAGAAAAAGCTACATAACACACAAGGGGACGGGTACTAACCGGAAAAGCGTGACATGGAACCTGTACAAAAGTAGTACAATCAAAATGTAAACAAATTTAGTACTCGTTATGCAGAGTATATTTCAAAGTATATTTGTTATTATGTTTTTAATTGCATTCTGTTTTCATACTTGTGAGAGCAATTTAGTGGTGTAGTTTGTCAAAATGGACCAAATTTAGATACTTAAAATACTGTGTAGAATAGTAGTACAGTACTAAATTATAACATATATGCTGCATCATATATTTTTAAATGTACAAAGTATCTACTAATTTAATAGGAATGTAGTGTAGTAAAAAGTACAATATTCACCTCTGAAATGTAGTGGAGTAGAAGTAAAAAGTAAAACATGTCAAAAAAGTTCTTAAAGGTCCCAGGTCATGCTTTTCCGGTTATTACCCGTCCCCTTGTGTTATGAAGGTTGTTCTGCATGTAAACGGTCTGCAGAGTCACTAACCCTCAAAGTACACCCTGTAGCGAGTAAAACTCCAACACAGAAAAGACCTGTCTGTGCTGCCCCAGAACGCTTCCTTGGACATTTCTCTTTCTCTTCCTGGGTACAGTGACATGGCAATACCCAATGGTCCACACACACACACGAAACTGTGACACGCTGAGGGTGTTAGTGGAGCGTCCCGCCAACACGGCACCCAGACCCCACGCAGCATTCTCATCTGTTTGTCCTTACTGGTGTCATTTTATGGTTGCTAACTAACGCCATTGTAACACATAATCACTGATGTTCCGCTGTAACGGTGGTGGACCAATCAGAGCACAGTGGGCGAGCTGACCAATCAGAGCACAGTGGGCTCATAGGGAGCAGGAGCTCCAACAAGCCGTAGGACAGAGAGTGAATACACAGACTAAGAGATGCTGTGAGAAACCAATGTGAGTTTGGAACATTGAACAATGTACGTCTATTCTACCTCAACAATGGAATTATGATCAGTAGAAATGGCCATGACATGGGACCTTTAAGTACAGTACTTGAGTAAACGTACTTAGTTACTTTCCATCATTGGTTCAGGGTTAGCCTGTTGCTTGTTTAATAATAATAATAATAATAATAATTCCTTACATTTATTACAGCACTTTTCCAGATGCTCAAAGCGCTTCACAAATACACATTACACATATCATACGCGAATGGTTATGACTTTCTTCTCTCTCCACTCCAACTCCAGTCCCGTTTCTCAAGTTGACTCAACACCAGGCAGCACACAGAGGAGGAAGTCGGGGAAACCGGCTGGCAACACTGGAGCCCCATACCTGCAGCCCCTTCACCTCAGAGTCTTTCGGAGTCCGATTGACAGCCGAAGAGTTCACACATGTTCATGAGGATGTGATTACTTTGATGACTTCCTGCCTTTTCCTTAAACATCATCAACACTTTGACCAATACCTGCTAAACGAATTGTGATTCCATTGAAGCTCTGATGGTTAGATACCTGTTGCTACTCAGTGCACACATGTCTGTTTTTACGTTCAAATGGATGAGTTTGGCTTCAGTTCAGTCTCACAGGGCCATGCAACTTCAAAGACTAAGATGATGTTACCAGACTAAGCAGTATAATGCAGTGTTGTAATTATATGTTGTGTTTATTTTACAATTATGAGTGGAAGGGCACAGTTAAAATCCTTTTATTACAATGTCTATAAAAAATAAAACATCAATTTATTATAAAGAAGACAGCAGTACTCATGCTCATTGCAGTCAGACTGGTTGATATTTCTCTCACCATTAACTGCTACATTTAGTGTTTCTTTAAAAAAAGTACCCGCATCTCACCTGCAGTTGGTTAGTTTTACAAAAATATAAACCGTAGATTCACAAACAAAACATATTTCTATCTGACAATAGCTAGACACAGACTCCAATGTTTCCATTGTGTGAAGGCACAATCATTAATATTGATGAGTCTTTATTTTGAAATCAGGTCTATGTTTTATATCAGAGTCTGGTTGAATATTAGAGCATTCTTTTTTGTGATATTCAGATTGAATCTAAATATCACCTTTTGATCACTGTCACCACTTAATGCCATGTTAATCGTACCATGTTGTAAAGCAGCATCTTAAGCTCACCCAACACTGCACACGTGATGTGAACTGGCCTGGACATAACCCTGACTCTACAGCTTGGTGCTGTGGGGGGGCGCTGACAGACCGTCTGCAGCAGCATCCCAGGTGGGACTGTCTGTGTTTCGGGTCTGGTCTGGGCCAGTTGGCTCCTCAGAGGCCGACTGCAGTCTGTTTTTGGCGAGGTACTGGCTGCAGGAAGAGAAGGTGTGGTAGAATGTGGAGGAGAGGCCGGCGATGTCCGTGGAGATGTAGGGAATCACCTCTGGAGACGCCTGGTTATAGTAACTGACCTGGAGAAAGATACACATACATGGTTAGGTTCCATTATATCTACACTGAACACAAATATAAAGGCAACTCTTGTTTTTGCTCCCATTTTTCATGAGCTGAAATCAAACATCTATGTACACAAATACATACTTTCTCTCAAATATTGTTTACATATTTGACTAAATCTGTGATAGTGAGCACTCTTCCTTTGCCGAGATAATCCATCCACCTCACAGGTGTGGCATATCAAGATGCTGATCAGACAGCAGGATTATTGCACATACAATAATGTGACCAATTTGCCGCCCTAGGTGAGATTTTAGATAGCGCACCCCCCCCCCTCCCTCAAAAAAAAATTCCAATGTTAATAAAATCACACAGAAGCTCTATACGTTTGTTGGGAGATTTATTTATTTGAACATTAAAACCTATAATTGCAGTCAGCAGCCTCGCCAACACACCAGTGCTTTCTATAGGCCTGTTCACACATGGCCCCTCCACTTGCTCCCTGCTGAGGTCAGACAGGGCCACAAGCTGCTCCTCTGCTGGCAGGCACACAATCCACCTGTACTGACATACAGTCCGTGAGAGACTAATTGCCTCACCTTAAGAGCTGGATGTGTAAGAAGTACAACCCAGAAACATTTACTAATGAACACTTAAACATACTACTTCTGGGTAGCGAAATATTTGCTATCAATCACTTCAGTCTTGGATAAAAGCAAGATTTAGCCAAAATCCAACCATTAAAATACTACAGGCCTCAATCTCACACCTCATCACCTTACCCTAGCCTGACTCTCCTTGCCTTTCTTGAAGCAAAAGTATCTATGACATCATCCTAAGACAGCTGTTTTGAGACCACGTGGTTGATGCTTATGATGGATAGTCCACTGAGACGTTCTTGTCCCATAGAAGCTCTCAGGTCAGTGTTGACCAGTTTGAGCTTTGAGAAGCTTCTTTCAGCAGCAGCCACTGTAACAGGACGAGTGGCAGAGATTCTCAGAGCAACCCACACATTGGGGTACATTTCTGTCAGCTTCTTCTCGTGAAGGAAGGCCAATAGTTCCATGTTTGTCATCTTCTTTGATGGCACATGTGGAACATTTTGCATTTCTGCAGCAAGTTCCCTGCCATCAATGTCTGGTTGTCCATCATGGGTCAGAGCAGAGCTCAGGGTTCGGCAGTTCTTCGTTTGACGTGGTGGGAAAGTTGATGAGCACTCCAAACGTGTCATGTACCTCTTCAAGGTGCTGAAACCTCTCATCAAGTGAAGAGAGGGCTGGATCCACAACCACATTAAAACATGTGATTTCCATTTTTTAAGTGCATCATCAATCTGCTCATCTGGAGACTCATCTGTGGATCTCATCCGCTTTTGTTTGAGAACAGACTCCACGTTCATCTCCTCACACATCTCCTTTGCAGTTGTCTGTGCATCAGAACATCCAGTCCTTCGGTAGCAGGTGAGGGAATCTCCTGCTTTCTTCAGCAGGTCGACAGCCACATCTAACTGCATGGAGGGTGACTGCATCAGTTTGCTCACATGCTGGATCTTGTAGAGGATGTCATACCGTATGGTTGTGCAAATGATCAAACGGTAAGATCCAATCTCCTCAGCCAAAGACTGGGCTTCAACTCTCACCACAGGGTCTGCAGTTGTTTCCCTCACCTCCAGAAGAGCCTCTCTGATTTGCCCAGCCTGGCACTTTACTGCCTCAACGCTTTTTATCCTGCTTTCCCATCTGGTCTCTGACCACGATGTCAGGGTTGTTTTGACATGTTTCAGCAGGATGTCCCATCTATGCGTGGAGGCCGAGCAGAGTTTGTACAACTTTGTTAAATAGCCAAAGTAGCCTATAGCATCTGGTGAGCTCTTTGCAGCATCAGCTGCCACCAGATTTAAGGTGTGAGCACCACAAGGGACAACACAAGCTCTTGGGTTCTGCTGAAGCAACCTAGCCTGAACACCTTTATTCGTACCCTTCATGTTGGCACCGTTGTCATACGACTGTCCTCTGCAGTCCTCAAAGGGGATGTTCAGTTCCTCCAGCCTTTTGAGAATGAGCAATGTCAAACGTTCCCCTGTTGACTGCTCTGCCACAAGAAAGCCCAGGCAATGTTCTTTAACCTGTGGTTTGTCTTCTAGCGATACTATCGGGTGGCGCAGTGGTCTGTGCGTTTGATCATCAGATCAAGGGGGCGTTGGGGAACTCCAGTTCGAAACCCGCTACCTACCGCCCCACTGCGTCAGGCCGTTGTGTCCTTGGGCAAGACACTTCACCCGAATCTGCTCCTGTGGGTATTGTCCACAGTAGATGACCATTACATGTATGATCTGTATGTGTAACGTGTATTTGTAAAGCACTTTGAGAGTCTTTGATAAAGCGCTATAATAAATAGAAGGATTATTATTATTAATAACAGAGTTGTTCTTTCTGACTCAGATCAGGAGTGCAATCCAAAATGATAGAGAAATACTTACACGTTTTTATCTCTTCAACAATTGTGTCCAGTATTTTAGAGCTGATTGAGTTCATCAGTTCATTTTGAATTATTTTGCCCATATAATGTGTGTGACTGCCAGCTCCACTTTCCACCCTACCAACATGCTGCTTCCTGACTGAATCCATAAACTCTACAGCTGAACGATATACCATGTCATGGCGATAACCGCGGTATGCGTATGCGCGGTATTCACATCGCAGGGACGTGCGGTTTTATTCATTTAAAAAAAATGCTAACGCACTTCACAAAAAAAAATGTAATAAAAAAAAATCCCCCAATTTCCGGCGCCCCCCTGGCTTGATGCGCCCCTAGCATTCGCCTATACTGCCTATGCCAAGGGCCGACCCTGGGTGTGCCTCAGGCTGCTCACAGTAAAAGGCCACTGGATGGATTAACTCAGCAAAGGAGAAGTGCTCGGATTTAGACACATTAGTGAACAATATTTGAGAGAAAGAGCCTTTTGTGTAAGAAAAAGTCTTAGATAGAAAATTGGGAGCCAAACATTTTATATTTCTATCAGTCTATTTACCCATGATTAACCATATTAAACCAGTATTTGTCTCACCAGGGACATGTTGTCTTTAATCTCCAGGATGGTAAAGCCAGCACACAGAACCTCTCCTCTGTTATACCCTTCAGTGGGGGGGGTGAGTGGGCAGGGACACTGAGCGCAGTGCGATGACGTATGGGTCTCTGAGGGGGAAACACAAGAGACTGTTGGAGTGATCTTAGCCAGGACCTCCTTCTTAACACTTAACTGTTTAGGCTCCTTGTTTCTCTTTGGTTGACCAAGGTGAAGGAAGATTAATCACCTCCACTATTCTTTGTTGAAACCCTTTTTCGCATACCTTTCCTTACAGGTGTCCATGGTCGCGTTCCCTGCAATTCTTTGACCTAAGCTTGTCAATTTTCCTATCGTTACTTCTTACCCCATTAACAGAGAATGTTGTTACGGTACGTCCACACAGCAGCTTCAGAAGAATCTTCCACCGCTTCCAACGCTTCTCTGCCCATTGACTTTGAATGGGGATGACGTCACTTTGCCTCGCTTTTCGCCGAACTGCATAGTGGGGGAGGAAAGCGAAGATTTCCAGGATGTCCAGGATTTCCAGGATTCCAAAGTTGAGCAATGTTCAACTTTTGAAGCTGAGCTGGAAGCGCCAGCC
Organism: Champsocephalus esox; assembly: GCA_036324585.1. Classification (NCBI taxonomy): domain Eukaryota; kingdom Metazoa; phylum Chordata; class Actinopteri; order Perciformes; family Channichthyidae; genus Champsocephalus; species Champsocephalus esox. Next base: position 4,382,969 of record CM070481.1, read on the forward strand.
AATCAAACCGCGTGTAAGCAGGGAGAACCAGACCGCAGTTCATTTCCTCATATTCCAAACGAGAAATTACGGTAGCAAATCACCCGGTTCTTTACAACCAGAACTATTAACGGGATACAAACCGGAGGAACCAGCATGGAGGGAGGCGGCAGAGACAGTGGGGAAACTGGTAGGGTTTCGCCTGTTTGGGGAGTTTATATATATATATATATATATATATATATATATATATATATATATATTGCTCGCATAAAATCCCCGGGGTTTTATGCTTTGTATGTCGGGGGCGGGAGATTCATGTGATTGGTTGTTGGTCGCATTGCTCGCAAAAAATCCCCAAGCTGTCAGACACGCCCAGCTCCAAGATTTTCAAGATGTTTGAAAAGCTGCTGTGTGGACGTACCGTTAAGCTAAACCTTTTCGTTTAACCTTGACATTCTTAATTCCAATTTGTGAATCCTTGTTTTTTTAACCTAGTACACACACAATATGCTCTTAACATTAAATTCCATAATGATCCTATTCTGATTACTTTATTACTACATTATATAACAATATATTTCGTGCAACATATCCTACAACAACAAAGTGACAGTACATTCTGAAAGATAAGGGGTATGTGACCTTTGACCTGTCATTTAGCCATTCAGTGTACTGACCCGCTGCCACACGGCTTCCTCTTGGAAGCCAACAAGATGAAGTCTTGAATCCCTTCTCCTGGTTGGGCTGAAGTCGGGGAACCCACCCCCCCCTGACGCACTGAGGGGGTCACCACTCGATACAGGAAGTCATCATCATCCACCCGGTATATCAGCTCACAATTCCTGATGTAGGGAAGGACAGAGAGGGGGATGGGAAATAATAATGACTATATTGTTAAAGGCATTGTAATAACATTTTCTATGTATTCATTATTTTGCCAAGAGTTACATTTCAAGATGAATAAAATGTCTCTACGATAAACTTGAAGCTATAGCCACTCTCCTTTAGCAAAGCATAGCATAATGACTGGAGTTGGGTGCAAACAGCTAGCCTGACTTTATACCAAGGTACAAAACTAACCCTGTGATGGCCACAGCCACACAGGGTCTGCTTGGTCCCTGACACAGCCCCTGAAAAAGTTCAATGATTACCAATCCATGCAAAAAGGGTTTTTGTATGCCACACAGCACTTAACTCTTTCTTAAGAAAAATAATTAAGATTCATTTAAAGTAAAATGTTGTTTTGTTGGAGAGTATAACCTTGACCTGGTCCCTGAACCTTTTTAAAGATGACATCTATTGCTAATGTTCAGGTTCATATGAGTATGTAGTGTATCTACTTTAAAGAGTCCTCTCCTGCTGATGTTCAGGTGTATATCAGTATGTAGTGTGTGTCTCTACTTTAAAGAGTCCTCTCCTGCTGATGTTCAGGTGTATATCAGTATGTAGTGTGTGTCTCTACTTTAAAGAGTCCTCTCCTGCTGATGTTCAGGTGTATATCAGTATGTAGTGTCTCTACTTTAAAGAGTCCTCTCCTGCTGATGTTCAGGTGTATATCAGTATGTAGTGTCTCTACTTTAAAGAGTCCTCTCCTGCTGATGTTCAGGTGTATATCAGTATGTAGTGTCTCTACTTTAAAGAGTCCTCTCCTGCTGATGTTCAGGTGTATATCAGTATGTAGTGTATCTACTTTAAAGAGTCCTCTCCTGCTCATGTTCAGGTGTATATCAGTATGTAGTGTCTCTACTTTAAAGAGTCCTCTCCTGCTGATGTTCAGGTGTGTATCAGTATGTAGTGTCTCTACTTTAAAGAGTCCTCTCCTGCTCATGTTCAGGTGTATATCAGTATGTAGTGTCTCTACTTTAAAGAGTCCTCTCCTGCTCATGTTCAGGTGTATATCAGTATGTAGTGTCTCTACTTTAAAGAGTCCTCTCCTGCTGATGTTCAGGTGTATGTCGGTATGAAGTGTCTCTACTTTAAAGAGTCCTCTCCTGCTGATGTTCAGGTGTATATCAGTATGTAGTGTGTGTGTCTCTACTTTAAAGAGTCCTCTCCTGCTGATGTTCAGGTGTATATCAGTATGTAGTGTCTCTACTTTAAAGAGTCCTCTCCTGCTCATGTTCAGGTGTATATCAGTATGTAGTGTCTCTACTTTAAAGAGTCCTCTCCTGCTCATGTTCAGGTGTATATCAGTATGTAGTGTCTCTACTTTAAAGAGTCCTCTCCTGCTTATGTTCAGGTGTATATCAGTATGTAGTGTCTCTACTTTAAAGAGTCCTCTCCTGCTCATGTTCAGGTGTATATCAGTATGTAGTGTGTGTGTGTCTCTACTTTAAAAAGTCCTCTCCTGCTGATGTTGAGGTGTATATCAGTATGTAGTGTCTCTACTTTAAAGAGTCCTCTCCTGCTGATGTTCAGGTGTATATCAGTATGTAGTGTCTCTACTTTAAAGAGTCCTCTCCTGCTGATGTTCAGGTGTATATCAGTATGTAGAGTCTCTACTTTAAAGAGTCCTCTCCTGCTGATGTTCAGGTGTATATCAGTATGTAGTGTATCTACTTTAAAGAGTCCTCTCCTGCTGATGTTCAGGTGTATATCAGTATGTAGTGTCTTTACTTTAAAGAGTCCTCTCCTGCTGATGTTCAGGTGTATATCAGTATGTAGTGTCTCTACTTTAAAGAGTCCTCTCCTGCTGATGTTCAGGTGTATATCAGTATGTAGTGTCTCTACTTTAAAGAGTCCTCTCCTGCTGATGTTCAGGTGTATATCAGTATGTAGTGTCTCTACTTTAAAGAGTCCTCTCCTGCTGATGTTCAGGTGTATATCAGTATGTAGTGTATCTACTTTAAAGAGTCCTCTCCTGCTCATGTTCAGGTGTATATCAGTATGTAGTGTCTCTACTTTAAAGAGTCCTCTCCTGCTGATGTTCAGGTGTGTATCAGTATGTAGTGTCTCTACTTTAAAGAGTCCTCTCCTGCTCATGTTCAGGTGTATATCAGTATGTAGTGTCTCTACTTTAAAGAGTCCTCTCCTGCTCATGTTCAGGTGTATATCAGTATGTAGTGTCTCTACTTTAAAGAGTCCTCTCCTGCTGATGTTCAGGTGTATGTCGGTATGAAGTGTCTCTACTTTAAAGAGTCCTCTCCTGCTGATGTTCAGGTGTATATCAGTATGTAGTGTGTGTGTCTCTACTTTAAAGAGTCCTCTCCTGCTGATGTTCAGGTGTATATCAGTATGTAGTGTCTCTACTTTAAAGAGTCCTCTCCTGCTCATGTTCAGGTGTATATCAGTATGTAGTGTCTCTACTTTAAAGAGTCCTCTCCTGCTCATGTTCAGGTGTATATCAGTATGTAGTGTCTCTACTTTAAAGAGTCCTCTCCTGCTTATGTTCAGGTGTATATCAGTATGTAGTGTCTCTACTTTAAAGAGTCCTCTCCTGCTCATGTTCAGGTGTATATCAGTATGTAGTGTGTGTGTCTCTACTTTAAAAAGTCCTCTCCTGCTGATGTTGAGGTGTATATCAGTATGTAGTGTCTCTACTTTAAAGAGTCCTCTCCTGCTCATGTTCAGGTGTATATCAGTATGTAGTGTCTCTACTTTAAAGAGTCCTCTCCTGCTCATGTTCAGGTGTATATCAGTATGTAGTGTCTCTACTTTAAAGAGTCCTCTCCTGCTTATGTTCAGGTGTATATCAGTATGTAGTGTCTCTACTTTAAAGAGTCCTCTCCTGCTCATGTTCAGGTGTATATCAGTATGTAGTGTGTGTGTGTCTCTACTTTAAAAAGTCCTCTCCTGCTGATGTTGAGGTGTATATCAGTATGTAGTGTCTCTACTTTAAAGAGTCCTCTCCTGCTGATGTTCAGGTGTATATCAGTATGTAGTGTCTCTACTTTAAAGAGTCCTCTCCTGCTGATGTTCAGGTGTATATCAGTATGTAGAGTCTCTACTTTAAAGAGTCCTCTCCTGCTGATGTTCAGGTGTATATCAGTATGTAGTGTATCTACTTTAAAGAGTCCTCTCCTGCTGATGTTCAGGTGTATATCAGTATGTAGTGTCTCTACTTTAAAGAGTCCTCTCCTGCTGATGTTCAGGTGTATATCAGTATGTAGTGTCTCTGCTTTAAAGAGTCCTCTCCTGCTGATGTTCAGGTGTATATCAGTATGTAGTGTCTCTACTTTAAAGAGTCCTCTCCTGCTGATGTTCAGGTGTATATCAGTATGTAGTGTCTCTACATGTCTCCATGCTTCAATGTTCAAAAAGCTCTTTATTTTTCTCATACATGCTGCAGCACCTCTTTTCACCCTCTGTCTGAAACCAGAGCCCATTCTGCTCTGATTGGTTAGCTGGCCAGCTCTGTTGTGATTGGTCAACCACTTAGAGATGTCCCGACCCTTAGCCTATCACGTACAATGTGTTGGAGCCCTAGCCAGTCGAAGTGCAAATGTTACACAGTGATGTCACTATGTTACAGAAGTAAACAAAGGGGTCCAATGGAGGCGTTTCAGGCAGGGGGGAGTGTATGGGAGAGAAACCCCCCCTGGAGGGAATACAGGCACACTACAGGGTGGAATAGGACCTTTTCAAAGTTAGTAAAGGAAAACACACCTCCTCCCTTAACATGTACAGTTTACATTTGACTCTGCTTTATTATCTGGCAGGCGGAACACTGTGGGAGGAGCCTGTGACACTGTAGCTATGAACGCATGACCAATAAAAGCCTTGAACCTTGACATTTCAAAGACTTTGTATTGATGTTATTATTGGACTATCCACATGAAGTGTGACCTGTTTGGAAACACTTGTATAGCTGCTTGCCAGAAATGAAAGTCCAGACTAAGACAACAAGCATGGCTCAATAAATGTATGATGTTTTGTTTATCCGCTCTGCACTGATTATACAATCAAACCAACGTACACTGAGGATTCATCACATGAAATGTCTGAGGATCTTTTTGTGCAAAAATGTGTTAGCCATATGGACACTACTTATAAACCCAGACCTTTATATAGATAGTGGTGCAGTGATGACAGATGTTGTAGGCAGATCCAGAAGTTAACATCACAAAGGCTCCTCAACCAAAAGCAACGGGACTTTTCTATTACATTTTGGAATACTGCAGAATTTTTTTAGAAATGTGGAGGCTTGTGTGTGTGTGTGTGTGTGTGTGTGTGTGTGTGTGTGTGTGTGTGTGTGTGTGTGTGTTCCAGTGCCTCTCTGACTCTGGTGTGTGTGTGTGTGTGTGTGTGTGTGTGTGTGTGTGTGTGTGTGTGTGTGTGTGTGTGTGCATACTGGTAATGTGGGTCCCAGCTGGGCCGGTCGCTCAGCTCTGCCAGCAGCCTGAAGGCTCTGTGAGCAGGCACGTCCACCTCTGACTCCACCCTGAAACTCAGCATGGACTTGTGCTCCAGGGTGAACAGACGCACCTGGACACAGATCAACCTGTGGTCAGACACACAGCTCCTCATTGGGCGACAGCAACACATCATTCTCGTAAATGAAACAGAACAACTCGGGTACCTTGTCTTTCTCAGAGCTGAGGCGCCAGTTCTTTCTAGCAGCCAACATCTTCAGAGCGGAAACATTGTTATAGCTCAGATACACCTGGACACAAGGTAGAATGCAGATGATGAAGTCGAGAAGTGTCCATTGTAATGTAGTATTTTAACATCCAATGAAACAATACAATTCCTAATGAAAGCATCACCTGAATACATGTGCCTTGTGCTTGATCGGTAGACTGTCAGTCAAAAGCAAGGTGCATGAATGTAAACGCGCACATGCTCTTAACGTGTTCAGTAGGCCTAGTAATAAAAGGCTACATTTTATAAATGGGAAACGTGTGTGGCCCTTGGATCATGAATCATTAATACGGCTCTCTCAAAGGCTCCAAGACCTTTGACCCTGATGTGCGTTGTTTTCAGCGTGTTCCGTCTCCTCTGAATGGAGACGAAGCAGCTGTTGCTAAAACTGACCTCTATAGTACACCATGTGCATATGCTTCACAGTATTCTAATTGATTTTGTATCATTTAAAGTGTGTATTCTTAGTTACTCTTCTGAATATATGTATTTTCTATTGTGAATATGTATATATTTGTTTTTAATGTTTATTTAATTTAATTTGTATTCTATTTTTAACAAAGTTGTAATCCTTGTACAATAACGGTCATGATCTATCTATGTATTTATCTAACAACCACGAAGAGGATACTGAATAGTACACGGCAGCTGGATGGAAGATTTGAAAGGTCTTATTAACGGTCCATTTGATCTTATGATAAACATCACACGTGTGAAATGCATTTCCATTGGATTCAAATTGAAAATTATTATTATTAGATTTTTGTCTTTAACAACTGAATTGTTTTTCATTATAAAAGAAATATTCTATGCCAGAATATATTCACCAGAGAAGTGTTTGTTTAACGTCATGCTGCACAGCCCTAGAGACACTCGTCAGTCTTCACTGTGTGGAGGTGTACTTCATGAGCAGGCTTCACCATCGAAAGCTGTTTCAATAAAAGGCCGTCCGGCGTTGTGATTGGACAGTTGATTATTGTTCCCATTACCATCAACGATACATGTGGCTTTTTGAAAGAACAAATCGTCATGATTACATGTAATGTGGTATGCAACAATACTTAACAGCTCATTCACTTATACAAACAACTAAACAACTGTGTCATATGTCACATCACATGTATATCAGTTCACTTCATCTTGTTTGTACTTGTTTTTCTTACGGCACTTCTTGTCCATACAGCTACATGCATGCAAAGTCATTTGAAGGACGTCATGATCTGTCTGTTCTGGGTCTGAATATCTCTAAATGCAGGTCAAATGTTCAGAAGCTAGGGTTAGGGTTAGGGTTAGCCTAACCCTAACCCTAGCTCGAACTCTCTGTCGTGTTCTGATGACAAACGGTTATGTTGTGGGGGAATAACACGTTCCCAGAGAAAGACCATACAGGTGATCCAGCAGTGACGTTGTTGACCAGTTAGCGGAGGTCGATAAACAATAAGCTGTGCCGTCTCAAAGTGCAGCCGGCAAGCTGGTGCTGCTGTCTGGCCCCCTCTCTCTTCCTCTCCAGCTGTGCACATGTGTGTTCGTCTGCATTGCGTGTGTAACGGATCACAGCACATGTCTGTGTTGCTGATTCTGCTGAGTGGTTCTGATCACCCACCTGGTTTCTGGGGTCCCAGGGCACGGACAGAGGGACCTCGCCCTGCTTCTGGGAAATGATGTACTTTCTGAAACAACAAGAAGGGAGAAATAAGAAGAGGACATTTCTACACACACTGTCAGAGTACGTGCTCTTAGCAGGAACACAATATGTGACCTGTCCAGTCTGATCTTCTTCCTGGCTATGGCCTCCTGAAACCTCCTCTCCCCTTCCTGTGAGGGAAAGACACATTCTCTTTCATTCAACAGCTACATTCCTCTATCCATCTTCTCGTCCTCCTTTCACATTTAGGCTCACATGAGCTATTGTTTTTATGAAGAGGCTTTGTGTATTCTTTTAGACATATTATCGTCAACAGGGGTAATTTACTTTAGAGGCTTCTATCCCGATCATGGGTCAAACTCAACATTCACTACATTTCCAAAGACATCGTTCGATGACGATGGCATCATCAAGCTCTTGTCTTCTAAGTTGCTTCGTACTTGATTGTTTTTTTGTAGTTATGATGTGCATTAAATGATCCCAAAAAGCTCGGGATACATCAAAGTAAGTGCACAAAGTTAACCTTCTTGTCTGGACCTTGAATATTGCCCTGTGCTTACTGTTGCCCCAGAAGCTATTTATTTTGAGTTCAATTTCCTGTTTTATTTCTTAATGATTTAGACGATTCAAATGGGATGATGTTTTCTGTCATGTTATTAGTCAAACCTTATAATGCAGTTCACTCACCAGGGGTTCGGGTCGTATTCGTGGTAACGTACAGAGCTTCCTGTGGTCGTCGAGCACCTCGAAGGTCATGAAGGCAGAGTTAATGTGTCGGTTGGGCCCCGCCTCATGGTAGGCTTCTGCTCGCACCCCCACCTCCATGCTGCGGCCCCAGAGACACACATCTTCAGAGTCTACATCTTAATTCATTAATACTTCTTTCTCTCCATAAATCAGTCTCGATTCATCTCATCTGTGTGTGGCAGTAGGATTGTGATACCTGTTTTTGAAGGCGTTGTTGACAATGGCCCTCAGGAGCAGCCTGTCTCCCACCTGAGAGGGTCCTCTGAAGGTTAACATGTCGATGGAGCGCAGAGTCGGGTGAGCCCGACACAGACGGCTGCACCACAGAGAGAGGGGAGGAGAAACCTATAACCCTGGTGCAATTGTGTGTGTGTGTGTGTGTGTGTGTGTGTGTGTGTGTGTGTGTGTGTGTGTGTGTGTGTGTGTGTGTGTGTGTGTACCTGGCAGCAATTGTAGCTACATTCACCATCCAGGCCATGATCTGTCCTCCAAATGTATTCACCTGGTAGTTAGATAAACAGACATTTTGATTTGATTTATTTCAAACGTGTAAAACAATAATTCAAAAAATTATAGTAATAATTAAATGAAACAAGAGAATTATGATACTCTACAAACTTAAGCAGTATCAAATTGACTTACAAATGATATATAAACAAATGATCTACCTAATTACACATCCGAAAATGAAATGTTGATGCAGTCAACTTGTGCCTACAGACTATAACGGCAAAGCACTGAGGAAATATAGAGGAAGGGGCATTACATCCTTTGAACACTTTTATCCAAAGTGTCTTACAATACTGCAAATATAATGAAGATACAAACTCAGAACAATAAACCTGTGTTGTATTAGATTTGTGCTCAATTGCACCAAACCAAAATGTTATATTGAAGCTAAAAAGACAAAAAAAACATATAACAAATGTCGGATTATAGTAGCATCAACAATAGTATACATTTCCAGAAAACAGACGGTAAAAGATGAGAGGCACACAAACAAACAGACAGACAATAAATACAAAAATCACCTGATGGTTAGCGTGGGGGGGTAGGACCAGCTCGACACTCTCCACTTTGGTCTTCTCTGCTGCCACCGCATGACCTACTGCAGTGTTGTCAGCTAACACACACACACACACACACACACACACACGTTAAATCACACATACGTTAAATAAAATGCAATATTTAAAAGGATATGGTTTGTCTTATTATTTATTTGTTCCAAAGATGGTCAGTTTGCTGTGTCCATCATGATTCTTCCTACCTTCCCTCCTCTGTCTGTAGCACTGAACTTTAAAATCCGCCCTGATATCCATATCTGCAGCTGACCACTCTGTAGTGCGTTGTGTTGAGGAAGTGAGTATGTGTGGCAGCGGGCGGGGTGTGTCTAAACAGATTTGCATGCCTTATTGCAAGCCCAGTGTTTCCAGAATGTGATAAAAATCAAAATTATTTGAAACATATTTCCTCCCTTCTTCAGGGTTTTTAAATCCTGTTCTCTGTATTTAGTCTCGTATTCTCCTTCAAAGTCTAAACCCACTGCAGTATCTCTATCAGGGGAACAGCTACCCGGCTTAATGTGTTCTTCTGTATGCTGTGGTGTTTCTCAAGCCTACCCTGCAGGACAGACCCGTGGGAGAGCAGATCTTTGATGATGTCATCGTGTAGCATCCTGACCCTGCGTCTCTCAGCCGCCACACTGTACTCCACCTGCTCCTTCTCAGTGTGAGGCACCACGGGCTTCAGGATCACCTGGGAGGACATGATGGTGAGGGTGTCTGCTTAGTGTTTGGAAAGTCTTTCAAAGTTTAAAAAATGATGTGAAAATCTGTGAATGAATTTTGCTTTTCAATAATGATTTTGAACAGTGTACTCAGTGTTGTAGCAAGTTTCCACTGACGACATCACACACAATCCTGAAAGCCAAGAGGGTCATTAAAAAGGAATTTAGTAAAGAGTGGTTTGGGAATGAGTCCTTTAACCCAGAAAGGAGTCAGCTTTTTACCACTTCTGTTTGTAGGTACTGTATATGTTGGATTAGATGCCTGAAATAAGGGTTAACACAATATATTTGTATGTGTTGTGTGTCAGTAAATACACCCCTGGTGAATTTCTGGAGCTTCTATGTGTCCTAAAAATGGCAGTTGGAAACAAGTGACTAAATGATAATACTTAACGTCATTAGACCCTTTAGCTTAGAGGTGGTGCTGCACAGCCATGAGGCCGTCGTTGACTTTGATTATAGGCTGACGGTATAGCCTTACCTTTTTCCCTGTGTTTGAGCGCTGGGTAACAAAGGTGGCGAAGGCGTGACAGACCCTCCAGTGCCGATCAGAGAACAGATCCTCACAACTGACCTGCACGTCCACCTGGCAGGACACGGAAACAGAATAATTCTACTTCTACAGCTGAAATCAGTTACCTTTGAGCTAGACAAGGCCTTTCAGTTCAAGTTTATATATAAATCTGAGCCGTCAGGGCCCTCTGAGAGCCTAAGATGCTCTACAAAATAATATTTAAAAACATAAAAAACAATATTTTGTTGTTGTTATATTTTTACAAAAATAACTTGATTTAATTGTATTTAAAATAACATTTCCAAAGAAATAAATCCTTCGAATCTGCCTATTCAGTTTCTGTTTGAATGTGAAGGGTTATTACATGCAAAGACCTGTGGCTGCAACCCGGAGCAAAGCAACAAACCATTGTGTAGCTAATAGTGGCGCTAGATTTAGCTAACGTTAGCTAACGTTAGCTAACGAAACAAACTGCCGAGTCAAATTGGAAAACACTGGTAATTAATTATTCTATAATTTGTAAAACTACGGTGTTAAAAACGACAATTTCTAAAATACAGATTCTAATGGTCAGATATAGATATACAGATACTAAAGAATGATACTAAAGATAGGCAGGTACTTGCTTTCAAGCAGAACACAGGGGAAAACAAATTTAGCGGGAGTGTTTACATCATAGACTGTATATATAAGTGGACGTAGTGTCCGTGACGTCACCCATAGGATTCTGCAGAGTTGCCGTGAAGCCCTTAGTAGGCGGAGTCGGCCACTAACGGCTGGACTGTGACGTCAGAGTCTAATCCCGCCTGCTCCAAATAAGGGCAAAGAGGTGGGACCTGCTGCATCCGAACTGGAAGTAAACAGAGCTAGCTCAGGCTAAGAAGCTAAGCTAACATGAAATACATGCATACCAAGTAACTGCTAACAGTGTAGTTCCCCTATATAAACGTTACATTCATAATCAAATGAGACAATCTGCAAGAGAATTAGCTATATTTTGTTATTCTTAATGCTCGTCATTCACATGTTGAGAAAAGACGGACTCCACCGCCCGGACCTAACGGAGCCGCAGTGGGCTAGCTCCGGGACGCCGGCTGGAGCTAGCCCCCTGCGGCTCCGTTAGCTCCGGCGGCCACCACTGGGATAATTGGGTGCCCTATTAACATTTGCTCCCGTTTAGCGCTATGGGCGTCATAGCCATAGACTATAAAAATCTTACCCAAGGCTGAATCATAAACTAAAATGTATATGTATGCATAAAGGGTTACGTCCTTAGCTGGCTAATAAGTAACAAGCTAAGCTACCAAGCACACAAACACCTGCGAACGGGGTTAACATGTATAATATTATCATTTTAGACTTCTTGGAAGTTCTGTTAGTACATTCAAGCGCACAGCACGACATTTTAATTGTCTGGTATTTGTTACAATATTCCTAAAAGGCAAAATCACCACGAACACGGCTAAAGCTAAAGGGTCAAGTACAGTACTATGACTAACTAACGTTGTAGCCTCTATGGTCGTAGCCTAGCAGAGTGGACAAGTTGCTGTTAGCTGACAGTGAGGCATGTACGTGTCCATCAATGTGACCACGCCCTAATTTATGCAAAAACGTTAAGACCTAATATAAATAAAAGGGTCGTGTTAGAAAACAATGCAGTGGGGTCACTGCTGATGTATTTAATGTCGTAGAACAAAACGTGATTTATCTCTTAAATTTGTGTCAACCACAGACCTTATTTCGAGCTATTTTCCAAAACCCTATGGAGAAAATGCATTGCTTTTTGACGAAGGAACCGGAAGTGCTAAAAATGCTAACTTACTTCCCGGTTTTACGACGCGTCACTGCGGTTCTCTATAGAGGAAAAGTCCCGCCCATCTACTTCCGCCCCATGGGACCTTATTTCGGAAAAATTATGTATTGAAGTCAATGGAGATAGAAAACGTATATTTCGATCCCGTTTGAATTGTGCCATGAATTACACACATGATGTTTGTCAATCTTAACAAATAATTTCCATGTCAAAAAAGTCACAGTTTGTCATAAAACTGTTGAAATATAAGACTCTGAAAAATACGCAACTGAAAAGACTACAAAACCCAGAATCCCGGTCCCGCATGCTGGCTCTTACGGAACCAACTAACTCCCCTTGTGTGTATGTACAACTCTCAACATGCCCAGACTTGGAGTGATTTTCACCTCTTTTAATACTTTTCGCCTCATTCTGAAAGAAAGAAGTGAAATGTGCCAACGTGGCGGCCATCTTGGTGTGTGCTGCGAGACGGATTTACTCATGAGACGTTTCACACAAAAAAACTGTTACTTCACAGTTTTAAGAAAAAACATTTTTTTTTACTTGCAAAATTATCTTTTAAATTGACAAACATCATATGTGTAATTCGTGGCACAATTCAAACGGGATCGAAAGATAATCTTTCTCTCGCCATTGACTTCAATACATACTTTTTCCGAAATAAGTACAGTACAATTGACCAATCATATCTTCCCTCTAAATGGGTGGGTTTTATTATCACGGACTTTGTTCCGCCCGCTGGGAAGCTGGGAACAACTTCCTGTCTGCTCTTTGAAGGGAGCCGGATATTATGGCTCCGTTCCTTTCAAAGAGCCGTTCAAAAGAGCCGTTTTCTTAGAGGGGGCGGGGTTACTAGGTTTATCTGCAAAATAATCACCAGGATAATGATTGACTGCATTGCCAGACCTAATGTCAATAATCTGCATTGTAAACATGAAACAAGGTGGCGCCATATCCATATCAGAGCCATATAATAGAAGAGTTACGACATCTCCGTTCACTCCAATGGACCACTTTTTTACAGCAATGGCGGATCGTGGAGCCTCTCAATCGTTCCCCGGAAGTTAGCGCCAAGGCTGGCAGAGCTGTAGAGTTGTAGCATAATAGACCGTTCGTGACGGACTTTTAAAGGTAAGAAGAAGTTTAAATATTTATATTGCGGATATTATCAGTACATCTGATTCAAATGAACATGTGTATTAAAGGATGTCAGTGGATTATCCCTAAATTAGTAGATTTAGGGAACGTTTACAGATAACAGATTAAGATAGGATACCGAAGCAAGTTAGCAACACTCGTTGAACAGCCTTTTAATTGTAAATTCCGTTCTCTTAATGTCTATTTGGTCCAACGTTGTTGAATTAGAGAAGAGGGGCTTCTAAACGGGATTGTATGCGGGGGTGGAGGGAGTTAAATATTAGATAAATATAACTTTGGTGCGTGTAAGAGTGAGTGTTTTTAGCAGAGCCATATTGTGTCCTTGTGATTATGTTGATTATTACCTGTCTGTATAATGTTGCAGCTCAGCTGATTTTGGATTGATGGCAAAGGGAGAGGGACTTAAGTGAGAGTGAAAACACAAGGTAAGTTTAATACTACTGTTTTATATAAGTAAGCATAGTAAACATGTATTCTATCACTGTATTATATAAGTAATCTTGTTAGTAACCTACTGTATGGCAGGTGGAGGGGCAGTGATGTTACAGGTGGAGGAGCAAAACTGCAAGACTGCAAACTCACAAGACAGAGAAATCAAAGTTTGTTCTCCAGAGAAGAGGTTGATTTCACTTCAATTTTTTATTTCATATTTTCTAAAGATGTGGAAATGGCAACAAAAAAAAACTTGAGAGCTGTAACCAAGACAACTGTAACAACATGAGTAGAGAGCCACCAAGGTTTTTCAAGTCCCTCTCTTACTCCATTTTTACCAGATGTGGGACAACAGGCATAAAATAAAGCTGCCTGTCTGGTGTTGCTGGATGTGGCACCGATGTTTTATTTTGGTCCACCCCAAAGGATTTCCAGATGGCTCGGTTAGGGCTACCCATGTCGGTGGTGACATCAAGCACATGTAGCCCTATGGATGCTGCCCTCTGTATTATAGCAATAATGATTGGCCTGTACTCTGCTCCATTGGTAGAATTGCCAGTGTAATGATATGCCACTACTTGCTTCCACCGTGTTGTGTTTCCAGCCAACATAAACACACAAGCATGTGTTGCCACCCCTGTGTGACCTGGTAAAGTCACATCACCGTACAGTTTGCCTGTAATCATGTCTAACTCCACACTTGGTGTGATTGCCATTTCATCCAAGGTCAACACACACTCCCTTTCAATGTCTGTCAATCTATCTGCCTTCAATTTTAAGAAATCAAAGACCTCTGTCAACAAACCAGGCTCAAACTTAACACATTGCATCCTTCTTTGCAGTGTCCTTATTCCTGGAAGGGGAATCTTCAAATTCCTGCAGAGTTTTGTAACCCGTTGGTCCGCACCCAAAGCACATTTTTAAAGCCTTCTTAATTGTCTCATTGCTCCATTTCATCTCCTTTGTGGTAAGTATGCCTAATGCCTTAAGTTGGTCTTTTGAAAACGTTTTCTTATATTTCTTGTCCCTAATTTTCATTATTGTCTTGAGAGCTGCATTTTCCTTCCTGATTTTTCTTAGTGCAGCCTTTGCTTTTTTGGTGATTCCTTCTTGGCTCTTTAATTTTCTCTTTAATTGTTTTTAATAGATCTGTTTGACTGGCTGCTGGTTCCCTCGTATGCTGACTGGCTGCTGGTTCCCTCGTATGCTGACTGGCTGCTGGTTCCCTCGTATGCTGACTGGCTGATGGCTGAGTGGGTGGTGTCCACCCTCCCTGTCTCTCCTCACTAGCCATGTCCTCTCTTTCTTCACCCTCACTTTCCTTTCTCTCAGTCTCCTCATCCCTTCTTCCCTCAATCTTTGAGACTAATGTAAGTAGAAGACATGGCACTGTATATTTTCGAACATGTTAAATATTATACCACTTAAAAATAAGAAATATTACTTTTGTTACTAAGAGTTCATACTTATTATACCTGTGTCACCTTTCACACTATAGCTGTGATCATGAGCTATGGGCTTTGTAGATACAGGTCCCGGGGTGAATCGTGGTGCAGGGGCCCTTCTCTTTTTGACCACAGGGCGATGCACGAAGATGGTGGGTATAGCCTCTGCTCTCAGCCTAGTCTTGCCCTTTTTTGTCTTGACAAACTGGCCTGCATCAAAATGTGCCTGCAGAGTGACTTGAGGTTACTTCACACACAGAACAACTGAGTTTTGTCTGCCCACATACATATTCCATAGTGGTTGAATACACAGTATTAGGAAACACTTTATACTTACTGGACATGTTATACTCATTACATACTGTATATAAAATATGACCAAGAATGTGAGACAACGTTATAGAAATTCATATCACATCTGTTACTGATGCCATTTGTCATACTTTGTTAAACTCACAAATAATAAAGTTCCATAACTTCAGTTGGGAACAAAGACCACACCTTATCTCCCCAAGGCAATTTCCCATCCAATAGGTGTGCTATATAGGTGTGTATAACCCTTTCTCCTGTCTGTTACTCCCTCTTTCTGCACAAGAACCAGCGGGAGATTCAATGGAGTCTGAATACCTGCACTGAGACCCTCACCCTGCACCCTGAGTCTCAACTCTGTGTTTTTAAAGCCTTTCCCTGTTTTTTTGTATTAAACAAAACATTAAGCTTTCCCAATGGTGTGGTTTTCGTTTTGTGAAAAAGTGCAAATGCAGTGTTTGTATATAATTACATCACATATTGTTTTGCTGTTGGTCGTGAAATTGCTCCTGCTGACTTGAGCCAGCCATTTTTTCCTCCGCTCTGTGTCAGTGGGGAAGCCATACATTCGTATTCCTTTCTCGGAGCGATTTGAGCATCCCCAGGCAGCACAGCAAACCATGGTGGCGACTAGGAGGCAGCACAGCTAACCAGGACAACACGGAGGAAAAGGCACCGACAAACTGCATGATATGCTATTCAATGTTTATTGAATTCCATGTATTTGCAATGGATGTTCCTAAAACAACACATTTAACATCATCATCATGCTGCTGCTGCTGATGCTAGTCCTTTGATAGTCACCTGTCGGTCTCCTGTCCTTTCTGAAAGCCGTAAAGATGACATTAGTCATTTAGATAACTTGTGTACTCAATTACCAGAGGATTACTGAAACTACCATGAATTTAAGAAAATTGTAGAAATTAATCTAATCTGAATTTTAAAGCATTACTTTGGATCCCCTCCCTCTAAATATATCAATAAACATTAGAAAGTGATGCTCCTGACAACCATACAAGTTTAAGAAGATAATATTGGGTTTAAAGAATTCAAAGCTATAAATAAACAGCAACAGGCTCTTTAACCAAGGCACTGTTAGCCTCACACTAATCCTAATATTATCATTTAATATTAGCAATTCTATTTTATTTTTTAAAACATATTGATGTAAATACATACACATATCGATTTGTTGTATAAATATTGCAAATCAAAACCTTTATTCACTAATAATTACCAAAAACCGTAGTTCTATCTCCTGTTATCAATGCATTCACATTGCCCGCCATGAACTTCCGGGGAACGATCCACGTATTCCGTTAAGCCCTTCCCCATCTCACTCCTCGTGCTGAAACCTACCAATCAGAGTAGGGGGGGGGGTCTTCACAGAATACGTGTGGGGAACAAAATCAAGCTTTTTAAAAGGCGAGTGGATTTTGGCAGGCAGTGAGTGCGGACCAACGATTGAACAATAACAAGAACGGCTCTCACCAAGTACGACTCGGTTCCCCTCGTTCGTACCAAAGAGCCGTTCAAAAGAATTGGCTCGTTCGCGACCGACACCTCACTACAGTCCTCTACAATACCCACCCCAGCCTGTTGAGAGGCTGGCATTTGGCAAGCAATTCAGAAGTATGTACTGTTATTCCACCTGACTCAGCCTGTCAGTGCTATGTTCCTGTGTAGCATCAGGATATTAAAACGGCAGTTAGTTGTGCAACCCTATGTTGTAGAATGACAGTAAAACTCCAAAGCTAGCTGATGGTAACTAATGTCATCAGAATGTTTCAGACATTGTACTGAATTTGTAAACAGCTAAACATAGAGGAAGGTTTTATTTTGCATACACAGGAGAATAAGAGAAATAATAGTAAAAGCCTGTCACTTTCATGAGAGTCTGCCACCTAAAAATGTAAGGCTACTATTTCATAATTCACAGCAAGTGAGAACATATGTTTTGTTATAATTTGGTAAACCCAAAATCCAAGGAATTTGGATTCCTTGGATTTTTAAAGAATCCAAGGAATTTCTAAACTAAATAAAATTATTTTAGTTTAAAATAAAGTTTTTTTTATAGCTACTGGCTGATAGTTCACATACCTTTATAATGCTGCTATTCTTCCTTCCTGCGCTCCTGCAGAGGCCCCTGGTAGACCCCCACACACATAACAACAGAGACTATAATAGGACCCCTGTCGTGCAATACTACTTATGTGCAATATATATTTACCGTAAGTAGCTGTGCAATTTATACTACTAACTTGTTATACTTTCATCTGGCTGCTATATTGCTTGCAAACTAATTTGTCATTTCTAGTTTGTTATCTTTAATATTTTTGTTATGGTTGCTTCTTGAGTGACATATGAAGATATTAAGCTACCTTTGGCTCTTTGCTGTAACAATCGTACATATCCCCTCTGTGGGACGAATAAAGGTATTCTGATTCTGTTTCTATACTACAATTGTTGTTCATGTTTGTTTACAAAGCGTGATGCGTTTTCTGACCTCCATGCTGGTGTTGAAGGCTCTGTTGACCTTCGCCTTGATGTTCACCACCTGACCCACACTGCACAGAGATAAAGGGGGAATGTATTTACAATATACACACAAACACACAAGCAATAACACACACTTCCTGTTACCAGTGGTGGAATGTAACTGAGTACATTTACTCAAGTATTGTAACTTAGTTTAAATTAGAGGTACTTGTACTTTACTTGAGTGTTTCCTTCACCACCGAAAGGGAAATATTGTACCTTTTACAACATTACATCCATCTAACAGCTTTAATTATCTTACAAATTCAGAGGTTTGCATGTAAACCTGTTTAATAATTGTGTTGAGTTTACATAATATTATATATTGATAGTTTATCAAATAGGAGGTTAAGTTATAAATTAAACTAGCCAATAGTTTACAAAATATTAGCTTTTTGAGATAGTCAGACAAAATGTGTAATTATTATGTAAAAAATGATAAATAATAGTTTTGAGTGTTTTTGTAATTTATGTTAGATTGTTCTGCATTGGATACTCTTACATGTAATCCTTACAAACATTTTTTTAATTCATTGCTTCCTTTTATGAAATTGAATACTATACTTAATTCAGGACTTTTACTGGTAACCTAGTTTTCTTTACAGTGAGATTTTAGTACTTTTACTTGAGTAAAGCATCGTAATACTTCTTCCACCTCCGCCTGTTACCTGATGGTATGTTCAAAGTGGATGTCGTCCATGGATGCAGTGATGCAGGGACACCCAGCATGCCTTTCAGCTGCACATATCAAACACACACATGTGATCATGTTCTAAATGTCTAGTCAGTTCTTACGCAGACTGTGGACACAAAAAACAGAAATAATTTCAACACAAACCACTTGACTAATATTTACTGAATCTATCTCTCTCAATTCAAAGGGGCTTTATTGGCATGAAAGTTAAATGAAACAATGTTGCAAAAGCATCAAAATACAAAATAATTAACAACATTAACATACATTTCAAATGTTTACATATTATTGAGATATATATATACACATATATACATACAGTGGGGCAAAAAAGTATTTAGTCAGCCACCAATTGTGCAAGTTCTCCCACTTAAAAAGATGAGAGGCCTGTAATTTTCATCCTAGGTATACCTCAACTATGAGAGACAAAATGAGAAGAAGACAAATCCAGAAAATCACATTGTCTGATTTTTAAAGAATTTATTTGCAAATTATGGTGGAAAATAAGTATTTGGTCAATAACAAAAGTTCATCTCAATACTTTGTTATATTGTTATATACCCTTTGTTGGCAATGACAGAGGTCAAACGTTTTCTGTAAGTCTCACAAGGTTTTCACTGTTGCTGGTGTTTTGGCCCATTCCTCCATGCAGATCTCCTCTAGAGCAGTGATGTGTTGGGGCTGTCGCTGGGCAACACAGACTTTCAACTCCCTCCAAAGATTTTCTATGGGGTTGAGATCTGGAGACTAGCTAGGCCACTCCAGGACCTTGAAATGCTTCTTACGAAGCCACTCCTTCGTTGCCCAGGCGGTGTGTTTGGGATCATTGTCATGCTGAAAGACTCAGCCACGTTTCATCTTCATTGCTGATGGAAGGAGGTTGTCACTCAAAATCACACGATACATGGCCCCATTCATTCTTTCCTTTACACGGATCAGTCGTCCTGGTCCCTTTGCAGACAAACAGCCCCCAAAGCATGATGTTTCCACCCCCATGTTTCACAGTGGGTGTTCTTTGGATGCAACTCAGCATTCTTTCTCCTCCAAACACGTCCAGTTGAGTTTTTACAAAAAAGTTCTATTTTGGTTTCATCCGACCATATGACATTCTCCCAATCCTCTTCTGGATCATCTAAATGCTCTCTAGCAAACTTCAGACGGGCCTGGACATGTACTGGCTTAAGCAGGGGGACACGTCTGGCACTGCAGGATTTGAGTCCCTGGCGGCGTAGTGTGTTACTGATGGTAGCCTTTGTTACTTTGGTCCCAGCTCTCTGCAGGTCATTGACTCGGTCCCCCCGTGTGGTTCTGGGATCTTTGCTCACCGTTCTTGTGACATTTTGACCCCACGGGGTGAGATCTTGCGTGGAGCCCCAGATCGAGGGAGATTATCTTCCATTTTCTAATATTTGCTCCCACAGTTGATTTCTTCACACCAAGCTGCTTACCTATTGCAGATTCAGTCTTCCCAGCCTGGTGCAGGTCTACAATTTTGTTTCTGGTGTCCTTTGACAGCTCTCTGGTCTTGGCCATAGTGGAGTTTGGAGTGTGACTGTTTGAGGTTGTGGACAGGTGTCTTTTATACTAATAACGAGTTCAAACAGATTCCATTAATACAGTTAACGAGTGGAGGACAGAGGAGGCTCTGAAAGAAGAAGTTACAGGTCTGTGAGAGCCAGAGATCTTGTTTGTTTGCAGGTGACCAAATACTTATTTTACCAAGGAATTTACCAATTAATTCATTAAAAATCCTACAATGTGATTTCCTGGATTATTTCCCCCCATTCTGTCTCTCATAGTTGAAGTGTACCTAGGATGAAAATTACAGGCCTCTCATCTTTTTAAGTGGGAGAACTTGCACAATTGGTGGCTGACTAAATACTTTTTTGCCCCACTGTATATATACATTGATACAATTACACTTCAACACAGTGTGTGTGTGTGTGTGTGTCTGTGTGTGTGTGTGTGTGTGTGTCTGTGTGTGTGTGTGTGTGTGTGTGTGTGTGTGTGTGTGTGTGTGTGTGTGTGTCTGTCTGTCTGCCTGTCTGTCTGTCTGTCTGTCTGTCTCACCAGAGAGGCAGGCGCTGGAGTCGATCCATTTGAGCAGCTGTCCCACACTCAGCTCCTGGCGGTGGTTGCTGTGACCGGGCATCACTATCTGACTCATTTTCACCTCTGTCGGGTTGACACTTCCTTCTTCCTCTTCCTCATCATCTTCCTCCTCTTCTTCTTCTTTCTCTTTCTCCGGATCACCTGACACTCTGGAACTCATCTTCAAGGCTGTGGAGGAGAAGAGTTTCTTAGGTTGAGATGGGTTTCAGAAACAGAATCAGAATTCCAAATATCTGTCCCGCAATGGGGAAGTGTCCATTATAACAACAGCAAAAGTATGGTGCCGATAAAGTAAAGAGAATAGACTTACATATTTAAAAAAATCAAATAATAAATTACAAAGTAAAAAAAGAAAAGGAAGAAAAACACAATAAGTAAAAATCAAATCGCAGATAAGTACATCATGGTAAAAAGTGACCAAATAAAAAAGTTAGCTGGTACTGTTTACTGATTGGGCATACACTAAAAATCAAGTTTTCATATGGAAGGTCATAAGAGTAGCACCAAAATCGTCAATACCAATATGTTATATCACTGCATCCATTTGTACACATTTTGATAACTCATGTCCTGTTTATTTACAAACTCAGCATGAATCTAAAGCCGTCACAAAAGGATATTAAGAAAGTAACATTGTGTTTTTAAAAGTCCTCATGTTTGAATGTCATAGCACACAGCACTGTCTGTATATAATCTCTCATTGAATCTTTAGCTGCTAAACATGGCAAGGAATGTCCTACAAGTTTTAACCTTAACACATTTATTTGTAAATCTGAATATTTTACCAGCTGTTCTGACAAGATGTCAGCCTGGACACATAACACAATGCAGCCCTGACAGAGACGTTAAAGAAAGCCTTCATCAGTCTGAGAGGGCAACATTTTCATGTCATCTTTATCATATTGTGTATGTTGTCAGTTTGTATGACTGCTACCCTGGCCAGACAGATCTCCATGGGACCTTGGTGTAAAATGGATGTTTTGACATTCAGATGAAGTTGCCTCTCAAACCAGGTGAGCCAGCCACCTTAGTTAGCCTTTACAGTGCACGCTGTGCAGATATAAGGCCGGGTCAGGCTGCAGAGTATCTGCCCTTTGCTTGGGTGAGGGAAATAGTAAGAGCTTCCATAGGAATGGTGACCAAACATTTGGCATATTTTACTGTGTGTTGATAACTAACTTTACTGTGCAGTTGTATACAATATAGGAATAATTATAAGACTAAGTATCTACAGATACTTGAATAAGAAATATTCTGCTAATTGCCAGGTTCATATTAGTATTTTGTGTCTCTGGCTGCTGTGACATGTCTCCATGCTTTAATGTTCAAAAAAGAGTGTGTGAGAGAAACTCCCTCTGTAGACCATTAACATGCACACACATCTATAGAACACACTACAGGAAAAGGAAACATTATTAAAACAAAATCAGGGCCCAGTAGAGCTGACGCCACAGATGACCACAGATGGAAATTAGCTATTAGCTATAATCTGGCATCTCTTCTCTTTGCTGAGATTAATGTTTTTGTATGCATGGTCCTTCTATAAATACATAAATAATCCATCATGAGGGACAAATGCCTAACTGCCAGCTCTGCGTCTGTAGAACGACTGTTTCCTGTCTGTCTGTAAGGGCGAGAGGGAACCCACAGAGAAGCTCCTACAACTGACTTGTTCTTCCTTATTTGCTGAAAAGATTGCATAGTTTATTGTATTTCAGTACTGTGGGAAACATTATCTGATGTCCCTAACAGCAAATAGCTGCAGTCTTGGTTGTGAGTTAAGGTCAGTTCCCAACACTTTGACAGATGAATAGATCCACTGAGGTGTCATGACAGAACTTATGCAGTGATACAGCTAAATACTGTTAGATGTAGGATACTTTTAAAACCAATGAACTTACAGTAATTTACACAAAGTAGCATTCTCTAAACGTTGTATATCTGTGGAAATACCACACCACAATCTATACATTACATGTGATCGAAGCTTTAAAAGACAATGTCCTCAATCCATGACATATCAGGTCACATGAGTTGAGTGAATACATGAGGGTTGCACACTCATAGTCAGCAATGTCGACATAAAGAGGTTTACAGCAACAGCTGCCTGTAAAATAATTCATTTACAACGGAATGCTTCAACTAGTTTCTACTAGAACCCACAGCAAGCCTAAATATTTAGAGACTTTTTGTGTTGACATGTTACCAGAGGTGGAAGCAGTAAAGTAAGTAAGTAAAGTAAAAGTATAGGCATGAAAAAATACTTTAAAGTACCAAAAGTAAAAGTATGCATCATGCAAATTGGCCAAATATTGTATTCATTTGCTTCTATAATATATTATTGGTGCATTCGGGTGTTGCACTTGGTAAAGGTGGGATTAATTTAAATTACTTTATACACTGCTGGGTAGCTTAACCTGTAATAATGTACAATAATGTGTATCAATTTATATTTAGGATTGATAAAAGTCAAAAGCTACATCATTTGCCTACAAGATGTATTGAAGTAAAAGTATAAAGTAGAATAATGTAAAAATACTCAAGTAAAGTACAAGTATCTCCGTTATGCATGTTACTGTAATGTGGCATCGATCACAAATGTGCTTTGTTCCGTAACGTCAGTAAACGCATCATTGCAGCAGCTCCTAGTTAGTGCTCCCGGTTAGTTTGTTAATATATCCTTTCTGAAAAGTTTGCGCTTCTATCTTTATACACGCATTCTGTCTCCAACTGTAGATGTGACTAGACCACACCCAGGTCTGAATACAATTCTGAACACACTCCACACAACTACTGCTGTTATTTTCATGAATAACAGCAGCGCCTGAGACCTGCTACTCTCATAACGACAAAGTAACGTGACTCCGCTCTGCAACAGCGAACTTCCAAACATAACACCGTTTAAGTTATCTGATAAGTAAAACTAGTGCTAGCTACTCGAGTGAATACGGATTAAAATCACATTCAAGCAGTTTGAATTTGACATAATAAGCCCACTTCACAAGACTGTAAACAAATATGTGTTTTACTAACCTGACAGCGAGCTGTGGAAGAATCAAGCTGAGCGTTGACAACATGATGTCCGGCTATAAACAAGTGCTGTTTCCGGTAATACCTTTCAAGATAAAATGACTTCACTCAGACGACACATTTTCAAATGTAGTGTTTGATTGGTATACATGAAATACATGCTATTTGTAACCGTGTAATACCCAGAACTAGAGCTAGAGAACTAATATGCTTCTAGAAGAAGAAGCCATTTCAAAGTTAAATACTTATGATGTGGTTCCTGAGTTATCCAAACTTTATGCTGATGCTTAATGTAATTTAATTAACGTTATATCAGTGCTTTACTACAAATGAGAACACACCAACTAAAACATATACATTAACATGCATATCAGTAGGCTACTACAAAACAACAACAAAACACAGCGACTGACTTCCGGTAGTTTGGTGCGTACCAGGGCCCTTTCTCATTTCTCGAACTCCCCTCCTCGACTCCTATCCTCGATACTTAGTCCCGCTCACAGGAGATGCGAGCGGAGGAAAGAGGAGGGGAAGCAGCAGGCAGTTCGAGAAATGAGAACTCCTCTCCTCTGAGCGGTCATTTTAAAGAGACGTCCATTAATGATGACAGGAGGCACAGCAGCCCTCTGTCTGACGGACAGATGTGTTCATGACGACTTATATACTTTTAATTCATTCACAGTGCGGTATAATGAGACAATAACAGGCTACAGATGCGGAGACACACACACAAATATATTTATATAAATATATACAATTTAAAGTATGAGAGCACTCTCATAATAACGTAACACAATCAGAGACTGGATATATCCCCCCCTCTCTCTGGTCGCTGAAATGGGGAATTGAAATTACAGGCCAAAAGTTGTATTTACAAGTATCACAAGTAAGCAGAGGACACCAAACCAACTAAGACCTGTCTGTCCGCCGCATCTACGCACTGTACTACACCTACACACTGTATCACACACACCTACAGCTCCTAAAGCATAATCAGGCTACAGCCGTTGTGTATTTTATTATGTGAAGCACTAAATGGTCTGAGAAAAATATCAACTCTTTGTTTGTAGTTATCTACTAAACTAAAGCAAATAAAGAGAGTATGCCTGCAGCCTGTTTACTGAGTGATATATATTATACACACTGCTCTGCTTTCTGCAAGGACCTCACAGCTGTTCTCTCTGGAAACATCGCGAGGCGATACACACAAACAATCGCGACGCGATGAAAGCAGTAGGCTATGGAAAGCATAAAGTGCCACTATTCGCCCGTTTAAAACGCGCGGTTGTTGTAAAAAACGCGCATGTTGTAATGTTTGTGCCGGAGCCGTTTGATCCAAAACAGTACTCCGGTTAGAGAGATGACACCTGATGGGAAATACAGTCTCAATTGGTACACACTGTGAATATGAGTGGGAAAAATGAATGTAAAAAATGCTTTTTAGACAATAAGAAATATAAAGTGAAAAACGCCCGTTTTTTACAAAAACTGCGTGTTTTAAACGGGCGAATAGTGGCACTTTAGGCTTTCGATAGTAGGCTTGTTTGAGACGCTTTGCGGCTCGCCTCGAAAGTAGACGAGAATAGCCGATCGCGGGCGGGGGAGGTCTCAAAAAGCTCGCCTGAAGTCGGACAGCTCGGAGTCGGCTTCGTCTTCGTCTTCTTCTTCTTCTTCTTCTTCTTCTTCTTCTTCTTCTTCTTCTTCTCCTCTCGGTTTTTTGGCAGATTGCAAACAACTTTAAGGTGCATACTGCCACCTCCGGAGTCGGCTTGACTCGGTTTGCATTTATAAAGAATGCACACATGTGTTTAATCGTTATATATCAGATATGTACTAAGTAAATACATGTGTTCCCGCTCAAGATTAGATTCAACTTTATTGTTATTGCACAGATTACAGGTACTGAGACAACGAAATGCAGTTTAGCTTCTAACCAGGTGCAACAAGCAGTAAAGTGAAAAGTAATGTACACAATCTACAGAATAACATAGAATGAATTGAATGATGAATAAACAGTGAGGGGTATGAATACACTAGATATCAGCCTGTGAGCAGTATGCACAGTGTGTATGAATACACTAGATATCAGCCTGTGAGCAGTATGCACAGTGTGTATGCTAAGATATATAAAGTATGAAAACGGTAAGCAGTATAGTATAAAATATATAGATATTCATTTCATGATGATAAACATTGTGGAACAATGATGAAAAATGGGAATGGATGTGTCGACGTAAAACTGACACAAAACAACAACAAACTTTTGCCAGCCAATGGGAGAGTTTCATCAGCAGCACGGGGTACCAGTGAGTTGTTTCCCATCAAGCATTTCGCTTCCGCAGCCCGTGGAGAAGATCTGCGCCGCCGCGCCGCGCCTTGCTCTCAAGGCTGCGGGCGTCTTTGTCGCGAGATTTCAAAGTCTCATGTAGGCGAGCCTCCAGAGCAAGTCGGACAAAATGACTAACCATCATGCAACGCACTAGCAAGACGTTGATCGCAACTGCGCAGGTCTCACTTGTCTCAAACAAGCCTAGTTTCTAAAATAATATCCAGGGGATGCATGCAGAGCTGTCATTGGCTGAGCAGTGGCGAGCCGTGACTTTTATAGAGAGGCGAAGTCACGCCCATCTACTTCCGGCCCATGGGACCCCGGAAGTGAAAAATGTACATTGAATTCAATGGAGAGAGAAAACGTATCTTTTGATCCCGTTTGAATTGTGCCACGAACTACACATATGATGTTTGTCAATCTTAAACAATAAGTTCCATGTCAAAAAAGTCACATTTTGTCGTAAAACTGTTGAAATATAAGACTATGAAAAATACGCGACTACAAAGACTACAAATCCCATTCTGGCTCGCGTAAGTGATGTCACAGGCGATAATGCTCCAAGTGGTTGCGACTCGTAATTAAAGCGAAGAAGAAGAAGATCTCATAACTGATTTATTCCCTCCAATAAATAAATGATTTCTAAAAATAAATTCACTTTTACAAGATGCATGTGTGCTTTGTACCAGGTTGTAATCACAAAAGTGATCATACCACTGGCTCGTTCTATCAATTCCCGTCTGATGAAAGGACCAGGAGTCGCTGGATCAGACATATCAATCAATCAATCAATGTTTATTTATATAGCCCAATATCACAAATGTTACATTTGTCTCAGTGGTCTTCAGAGTGTGTACAGAATATCAGTAAGAGAATACGACACCCTCTGTCCTTAGAGCCTCACATCGTACAAGGAAAAACTTCAGAAGAAAACCCAGTTTAAAGGGGAAAATGGGAGAAACCTCAGGGAGAGCAACAGAGGAGAGATCCCTCTCCCAGGACGGACAGACGTGCAATAGATGCCGTGTGTACATTGAAAAGATAATACATTTGCAACATATTACCTATGATATCAGGTAATATCATAGGTAATATACATGTTGTGCATGGAACATAGTCAAGTTAGCTACCTAGCTAGTAGCGACGAGTAGCGAGCACGTTAGTTAGCATTACATTACTTAGCCTTGTCATTTTTAGTAGCCTTACCATGAAGTTATTATTTTATTACATGAAGTAAGAGTAAGAGTAGTCATGATGGTAAGTATTTTGTGAAACATTTGAAGAGTAGCCTACTGCGCCATCCACCGGGTGCTAAGGAAGCAGTCAGGGAGAGTCGAAGGCAGGCAGGGAGCTTTGCATGACATTCTTCTGGACGTGTTTCATTGTGATGATAGTGAGGGTGAGTCAATCTGTTTGTTGGAAAGACAGTAGTTGAGTGATTACTGAGAGGAAATTATTAGAAGAGATAATTATTCAAAGTGTTGTTACTGACCTTTTTCACCTGTAACTGCTGAGACCCTGAGGAACATGCACACTGACCTGCCCTGGCAACCTGATTTCCACTGTACGTAATAGTATTTGGTTATGGTATATTATTTATATACATCAAAGGCACATTTCACCCCCCAGAGACACACATGTATTGAGTGTGATATTTTGCATAGGTCAAGTGAAATCATCTTTACACACGAGAAAACTGTAGGAGCTGCAACTTGTTTTGAAAATTGAATTTTTAATATCCGATAATAAAGTTGATCTGTTTTCTTTATTCTTCTCTCTTCCCAGCTCCATCCATCACCGTTCTCTGTTCCTGCAGGTCCTGCTTGCTAATCAATGCGTTATTTTTTTTACACAATTACAAATAAAGTCAATGACATGAAGTTGTGAATCAATAATAAATTAATTCTGCCTTCAACTGCAAAATGACTGTGGACTGCACCGACATCCATGTAGCTGCCCCCCAGTAAGATAAACCAAGCAAAGTTGACATAGTCAACATACAGCTGTGCTCTTAAGTTGACATGAAGAATTTGTGAAATATTGGTAATTATTTGGAAAAAATGACTGACGATGCAGAAAACCTTTTTTATTTAGTAACAGTGGTCAGGTGAAGCATTTATCCCTACATATGTGTCACACTTAAAAGGCCAAACACACTGTTTGGCCTTACGAGCTCTGTCTTACTTCCTCACTCTTGGTCCTCTTCTACCTGGAAATAAAGACAACTAAAACACATACAAGCTGAATGTTACAAGTGCTTCACAAGATAAATACAAGAATGCAGACTGTTTAAACTATGGGTATGGGGGCTATTTGGCAGGTTTAAATGATTGTTAGGAATTAATTATATAATGTTCTCATTGTAGACGAGCAGACAGGGAGATGAGAAAAGCAGAATATGCAGCTGCCATTTTCCTCATGGAAAAGAGAAAGGACCAACTGTATTTGAGTGGACCAAAGAGAAAGGGAGCTCAGCGGTTAATCAGTCCAGCGACCACAGCTACAGCAAAGGGCCAGAGTCTGCAGAAACTGACCCCAAATTCTCCAGCGTGCAGTGATGCTCCCAAAACACCCGACTCACTCACAAAGAGACCAGCGTCGATCACTGTCACCCGATAGTCCTGCACAAAAGTATTCACCTCTTCGGCCTCATTTACAACTCGCTAAATTGTAACCCCAAAGCACCCTCTTCATGAGGGACGCGCATGGAGTGGATGAAAGTCCCGACCTCAGCACAGCACCAAAATTGCTGGCTGTCAACCTGCCCTGTCTGTGTAACTGCCACTGGTGATTTGTCCGCTGTCCTCCGGTGGCTGTCTGGATGGCAGCTTGCTGGTCTCTGCTCAGTCGCATTGAGGCAAGAATTGCCTCAAGCCCCCGACCCCCATGCCCCTTCACCAGCTCCGGCACGGTGACAATGGCCTGATGTTGAGGCTGCGGCTCTGGCTCAGGTGATAAAAGCCATGCCATGCCACACTGTGTGCCCCTCAGTGCAGACCTGAACCAGTCTACATCATGAGTGGCGATGTCTCTGGCCAGTGGGTTGTATGTCTCCTCTCGCTGTTGGTAAAGTTGAGACACTGGTTGGACTACTTTGGAAGTGCCAGGCTTCCTCCACTGGCACTCAACATCTGTGGAGCTGATCTGCCACATGGCAAATATTGCCAATGCTGCAGCGTGGCTGCATTTGTACATCCCCCGTGCACAATCACAGACAGCGCTCTGCATCGCGCCATTGTCTCATGTAGATCTGTACAAATAAAGTAAGTACCATTTGTTAGCATGCTATAATAGATTGAATGAGCAATACAAGGATGGTCAGGATCTGGGGGTGGGAGGGGTTATTTGTCCATAGTTTTGTCTGATTGTTGTTATTGTTTGATTTTTCTGTATTACCTATGAGGTTGTTGTGTTTAATATTCATGAGAATATTTGTCATTGTTCAAATGATAATAAACATTTGCATAAAGCATATTTGTCCACTCATATGTTGATAAGAGTATTAAAAACGTGAAAAATATTCCTCTAAGGTACATTTAGAACAGATAAAAAATGTGCCATTCATTTCCGATTAATCGCGATTAACTATGGACAATCATAGGATTAATCGCGATTAAATATTTTAATCGACTGACAGCCCTAATCTTTTTAAATGTGTATGAAAACATTTTTGAAAAACATTTGATCAACAAAAAAAAAGGATTTGATCAGGATCTAGACTCAGTGTGTAGTTTATTAATTAATCAATGCTCTCTACATTAGGAAAACACATACCAGTGTACCAGAGGGAGTCACACACAGCTGTGCCTGAATAACCAAACAAATTGACAAGATAACCAAAATCCTTGAATCTACACACAGCAAATAAACTCAAATGACACAACGAGATGTAAAAGGAGATCACACATACACAGTGGCGTTTCTATATGTACAAAAGTGGTGGGGCACAAAAAACTTAGATGTCTATATTTAAGCTTCTGCAGTGAGGTTCATGGCTGGTGAGGCACTGGCTCTGACTCTTCAGGTTTACAAATATTATATTTTGACCTAAATCAAAATATAATATTATTTTCCAAAGCTTTTTTTGTCTGATGCTTCAATTAATTTTAAACAGACAGTTCAACAGAAGGATACCCAAACAATGTAATTCTATCATTTAAATATTGAATTGTTCTCTCTTAGTAAGATCCCATTTTCAATAAAATTGCAATCTTACCTTGACTTGAAGATGAAGTCCATTTGCCTATCCTTCTGGACAAAAATCGCTATTACTTTTTTGTAAAAGTCCTCCTTATGTTCTCAAAAGTCTATCATAAATCTAATCTAATCAATAGATTTATGATTCGAAAATTATAAAAGTAGGGTAGACATGTGGCTATTATCCGGCTGAACAAAACGTTCATTTATCTAACAGGTTTGTTTCCCACAGACCTTATTTGGAGCTATTTTCTAAAATCCTATGGAGAAATCTCGTTGCTTTTTTGTGGAGGGAAGCCATGCACAGCTTACTTCCTGGTTTTAGGATGCCTCACTGCAGCTCTCTCTCCTCCTCTTCACACACACCACACTTTTCGCGGCACACGTACTTACAGCCAATCAGCTCTGAATGATGTGAGATGACGTATGGTGGGGATGGCAGCACTTTGCCCCTCGGGTCATTATTTTTTTGCCACACACATTAAATAGGAAAATACTCTGAGCATGCGCAGTGTAGTTTTTGCAGTCACCGTTCACTTAGACAGTCAGAGGGAGGGGCAGGATCGGGTTTTGTCCCACATGGCTCTAAACAGCTCAATAGACACACTGTAGACACTAATTAGAAGAACACAGACTAAAACAGCAATGTACAGACGAATCAGATGATTAAACATGATCTTAAAATATATTTAATATATTTTTTAATTAATTGTTTGCATTTTTTGGTAATCATTATTTTTAATACTTTCTGCTGACACTAGGTGGGGCTGTGCCCCACCTGCCCCTAATGACCAGTCCCCACTGCACATATACTGCAGTATAGTCGATATAAAACTGGCCGCTTCAATCTGAAGAGCAACTAAAACAAAACACGGGAGTGTACCTTGTTCTTGTGAACACTAATGTTATCCACAGCATACACAGAGACCACGAAGTTCTTAAGGAGAAAACTAGTTACTAAAACAAAACACGTTAGTGTACCTTGTTAGCTAATGTTAGCTAGCTGACATTAACGTTACACATTGCACTCATATTACTCACCGAAACCTTGTAAAGCCGGTCCCGCATGCTGGCTCTTACAGAACCGAGTAACTCCCCTTTCATATATGTACAGCTCTCAACGTGTCCAGACTTGTAGTGATGTTCACCTCGTTTTATACTTTTATTCTCATTCTGAAAGAAACAGGTGAAATTTGCTAACGTGACAGCCGTCTTTGTGATGGTGACGCGTATTGTGCGAGACCAGAGACCTGTAGTTCACTCAGCGGTTTCACACACAAAAATGTGTAACTTCACAGTTTTACGACACATTTTTATTTGTTTGACTTGCAAAATATTCTTTTAAATTGACAAACATTATATGTGTCATTCGTGGCACAATTCAAACGGGATCAAAAGATAACCTTTCTCTCTCCATTGACTTCAATGTATAATTTTCCGCTTCCGGGGTCCCATGGAGGCTCCCGGAAGGGGAGGGACTTCGCCTCTCTATACCTAGGCCCTCTGACCCCCCTTCCCTCGAAAAAAAAGAAGAGATATTACGTCACAGCGTATACTTCAGCGGAATATCAAAACAGATGCCCGGGGTGCAAAACGCATCAATGACAGCGACCTACCTTTGATTATAAATCACTGAAACACAAAGTCCATCCTCCTGTCCTTTTGGATGAAGCACTTGCGGGCAGGGGCGGACTGGGACTACAAATCAGCCCGGGACTCTCGTCCGGCCCACTTCGGTAGCACCGGCCCACCGCAGACTTGTATTATCACTGGTCCCATTGTAACCACTGGCCCGGAGCATTCGTCCAAAAAAAAATCAACTAATAATGAAGAAAATTAACACATTTGTTGCAATAGTAATGTATGCACTAACTACATTACTAGCCTACTTGTAGTACAACATTTGAACAATCAGTTCTCATTTTCCTCAATTTTTCATATTTGGTTTATTAAAATAATGATATTGTGGTCATTGTTAAAAAATGTCTGCTATTATGAGTATTATTATTATTTGTATAATGCACTTTCTGCCTTCCTGTCACCAGGAGTTAGACATGTAATGGCTATTGATTTGATTAGAGCCTTCTTTATCCTAAACTGCTGGGACATTTCCCTATAGCCAATACCTTTATAATGTCTACTCTTCACTTACTTGTCAGCATAGGTCGGCATTGATGTACAGAGCCGACAGAAGACCTGGTTTATTATTGGCATCATATTGAGAGGTGCAGCCAGTGACGCGTCCTCAAACCAGGAAGTAAGCTGCTGGTTCCCTCGACAAAAAGCAGTGGGATTTCTCCACAGGGTTTTGGAAAAATAGCTGGAAATAAGGTCTGTGGAAAACAAACCTGTTTGATAAATGCACGTTTTGTTCAGCCGGATAATCTCCACATGTCTACCCTACTTTTATAATTTTCGAATCATAAATCTAATCGATAGATTACAAAAGGGTTTTAGCATATAGGTGGCGCGTGAGGCTCAGGTTTGGGAAGGCTAAATCACTTTTTTTTTACCTGACGCTGCCCGCCTCCGGCGTCTATAGAAAAGAGATCAACTCAGTGAAAGCACCGCCTGTGTGACCAATCAGAGCTCAGTGTGCGGAGTTTAAATCTATCAAGTCATATTACAGGATAAAGGAAATACAGTTTAAACTACCGTATGCAGAGAAGACGCCGACGTGTCGCACTTATCATTCATATCACATTCAATCAGATCATCGATCATATAATATCATAGCCGGAGATAATAGTATATTATCTCCTTATCTGAGTCAGCTGAGCCGTATATGGCCGTGCAACACTCACAGTGTCACATACTGTATGCAGAAGTATTATTTTAAGCAACACATTAGGTTGACGAAACACTCGAGACAAATGTAATTAAAGTCAGATCCACTCGTGTTTTAGACGGGCAGTGATATCATAAAACTGTTACGCTTTCAAACACTCGGTAGTTTATTTATTTTTTAACCAGTTGTTCTGTATTCACCTTGCAGGTGGGTTGTATCCTGGATTATGATGTTTAAGTCATGGATGACTAATATTAGACAAATATGAACTTTAAAGTTCATATTTGTCTAATATTAGTTTACTTTTCATTATTGAAGTATGACGCTGCGCTGTCAGTACACTTGTCCCTGTTTGTGATTGGTCAAATGTTGCTAACCACACCCCTTTCACGTGAACGCGCTCTCAGCTGGTGAGAGAAGCCCTGGCTTGATTTACCGAGTTGATATTAACCAGCGTCGAGATCTCGTTTGTTAGGGTTAGTTTAGATAACTCAAACATATCCAGGGTTTGAACTGGCTTCGTAGTACAGGGCACAGGTGGCTGCATAGCAGTGCTAATGTCAAAGACACAAACATTATATTTTTATTTTACCAGGATGCAGTGACACAAATATTAAGGCTAGCCTTCCCTAGCCTACAGCACCTGCCGCCCCTGGTTTTAGGACGCGTCACTGCAGCCAACTCCATCGAACAAGCTGGCTGAAACTTTCTCTCCCTCTTCTTCTCATGCTCCCTGTCACTCTCCTTTAACTCCTCCGGTGACTTTCTTTTATTTGAAGATTGTTTTTTGCCCGGCGCTTGACCGGTTACCGCTGGTATTAAAAACATTTGGCGAATGGTTAGGTGGCGCGATAATCTGTAGTGAAGGAGCGCGCTCACGGGAGCCTGCTCGCGCTGCGCTCCGCAGCAAACAGCTGTTTGCTTTTCACCCAACAACAACAACGACAACCGACTCACGGAACGCTATGTTGTAGCGTTGATAAACGAAACAATTTAACTAAATTGCTAGTCAAGATACCAATACCACAGGAAACATTTTTTTCAAGCAATATTTTTAGTGGCCCAAGTAGGCAAGTGGAAAGTACGTTATGCTTCCGGCCCAGCGGGCCGGTTACCGGCCGGCCCACATCGTCCGACCGGCCCACTTCAGTACCGGCCCACCGGGATTCGTCCCGAACGTCCCGAATCCCGATGGGCCGGGTACTAAAGATACTAAAGAGACTACAGATAGGCTACTAAAGATAGGCAGGTACTTGCTTTCAAGCAGAACACAGGGGGAAACAAATTTAGCGGGAGTGTTTACGTGTGTAGGCGTAATGACGTACAACGGACTCGACCATTTCTGTAGTCCTATTCAGCCACTCGGTAACAACCATCGTTTTTCAGACACGTAAACTCTTCAAAAATCACCAGTGGGGTCACTGCTGATGTATCTACTGTCGTAGAACAAAACGTGATTTATCTCTTAAATTTGTGTCAACCACAGACCTTATTTCGAGCTATTTTCCAAAACCCTATGGAGAAAATACATTGCTTCTTTGACGAAGGAACCGGAAGTGCTAAAAATGCTAACTTACTTCCGGGTTTTAGGACGCGTCACTGCGGTTCTCTATTCATATTATGTGTCCCGGTGATAAACATGTATATCATACATCACGTCTCTCCTGATGGAATTGAAATTACGGGCCAAAAGTTGTATTGACTTAAAGTACCGATACTAATTAAACGGAGGAATCGTACCGTTTTTAATGGCAGGGTATCGCGGTACCTTTCATGTATCGGTACACCGTGCAACACTACTACACACTGTACCTACCACACACACTTACAGCTCCTAAAGCAGTGACCACCAACTGGCGGCCCGCGGGCCACATCCGGCCCGCCAGACATTCTCATCCGCACGACGGGGGTGACTGTCATAGATATATATAAACACTAGATGACTCACCCGCGCTGCTGGCCAATTGAGACCGACGTTGCCACTTGGCCGCCATCTTGCTACAGGCAGTTCTCTCATTCATAACATTATGGTTTACTATTTAAATAACCATAGCTTGCTCAATTTTCAACCAATTTCCAAACGGTTTAGTTTTTTATAAACATCAAAGATGTAGTTATGATACTGCATACTTATAATCATGGACTTTCATATGAAAATAACATTAATCAGATAAAGCAATAGCTATACACACACACACACACAGTGTATATATATTGCCGGTGTATATATTTCCATTTATTTTATTATATTGTTTAAAAATTAAAATACATTTATATTTTATATATAAAAATCTCATGTTACCACTCTGTAAGCCAAGAGTTGTTAATTTAGCAATGCCTTAGCTTTAAGAACAGGGACACAACTAATGACAACAGCATATGTTGGTATATTATTTAGATATTCACACCTTTATCAGAAGAACCAAACCAACATAAAATGTGCTCACAGACAGGCCAGTTCTGTCTAATTTATCACAATAAGATGGCGGCCGGTCAGCTACGCTGGAAAATCTCCCATGAGCCATCTAGTGTTTATATATATATATCTATGGTGACTGTGGCGTTCACCTCCCACCCATTATTTTTGTTTACAACGTCGTGAGTAAGGTGCAGTACCGGAGTCCAACAGAGAGGCAGCAGCTGCGACACAGTGGACTGCGTACTGCGAAACCTTCCCTGCCTTCAAGAAGAAGTGACCCTTCCTTGTGAAGAGTCTGCTTTGTGCGCTCCGCAGCAGTAGCCCCGCTGCGACGGAGTCCAACAGAGAGGCAGGAGCTGCGGGACAGTAGCCTAGAAGCAGGGTTGGGTTGTAACCATAGACTGGTTGTAACGGAATACATGTAACGGCGTTACGCAGAATATACAAATCAAGTAGGCTAACTGTATTCAGCTGGCGTTACATTTCAAAAACGAGTAATCTGATTACAGTTGCTTTCATAAACCTGAAGTGAATACATTGTGGAATACTTATTGAAATTATTAGTGGAAAAGTTTCCTCACAAAATGTAATATTCATTACCGGCAGAACTGTGTGCACACTGCACAGCGCTGCAGCATGTCTGTGAGTGAGAGAGAAGTGCAGCGTGTCTGTGAGGCCCCGCCCCCGCACGCAGTGAGAGAGAGATCTCTTTTTAAATATATTTAAAGTTAGAAACGGAGATGGTTGGATAAAATGTGCAAGATAACGTTTATGAAGCATTTCTTTATTGTCGAAATTATGACATTTCATAACGGGATCAAATCAGAGTGAATGGCCTGCTGCTGCTGAATGCATGGGGCAAGTGACTGGAACAAGTTTTAAAAGTTATTACATCCTTTCAGATAATAAATTAAAGGTCCGCAGTACCTGAGCGTGCTCCACGAGCATTGTGGACTATATAAAAAATCACTGGCCCGCGATTGTGTCTATTGGATACATTTTGGCCCTTGGACAAATGTAGTTGGTGATCCCTGTCCTAAAGCATAGGCTATATATCAGGATACAGCCTTTGTGTATTTTATTATGTGAAGCACTAAATGGTTTTAGAAAAATATCGACTCTTTGTTTGTATATATCTACTAAACTACAGCATACAAATACAGAGAGTAATGTAGGCCTGTTATACTGAGTGATATATATTTTACACACTGCTCTGCTTTCTGCACAACCTCACAGCTGTTCTCACTGTAAATATCGCATTGTGATGAAAGCAGTTACTAAAATAATATCCAGGGGATGCATGTAGAGCTGTCATTGGCTGAGATAAGTCCGGCCGTCCGTCACGACTCTTTGAAACATCTCTGTTGCCGGAAATACATCCCTGGAGGATGCATCAGTCAGTGTATCCTCGGTTATAGCTCCTCCAGAGAGCCTCCTCGATGCTCGGTCCTCGATATGCATTTAGAGAAATTAGATGTCCTTCAACATGGCACGCTGAAATTCATTTCCGGGTCACTACCGGAGGACCGGGGAGTCGAGGAGGGGGAATTACAGTATTGAGAAGCCTTCGCTGTGTCTTTTACCTTCTCATTGTATGTTATTATTGTAGACTGAAACAAAAAACATATTAACATTACGTCACTAAATATGTGTTATGACCTGGGTAATATTAATTCTTAATTGTATTGCTTTTCACACAATTTGCCATCATTTATCTATATCTTGTAACATCACTTCCCTGTCCAAGCTTGGGGCAGGAACATGTCTGACAGAGGGGAGCAGGAATAAAAACTCACTGAAGTCCATATTCAGAGTGTTTTATTGATTGAGCTCTCAGAGGGATGGAGTCAGTGTGAAAAAAAGACAATGTTAAAATGTTGTGAACCAGATTATTGAATGTTTGAAAGAGAAAGGAGGATTTTTGTGGCAACACAAACAAACACACATACTTGACTCACTGCTAAGAGTGTACACACACACACACACACACACACACACACACACACACACACACACACACACACACACACACACACACACACACACACACACACACACACACACACACACACACACACACACACACACACACACACACACACACCACACACACACACACACACACACACACACACACACACACACACACACACACACACACACACACACACACACACACACACACACACACACACACACACACACCACACACACACACACACACACACACACACACACACACACACACACACACACACACACACACACACACACACACACACACACACACACACACACACACACACACACACACACACACACACACACACACACACACACACACACACACACACACACACACACACACCACACACACACACACACACACACACACACACACACACACACACACACACACACACACACACACACACACACACACACACACACACACACACACACACACACACACACACACACACACACACACAGGCCTGCCTGGTCCTACACAGCCCCGTGCAGGTACAGGGACAGGAACTTGCTGAATGCTTCTGGCTTGTATCCTGCCAGACCAGCTGGTACCTGCAGGGAGACACACAGCAACCAATCAGAATCAACTTTGCTCTGCTGCTCTTTCCTGTCATTATTCTGTTATCCAATTACAGCACATTCAGTTTTTAAGGAGATGGTAGGTTTGGCCCTGCCAAGCTTCCTCTCTACTCGGCCTGATCATAGAATATAGTAATAAATGAGCCTCGATTGTCTAGTTCTTTTTAGTTTATCTCTCTTTGTGTCGTGATGCAGACTCACTGGACCAAACTGATTTAAATAATGGTAATGTTTGAGACTTGCTATAAGTTACTCTAGGCTTGGGTCACAGTTATGGACAAATAGAGATGTTAGGATCTTACCTTCACTTGCTTCCTTTGGATGAGTGGTCGGACTTTTGCGAAATCATAGAGCTCAACATCTTCATCCAGCCACACCTGCATGTAGCAAACAGCATTTAAACATCCAGCAGACAACAAAGAAAAAGCAGCAAACTAATTTTTTACATCTAACGAAAAGTCCCTTTACCCCCGCCCCTCAACGATGCCCACCACAATCACTGAAGCAGAGACGCGCACCATCTCCCCCGTCTTCATCACCGTGCCTACGTCAACCACCTCCCCCCCTGCGGCCGACAAACTGCACCTCAGACTGCATTCCCTCTCGCCTTCTCAGAGACGTTTTCGAATCAGTTGAAGCAAGTATTTTATTACTTATAAACACCTCTCTTAGCTCAGGATGTGTTCCAGCTGCCTTCAAACATGCCGTGGTCAAGCCACTACTTAAAAAGAAAAATCTTGACCCCTCCATTCTCGCACATTTTAGGCCCATTTCCCAGCTACCTTTTTTATCTAAAGCCCTGGAGCGAGTAGTCTACGCCCAGCTGCAGTCATTTTTAACCACGCATGGCATCCATGAAAAATGTCAGTCTGGCTTTAAACCCATGCACAGCACTGAAACAGCCCTTTTAAGAGTTTTTAATGATCTGCTCCTCGCCGCCGACTCAGGTAGCCCAGCTGTTCTGGTGCTGTTAGACCTGACAGCTGCCTTTGACACTGTGGACCATAGCATCCTGTTGTCACGGCTTGAACAGTCCGCAGGCATCACAGGCCATCTGCCCTTGCATGGTTCAGGTCTGACCTGACAGACCGTAGCTTTTTAGTGCAGCCAAAGCCCCTCTTACCTGTGGGGTCCCCCAAGGCTCAATTCTGGGCCCCATCCTCTTTTTACTGTACATACTAGGCTCAATTCTCACAAAACACAACATCCCCTTCCACTGCTACGCGGACGATGTACAGATCTATCTGCCTCTCAAAGCAAATGTCAACTCACTACAGCAGTTGATGGACTGCTTAACAGAGATGAAATCCTGGCTGAGCAAAAACTTCCTTACCCTCAGTGAGAGCAAGACCGAGGTAATCTTTTTTGGACCCCAACCTCCAGCCTCTCCGGTTGATATTCTGGGCTCTCTAAGTAAAAACATCCTCCCCTCTGTCATGAACCTTGGAGTGACCTTCAATAGCACTTTTAAATTCGACAAGCAGGTCAGCACCGTAGTCAAATCCTGCTTTTTTAAAATAATTGATATATTCATATCTTAATCTGCACTGTAACTTGTATTATTTTTGCTTTTTATCTTTGCTTTTACATTTTTTTTTAGATATCATTTTACAATATGTTTCTTAATGCTCTTAATTTCTTTCTTTTTTGTAAAGCACTTTGAATTGCCTTGTGTTGAAAGGTGCTATATAAATAAACTTGCCTTGCCTTTTTATGACAACACATATTGTACTAGTGCAATATACAATTTGGAGTAAGATCAATATTTGGTAAATGCAAAATATGTGAAAATATCTGAATGAAGTATTGTAGAGCTGCAGAGAAGTCCAGGCCTAGAAACAATCTTAATACACAAATCCATGTTTGTTAAAGATCCTATTCAACATAATGTATTTTTCAAAAATGTTTAAAAAAATGCTAATTTCCTCTAATATTGCCGATCATA
The DNA here is from genome assembly GCA_036324585.1 of Champsocephalus esox. Lineage (NCBI taxonomy): Eukaryota > Metazoa > Chordata > Actinopteri > Perciformes > Channichthyidae > Champsocephalus > Champsocephalus esox. The sequence continues at coordinate 4,423,045 of CM070481.1, forward strand.
TCTAAATTACACTACAAGTCAAAATAATCGCAATGAGCTATTTTCTTCAAATTGTGCAGCCCTATCGGAAAGCTCTTTGCTTGTGTATTTACAGCATAATATAAAGCAGGGGTATCCAAACTATGGCCTGGGGGCCAAATGCGGCCTGTTGTCCATTTTGAATTGGCCCTCAGCTAATTAAAAAAGTATAATCGAATTGGAATATGGCCCACAGCTGAAACTTGTGTTTTTCTTTTATCGTACGTCCTACATACATACACATATATATATATATATATATATATATATATATATATATATGTAGACATTCAGTCAATTAAAGTTGAAAACTTTTTCTAATCAATCTTAGTAGAAGATAAAGAAATGCATTTGCATAACAAGCTTTTTAAAAATAATTGTCCCTTATTATAATCAATCTGAGGCTTCTGTTTTAAGGAACGAGCTGCTAACACTTTTGTAAGAAAACAAATGAAACCCTATGGAGAGCTGGGATGTAGGCTGTTTTTTTTTCAAAAGTATATAAGTTTGGAGCATCATTTACCTACATTTGATTGATTTTGCTAACCTATAACTTAACTTAACATATGAGGCAATATACCTCACCTCAAGTGAGCGGCCCATCCTTTTGTATATCTTTCTGTATGTGGCCCTCAGTGAAAAAAGTTTGGACCCCCCTGATATACAGTAAAACATCACAATGATATTGATGTATTGTTAATGGAGCACCTGGTTCTTGATGCCGTCGTCTCCTGAGAGATCCGTGGTGTTGAGCTGGAAAACCATAAACTGGAAGATTCTACCGTTGGTCCCCACTGCCTGTACGGTTACCGGACGATCTAATACACGCTGGGGCTGACACACACCACACAAAACACACACACACACACACACACACACACACACAGGCAGACAAAAAGAGACAGAATGATAAATATAGAGTTTGAGAATGCGGATCAGCATCTGGTTAAACAGGAGACCTTTCTACATATAGACACAGACCAGTTCTAATTTGCTTGTATGTAATACAGTGATGAAGGAATGACTACTTAATCCTATATCAAATATACTTTATTCGTCTCGCAGCGGGGACGTTTTGAAAAACCCGGAAATATGTTTTATATATATTTTGGTTAACTGCTTTATGTAAGGTCTGTGGTTAACATAGGCGGAAGAGATTTTCACGGTTGGTTCTACGACATAAAACACATCAGTAATACCCCTAGTTAATGTCTGAAGCTTCTATAGTTCATATTATTAGCCTGATAAAAAGTGATTCAATGAGACTACTAAATGTCATCATGATGAACATTAGCCTCCTTTAGCTTAGCGGTGGGGACATGAAGACATGTGACCATGATGTAGTTTGTTTATAGCCTAACGTTAGCTTCTTACTTCTGGAGATTGCCTTTTACATTTCAAACATCACAAAGCGTTGATAATACGTGAAGCAAAATGTGTAAGTATCTTAAAAGGTTGTGTTAAAAAAAAGCTTAATTTCTGCAATATTTCAAAAAGATATCCCATTGCTTTTTGCCTACGATCTTAACTTCAGGGTTGGACTACAAAAACACACTGCACCACTTCATGACATGGTAGTAAAAGTGATCAAGTGTAAATCCTTACCCCATACAGTTTCTGTGCACGGACCAGAGCGTTGCCAAAGGTAAACATCAACATCTTGGCTCTGAACTGATCCGGACGCAGCTTACAGTTAGCATCAGCTCCCTCCAGAAAGAAAAGTGTGTGGGCATGGGGGTACGGGTAGTCATCCCTGAAGCCTGATAGGATAACAGAGAGGTCATTTTATTAGGTGACACTCCTTGTGCTATACTCCGTCTCAGGGGAAACAGCTCACTGATGTTGTAACATGTTCCCCACCTGAGCAGTTCATCTCCTCCTTGTACACGTTCACCTTCTGCAGGTTGATGGTGGGGGAGACAGGATAGAACGTTTCCAGCACATGATCTGCCGTGTCGCTCACTTCCTGTTTCCCAGAAACCTCTGGGAGAGGATCCATGCAGGTGTGCAACAAACCATTCTGACCTCTAATCTGGAACAGGTCCTCTCCTGGTGGTTGAACATGGAATGAAAATAAAAGCTGTTGCAGAATGCATTCAGTATGTTCAGATTGATTTCCTCTGCCATGTTTGTTGGATTGTGAAAAACTACTGGCCCAATTATCAAACGTGCTGGAAGAGCAGGCCAATAAGACCCAATGACATTTTGTAGTGCATCTGAATCGCATGGGAATACACACATTATCTTTTGTATTTTGTTTACACCGAGAGAAAGAGCATTTGGCTTGACTGCACTCTCAAGAGCATTGATCAACTTGTTATACTTATTTACTGTCCCCAGGATTGCAAGATTGGTCCGTCTCTCTCTTGGTTTACCTTTTTGCAATTGTACTGTGCAATAATCACTTTTATGTGAAAACAGATATTTTTGTAAACATCCCAACATTTGTATTCATGTCTTCGCACCTTAATATGTAACTTATGTCACTTGTTTTTTTTAAATTGCTGCTACTTTTTAGCCATGGTTACAGTACGTAATTATTTGTCTTCAATTTTATTATTTTACTAATGTGTGCTTTTATTTCTCTATATTTCATTAGTTTGCATCCTCTTTTTGACCCGCTATGCCACTTTTGCTGTAACTGAAAATGTCTCCGCTGCTGGACCTATAAAGACATTCTGATTCAGATTTGATAAAGACTGATATGTTACAACTACTTTTGGATGGTTTGCCATGGCACATTGTACATGTGAGCACAACCAACTGGCCAGTGTTTCCACTTATCCTGTCAAAGATATTCCATACTCTCAAATGGTTTAAACCGTGCATTCTTTATAAACTTTAAAGCACTTTTCTTCTTAAGTGCTTGAGTTGGTGCATTGCTGCCGAACCAAAATGCTCAAGAATGTGTATTGTTTAACTGCATGCCCACTAGAATGATGAGGATATACAAAAAGAAAACTGTTGGTATTGTTCCATACCACTAGTGGTGATCAAAACCTCCACCGCGCCTTTAAGGAGAGGGTGGTTTACCTCTTCTCCATGTAGTTGCCAGTGAGCATTTCTCAGCTTGGGTCCTCCGTCCAATGGCTGGGTGGCTGCTCTGCAGAGTCGCACACAGGTGGAGCAGGTTGACCATCATCGTGTTGCTAGGAGACGAACAGAAACACAGTGAGAGAGAGTTGAGTGATGACCTCGTGAAAACAAGGATGGTAAAAGTACCGGTGCTTAAAAGCATCATCATTAGCAAAGGTCATCACAATGGTTCACTTAGAAGGTTCATTCAAGGGTACATCCCTTCAGAATCAGAAAGGAATCAGGTCTGTCGCCAGGTAGGGTTACACAAGTCGCCTTGTTGTATATGGTGCGTACATAAACACCGTGAAAGAGGATCAATCGGAAGAAAAGGACCAACAAATAAAACCATTATAAAAATCTATATAAAAACTATTATAGCATTGAAATAAAGAGAAATATGTACACGTAATATAGGTATACCAACAAACTATGTACAGTTTAATATGACAAAATGTAAACAAATCAAATATGTGCAGAAATGAAAAGAGGTAGCTCTGAGTACGATGGGTAACATTCAGAGGGTTGTGAGGATTGACAGTTTTAAAATCAACAAGTTATTGTTTTCATCATGAGTTAGTTACCGACTCAGGGCCTGTGTTCACATAGCCCGTTTCTGAGCCCAGCAGCGTGTTCTTTCCAGAGCTCGACTTATTTGGTGAGCGCTTGGAGATGATAATATTTCAAATATTCAGAAAGAAACTGATAAAGTCACTGTAGAAAATGGACAGAAGCTTGAATGTCCTTCAGACAGGAACTATCTTCACAAAGACCTAGAGATCATGTGTTTGAGCGGATCAGCCGGGTGGACTTCTATCTCCGCTTGGGATCGTTCTTCTCGCTCGATGGCTGTCAGACTGAGCGCTGACGCTCATGCATACAAAGTGTGAGAGCAACAATCTTCTGAACACCAAGTTCAAGGTGAAGATAAATGTCATCCAAATATTTAGTAGCACAATTAGATCATAAAAAGCAAGGGGCAACATACATACAGACAATGATACGTTGGGGTTTGCTTTGATACATTTGGATTTATGGAAATAAAATGTACAAAGAATAACAATATTATTGACTAAAAGGTTATGGATAGGTTTGTCTAAAGTAAGTCCATAAATGATGTTGTTTTGAAAAAAAGAATTGGTAAATCACAGACGGATTACACCGTTTTAAATTGGGGAGTTACTGGGAATTTTAAATAATTACTTCTTAATGTGTAAATAGGGCTTTTTGAAAAGTTTTGAGAGATGGCATTTCGGACAAATTAGGGAATGCGATTTTAATCAAAAATATTTGTAGTTGTTTTATTTGGGATTAATTTAGCCAAAGTTGCAGCCTCCAACAAAAAAATCATTTGCTGTAGATTTCGATATAGTTATTTTGAAATACTTTGTTATTATAAAAAAAAAGCTGTATTCCTTGTCAGTACATCAAACATGTACTTAAGAGTTGTTGATGTACTACTTGACCAGACATTAAATCGCTGAATGTTTGTCGTTGTCCTGACACACTACCTGTATCTCTCTTTGCCGGGCCGCTCTTCTGTGGTGTCCCAGAAGCGGGCGTGTTTGATGGCATTCTGCACACGTTCATCCTGATCTGGGATCTGATTGGCAGGATTCTCTGACAGTGAGAGGAGCTGAGGGGGCAGACTGGAGATCAGTTTGGTTTTGGTCAACCACAGAGCCTGAAGCACCCCTGAGACAGAGAGAGGAGGATTTCAAGAGACGTGACATTTTGAAGTATTATTACAATTATTTCAAATATTATCAAAATGCAATTACTAGTTTTTTTTATTCCGACTACAATTGGATGTTTTCAGGAAGAGTTTTTGTGTAATTTAGCAGTCAATTACATTTTATTGTTGTTATTATCAGCGAAGCAATACAGTTCTGAAAAATGAAAGAATTCTGTATATTAATAATCCTCCAAAAAGCACTTGAACTACCCTGTATGTATGCATGTCAGTGATGTAAAGTAACTACGTATATTTACTCAAGTACACTTTTGATGGGACTTGTACTTTACTTGAGCATTTCCATTTGATGTTACTTTGTACTTCTACACAATTCGCTAAAATTCAGAGGTTAATTGTGTACTTGTACTCCACTACATGTATTTAACACCTTTTGTTTAGTTACTTCACAGATGTGGATGAATGATGTGAAATATAATCAAGTGTTAAATCAGACTTTAGTTCCACCTGGAGTATATTCCCAGTCTACAAAGTACTTCAGACTAGCTGCACCTTTACTAGCTTTGAGAACACTTTCATGATCAATCATTATATAACATATCATATATATTATTCTGAAATGGACCAATCTGCACAATGACTACTTTTACTTTTGGTACTTTAAGTATTTAGCCAATTATTTTTTACTTTTACTTGAGTATCATTTTGATTGCTGGACTATAACTTCTTACAGAGTATTCCTACACTCTGGTATTTCTACTTTTACTCAAGTACAAGATCAGAGTACTTCTTCCACCTCTGCTTATTTGTACACACAACAGTGTACTTCTTGTGTAATACAGTAATGAAGTGAGGATCCTACCCTCCAGAGCGCTGGTCCTCTGGTTGAACACAAAGCACGACCTGTCTTTGAACAGCGGCATCTCGTGAGCCGGGGGAGCCCGGTAGTGACCCGGGTCCTTGTAGCTCCTCTCCCACTGCGGGTGGAAAGGCTTGGACAGTCCCGGCACATAGTGCATCTTCTCCCCGTAGGTGACTGCCTCCAGCCCGGGTATCTCCACTCTCTCCCGGGGTGTGCGCACAGGCCGGACCTTGGATGTCAGACAGCGGCTGATGGAGAGGTGTCTCCGGGCCTGAAGGTGGCTGCCTCCTCCATGTGTGGACAACCGGGACAAGTCCTTGAGGAGAACGGTTTGAGAGAACAGCGGAGCCGCCGCTTTCAGACACTGAGCCGTTTCCGGAAACATATTGGCGCCTAATGTAATTTATACAGAGTTTTTAAAATGTAAACTGTAATTCTGACATAAGTCATTGCCTGTAAATGCTGCTGCAGGGCGCCGCCATGTTGGATTTTCTTCTTCTTCTGTTTTTTATTTCAATGGCGGTTGGCCACCAAAGATTTGGTGTATTACCGCCACCTTCTGCTCGCAGTAGATAAGATAGATGGGTGGATGAGTGGAGAGTAGCCAGTGGCGGTTCTAGCTGATATGATGCCCTGGGCCAGGGGTCGGCAACCCGCGGCTCTCGAGCCACATACGGGTCTTTAAGCCCTCTGCTCTGGCTCCCTTGAGCTTAGACAAAAATAAGAAGGAAATAAAATAAAAGTATTTGTAGGACTATTTACATTTTGTTGCATGGTTGAAAATGTTTGGTATCTAGTATTTTGAGGTGATACTGTGACACATAAATAAAAAACAAAACGGTTTTGATTAGGTCAACTAAAATACGTGTCACATACTGCTACGGTCCCGCACCAGCACCTTTTCTTGCAGGTGAAAAACCTGACCCCTGGCTAGATGAGCGAACGATGGATACATCAGAGAAAATATAAGTATCGGAGGAACACAGAGGGTTTAGTTCTGCGTGGTTAGAGTTATATGCTTTCAAGCAAACGATGCTGGTTTACCGGTATGTTTGATATGTAGAGAGAAGTTGTTAAAGGTGCTGCAGCCTTTACGTATCGAGGAGAAAAACAGGAGAGGAAGACAGCTGACGATCTTCAGTCATAATTCAATCAGTTAACTCTTTTTAGGGTGCAGCTATATGTTTTATTTATTTCAAAGTGGGCCCATTTTAATTATGTATTTTTTACTTCTAATGTGCAGAGGACTCCCCAAGTGCTGTGTTTAATTTATTAAGTAGGCCAGTGAATTTTCTTTTTATTCTCCTTATAGAAGGCATGAATATAACAAAGTATAGGTTGCTATAGTGCACAAATGTCTCCAAAACACAAATAGAACAATCAAATGTACAATCAAAATAACTACACAAATTAAATAACAATATCACAAAATAAACATGAAAATAAAAAAGTAGTAGGAAACATACATTAATAAATAAAAAGACATAAGCTATAGAATACAACTCCACAGTGGCAAAGCCCCAGGGGTGGATGAGATCCACCCAGAAATGCTGAAGACTCTGGGTGTTGAGGGACTGTCATGGTTGACACGTCTCATCAACGTTGCGTGGAAGTCGGAAACAGTACCGAAGGAGTGGCAGACCGGGGTGGTGGTTCCCCTTTTTAAAAAGGGGGATCAGAGGGTGTGTGCCAATTACAGAGGCATCACACTACTCAGCCTCCCCGGGAAAGTTTATCCAAGGTACTCGAAAGGAGGGTCAGGCCGATTGTTGAACCTCAGATTGAGGAGGAACAATGCGGATTCCGTCCTGGTCGTGGAACGACGGATCAGCTTTTTACTCTCGCAAGGATCCTGGAGGGGGCCTGGGAGTACGCTTATCCGGTCTACATGTGTTTTGTAAACTTGGAGAAGGCGTATGACCGAGTTCCCAGGGAGTTACTGTGGGAGGTGCTGCGGGAGTATGGGGTGAGGGGGTCTCTACTCAGGGCCATTCGATCTCTGTACTCCCAAAGCGAGAGCTGTGTCCGGGTCCTCGGCAGTAAGTCGGACCCATTTCTGGTGAGGGTTGGCCTCCGCCAGGGCTGCGCTTTGTCACCAATCCTGTTTGTAATATACATGGATCGGATTTTGAGGCGTAGTCGTGGGGGAGTAGTCATTGTTCAGTATGCACAATGTAGACTTTTTCAGAATAGGAACTGTTAGAACAATAACACAACTTCCTACACTAATCCTTTTTTGGCATAACATATCTCACAAAAGATGGGCTACAACATATACTGTAGGCCTATATTACAGACGTCTTTTAATTAAGTCTCCAGTATTGAAAATTACACAAAGGGCTTGTCAGTACAATTACCTTTGAGGTGTTTGCTAAATGAAGGTGACTAAATCAATAACGATTATATGGTTGTTTATAACGTTTTTATTGCAAGGTATACATATTATCGTTCTGAAGTATGACGGTTTGAAATTATTCCAATGTTAGTTGATGAACTGACAACGAAACACAGGAAGCTAACAAGCAGCATTGGAGTTAAGGTTACCGGCATTATTTAATGACAGCTTAATATAGCCAAACTAAATAAATGAGATGTTACAGGTGCATACCTTTATCTTTTGAGCATTTCTCTTCTTCTTATTTCCTTTTCTTTATAAACTGTATATGTCTATGTCTGATTATGTATGTGTATATATATATATATATATATATATATATTGTGTGTGTTTATACATATATATGTATACAAACATAATTGGGTGTACATGTGTGTATGTACTGTATATATACATATGTGTATATATTTTTAATATATTTAAATTGTATTCCTCTGGATTGTGAGAAACAGCATTTTAATCTCCTTGTCTATCAGACAAACACAAGATTGACAATAAAGTTCACTTTGAATTTTGATATTGTAGCACAATTAGCTCATTATTGCTTAATTGATTGTATGTTTACATAAATACTTGTATTGTATTGTAATTTATTTTATTATTAGACATTTTACTAACTTCTTATGTTTATATATACATTTGTATCAAAAAAAATGTATATCCTTTATTCTATTTCATTCTTAAAAGTAGCAACTGTTACATAAACCCAATTTCCCCCAGGAGAAATCGAGTAATCTGATGATAAGCCTGCGGTTTCATTATCCAGCCGTCTTCAGATCATCTTGCATTCTTTGACTTTCTTTTTTAATTTCTTGCGATTACATGATCAACAGACTCCTCATCCTGAAAATGCCCACATAAACCAGATGGACGCTTTCCTATAATCATTATTGTGTGCATTTTATAATATAATGTCCAAAGGTTATCTTGTTAAAAATCCAAAATGTTTAATTAAAGTGTTTTTTATTGGCCGATCAAAGAGCAACACATGTGCTTGATGCCACCCCTGACAGAGTGAGACACAGTGCTTGTTAAGAACATGACAAAAATCTGTCTTTTTATTGATTATTTATCACCTTTAATTTTCAGTAGAAGAATAATACATAATAAAATAAAGGTTCCATTATTGAACAATTATTTTTAAAAAAAATCCAAAGAATGGAACCTTGTGGAACCCCAACAGGGTTGACAAAGTAGGAGGATTTGGTACCGTTGACCAAAACACACTGTTTTCTGTTCGATAAGTAAGACTTAACCCAATGTATTGAATCTACTGAAAAATTGAAATAAGTCAGCTTTGTAAGGAGTACTTGGTGGTCAACAGTGTCAAAAGCCTTCCTGAGATCAAGGAAGACAGCACCTACATATGGGCTTGTGTCCAACATACATTTAACCTTTTCCACAAAGACACAGTTAGCTGTCTCATTGGAGTGGTGAGAACGGAAACCAAACTGCATTGGGTGGAGTGGAGCAAAACCTTTGTCTAAATGTTTGGTGATTAGTTTTGACACCCGTTTCTCAGCTATCTTAGAGACACATGGGAGGATGCTGATTGGTCTGTAATTAGACATCATTGTCTTATTCCCAGATTTAAAAATCGGTGTCACCGTGGCCACCTTCCAGGATGATGGAATTTCCCTCGTGCTGATAGATTGATTTACTAACATAGTAATTGGCTGTATTAGACCGTCAATATGTGTTTTTATAAAGTTGGTGTCTAAATCATCTGCATAGCCTTAGAACCTCTTAACCAGACCCGGCGCCAGAACAAATCTAAAGGGAGGGCATATGATTTTCATGGGAGGGCCCACAAAACCGTCACGTGCTGCGTGCCTGTGGCACAATATATATCAAACAGCAAGGCCAACAGCATTGTGTAAAGACGCACACTTATCGCAAATACACAAATAAAGGGCAACATAGCAACCACTTTGAAACATTGTGTGCGTGGCAGCACAAACACTGGTAAATCACGAGCAAGGCACACTGGTTAAGGATGGCAGCTTCCTCATCGTTGCACTTGGAGAGAAATATTAGAGACGGAGACGATGAACTGTTTAGCCCGCCTTGGGCATGGTTTATTTTCCTATGCACTGCAGGTGCATCCTTTCGCTCAGCCGAGCTAACTTAGAACAACAACACACATAGATCTGGACTGAATGTGCATCAGGTGAACACACCCTCATTTACATATGACGAAAGCCTGCATCCTTAAGTAGCACATAACATTTCAGTGCCTCACAGTGGTCCAATAATAACATGACATCCCTTTGTGAGCTTGAGTACAGAATAGACATAAGGCGCATTCACACCGCAGTACTTTTCCCACAAAGGTTCATGAGAACTTAGTTCATGAGAACTCTTTAGTTCTGAAGAACCAGCACCTTACCGTGGTAGAGAGGTGTGTGTGCCCTGATGAACCTGGGGGCTGTGTTGTCTGGAACCTTGTGTTCCTGGTAGGGTCTCCCATGGCAAATTGGTCTCAGGCAAGGGGCCAGACTATGATTGGTTCAAAAGACCTCATGAAAGAAACAACAACAAGTGAGGATACCCGGCCCGGAGGAAGCCCGGGGTCCCTTTCTGGAGCCAGGCCCAGAAGGAGGACTCGTCGGCGAGCGTCTGGTGGCTGGGCTTGCCACGGAGCCCGGCCGGGCCCAGCCCGAAAAGGCAACGTGGGCAACACCTCCGCTTCTCTGTCCCGCGGGCCCACCACCTACGGGAAACAGTGATGGGGTCGGGTGCGCTGCCAGAAGGGTGGCAGTGAAAGCGGAGGGTCTCGACGGACCAGACCCGGGCGACAGAAGCTGGCTTTGGGGACGTGAAACGTCATCTCTCTGGGGGGGAAGGAGCCGGAGCTTGTGCGGGAGGTGGAGCGGTACCAGTTGGATCTGGTTGGGCTCACCTCTACGCACAGCGTCGGCTCTGGAACCTTACTTCTGGATAGGGGTTGGACGCTATTCTTCTCCGGAGTTTCTCAAGGTGTGAGGCGCCGGGGGGTTGTGGGGATACTCACAAGTCCCTGGTTGGGTGCTTCGTTGTTGAAGTTTACCCCAGTGGACGAGAGGGTCGCCTCCCTACGCCTGCGGGTTATGGGGGGAAAACTCTGACTGTTGTGTGTGCTTATGCACCCAACAGCAGTTCAGAGTGTACGGCCTTCTTGGAGACCCTGGAAAGAGTCCTGTATGGGGCTCCTGAAGGGGACTCTTTAGTCTTCCTGGGAGACTTCAACGCACATGTGGGCAATGATGGAGACACTTGGAGGGGCGTGATTGGGAGGAACGGCCCCCCTGATATGAACCGGAGTGGTGGTTTGTTACTGAACTTCTGTGCTAGTCATGGATTGGCCATAACAAACACCATGTTCGAACATAAGGATGTTCATAAGTGTACGTGGTACCAGAGCACCCTAGGCAGAAGGTCCATGATCGATTTTGTTATCGTATCATCGGACCTGAGGCTGTATGTTTTGGACACTCGGGTAAAGAGAGGGGCGGAGTTGTCAACTGATCACCATCTGGTGGTGAGTTGGGTCGAGTGGCGGGGGAAGCCTCTGGATAGACCTGGTAAGCCCAAACGTGTAGTTCGGGAGAACTGGGAACGTCTGGAGGAGGCCCAGGTTCAGGAGGCCTTCAACTCACACCTCCGGCGGAGCTTTTCAGGCATTCCTGTGGAGGTTGGGAACATTGAACCAGAGTGGTTGGTGTTCAAAGCCTCTATTGCCGAAGCCGCGGCGGGGAGCTGTGGTCTCAAGGTCCTAGGTGCCTCAAGGGGCGGTAACCCTCGAACCTCCTGGTGGACACCGGTGGTCAGGGAAGCCGTCCGACTGAAGAAGGAGGCCTTCAGAGATTTGTTATCCCGGGGGACTCCCGAAGCAGTTGAAAGGTACCGACAGGCCCGAAGGGCAGCAGCCTCATCCGTGGCTGAGGCAAAGCAGCGGGTGTGGGAGAAGTTCGGAGAAGACATGGAAAAGGACTTTCGGGAGGCACCAAAGTTGTTCTGGAAAACTGTCCGACACCTCAGGAGGGGGAAGCAGGGAACCATCCAAGCTGTGTACAGTAAGGATGGGACGTTGTTAACCTCAACTGATGGAGTGTTAGGGCATTGGAAGGAACACTTTGAGGAATTCCTGAACCCGACAACTCCGCCCTCTATGTTAGTGGCAGAGCTGGAGTATGACGGGAGGGACCAACACCAATCTCCCGGGGGGAGGTCACTGAGGTTGTTAAACAACTCCACAGTGGCAAAGCCCCGGAGGTGGATGAGATCCGCCTAGAAATGCTGAAGGCTCTGGGTCGTCAACATTGCGTGGAAGTCGGAAACAGTACCGAAGGAGTGGCAGACCGGGGTGGTGGTTCCACTTTTCAAAAGGGGGATCAGAGGGTGTGTGCCAATTAAAGAGGCATCACACTACTCAGCCTCCCCGGGAAAGTTTACTCTAAGGTACTCGAAAGGAGGGTCAGGCCGATTGTCGAACCTCAGATTGAGGAGGAACAATGCGGATTCCGTCCTGGTCGTGGAACGACGGATCAGTTTTTTACTCTCGCAAGGATACTGGAGGGGGCCTGGGAGTACGCTTATCCGGTCTACATGTGTTTTGTAGACTTGGAGAAGGCGTATGACCGAGTTCCCAGGGAGTTACTGTGGGAGGTGCTGCGGGAGTATGGGGTGAGGGGGTCTCTACTCAGGGCCATCCAATCTCTGTACTCCCAAAGTGAGAGCTGTGTCCGGGTCCTCGGCAGTAAGTCGGACCCATTTCCAGTGAGGGTTGGCCTCCGCCAGGGCTACGCTTTGCCACCAATCCTGTTTGTAATATACATGGATCGGATTTCGAGGCGTAGTCATGGGGGAGGGGGTCTGCAGTTCGGTGGACTAAGGATTGCACCACTGCTTTTTGCAGATGATGTGGTTCTGATGGCTTCACGTCGCGACCTTCAGCACTCACTGGATCGGTTCGCAACCGAGTGTGAAGCGGCTAGGGATGAGGATCAGCACCTCCAGATCTGAGGCCATGGTTCTCAGCAGGAAACCGATGGACTGTCCACTCCAAGTAGGGAATGAGTCCTTACCCCAAGTGAAGGAGTTCAAGTATCTCGGGGTCTTGTTCTCGAGTGAGGGAACAATGGAGCGTGAGATGGGCCGGAGAATCGGAGCAGCAGGAGCGGTACTGCAGTCGCTTTACCGCACCGTTGTGGGTGGCTGGTGTCTCCCTTAGGGATAAGGTGAGAAGTTCGGTCATCCGGGAGGGACTCAGAGTTGAGCCGCTCCTCCTTTGCGTCGAAAGGAGCCAGTTGAGGTGGTTCGGGCACCTAGTTAGGATGCCACCTGGGCGCCTCCCTAGGGAGGTGTTCCAGGCACGTCCAGCTGGGAAGAGACCAAGGGGTAGACCTAGGACCAGATGGAGGGATTATATCTCTTCGCTGGCCTGGGAGCGCCTTGGGACCCCCCAGTCAGAGCTGGTTGATGTCGCCAGGGAAAAGGAAGTTTGGGGCTCTCTGCTGGAACTGCTGGAACTGCTACCCCCGCGACCCGACCACGGATAAGCGGGAGAAGATGGATGGATGGATGGTAATGTGGCGCAGTAAGCACTGACATATTGACATGCAAACATTACTTACTACTTTATGCTAATAAAGCTAGAGACGCCGTTTGCCTGAAAAATGGAATTGCCTCAGCAAAGTGTCCTTCCACTCATCCCTGCATTTCCTGGTCAAGTCCTTTTCAAACCCGAGTTGAATAAGGTGAGCTTTCCGCTGGTGCAGCATGCTCCGTCGGTGGTTACTGAAAATGTTTTTCAGGGCTGAAAACGAGTTCTCACAGGTAGCAGTGGAGGCCCCGAAAGTTAAGGCTGACTTAAATGCCCCTATGACACTTGGCATGGCTTCCAGGGTCTTGTGGAAGGTGGTGAGGAGTGTTTTAATGGTCCATTTGCCATCATCTGGGGGCGTAGAGCCTTCCATTTGTGCACGAAGAAACTGTCGGGCCACAACAAACTCGGCTTCTACAAGTTTAGTGCTGGTCAACTCCAACAGGGGCAATACTTTGTCTGTGTTCAAAAATAAATCACTCTCAGGATCAAGTGAAGCCAGTGATTCCATCAGTACGCTGTTGCGCTCTCCAAAGCACCGTGCCATCTCTCCACACACTGCGTCAATGCAGCTGTAACACAATCTCCTACTTTCTGTTACTGTTTCGTCCTGGTCAAGCCGTGCTCCAGTAGATTGCTCTACAAAGTAATCTTGTAGAGTTGTGTTTTTTGTTGTGCGTCTCTTCTTACTTTGGGGCGGGTCAGTCCTCTGTTGCTCCACACTTATCCCATAGCGCACCAAACTCGGTTTCTGTGCGCAGGCCCGCAACACACTCCGTGGCTGAGTTCACCAGTTGGACAGCTGTCAGGAGATCCATGTCTTTCGATTGTAGCATTCTATTAGGTGGTTCAAGAAGCATCAAAATCTTGTTGATGAGAAGCGCAATGAATCTGAAGTCCAGCTTTGAGAGGACACTCAGCAGTCCCACAGCTTCCACTCTCAGGTCAGCTGGGAAGGAGCATGCTACCTCAAATTATATTTTTTACCTCCACCTCTGTGATTTCCTCCAGGTCAAAAACAGGGTGTGTATCCACAATCGGGCTAGGGCAGACCTCAGATGGCGGGAAGAGCTTTGTAATGTCCAGAGCACTATTTATAAAATAGAATAGAATAGAATTCCATGATTGTCATCGCACCAGGTACAACGAAATTTAAAAAAGCAATCCTCGCAGTGCATTTCCACATAAAACGAATAAATATATATCTATATAAACATATACACATTAAACATGCTCAAACATCCATACCAACATGCATACATGCCCGCATATTATTTAAATACAGTTTACAATATAAAAAAACACAGGGATGATATTTTGCATCTCTGATGTCGATCAGTTAATAAGTTAATACAACTATTAAAAAGTAGTGCAAAATACTCATTTAGAGAGCTGGTCCACTGCAGGGTCTTTTATCAGGGCATCATTGATTTTTTTAATTCTAGTACATTCTACCTGTTTGGTATGTTTACCTAATAGTTTATTTAGGATTTCCCAAATGTTTTACTCTTACCTTTCTCACCTTCAATTATGTTGATGAAAAAGTTTGCTTTGGCATGTCTTATTGTTTGTGTTACCTTGTTACGAGCAGGAGTGAATTTCTGTCTATCAGTGGATAGTCCGGATTTCAAGCTCTGCTTTAGTAGTTGGTCTCTAGATGTCATGAGATTCCTGCACTGTAGATTCAGCCAGGGAAGATGATGTTCCTTCCTGTCCCTAATGCACCCTTTCCTTGAGAAGGGAGACATTGCATCGTTCATTTTAGATATAAACAGATGACTGTTTTCACCAATGTCTTCAGAGGAGAGAGTGTCCCCCCAATCAATCATTTTCACTGCCTCCATGAAACGCTGTTGCAGGTTTTTGGGGATGAAGCGTGAACCCAAGGCAGGGGTTTTAGGTGTGGCCATGAACCTTTTTTTGAGAGTTTCCTGACAAAAATAACAAGATTATGGTCAGAATTACCAGTCAGGGAGTTGTATGTTTTAACTATTCTGTCAGCTTTGTCTGTAAATAATAAAATCATAGTCTTGGATAGTGCTGCGTACCTAGACTCACATTCAGGTTCAGATCGAAGGTGAAATGACATGTGATGTTGTACACTGAGCACACTGGGATTAGCACTCATTTATTGACGCTGAATAACGTTTATCAGGGAATGTTTAAATAACCACAGACACCAGAATATATACGTAAGTGCTAGTTTTTTTGCGAGTCCATGTACCGGTGTTACCGTTTAACTGGTTACACCGGGGAAGTCGTTACATTACGTTAACGGTAGGAACGGGGCGTGTACTTTGAGGAGCCATTGTCGAATAGCCAGGAAATACACATTTCGATCGCTTCTTCTGTTGTTTACATTTATCTTTTGGTATATTTGGATCCCTAGGAACACTTTGATGCACATTCAGTATCAGTGTGTGAGGTTGTGGTTGCGATGCCGATATCCGGACGCGTACAGCGAGGACTACAAAATGACAATGAGGTGACTGGGGATGTCTGTTCAAAACATTGCAAACGTGAATAAATCATTTCAAATATGTATTTGTCTCCGACTGTCATTTGCACATCGTTGTTAATGTGATGTTTAGTAGCTTTGATCGCTGTCCATACCTCCAGACAGCCTCAAAGTAAGACACAAGTTGTTTACTCACAGCCCGAATGCAGCATCGAGATCCGTGGCCAGCTGTGATCCTCTCGATTAACTTGTGACAGGACCTCTGTAGCTAGTGTAGCGATCCTGCATAGGATGTTCAGGGTGTCACTCAGGCATCCCCCGTCGCTCTGCCAGTCATAGAGCTGCACAGTGATGCTGGTTGAGGTGCGGGCCTGTGGTTGGGGGAGCGGACGGGGGAGGGCGGGGAGTTGTGACGTAGACACTGCTATATCTATATGTGTAGGAGTTAAGTCAGTGTGTGGGAAGTGTGAGGTAGAACACCAACAATGTACCTGTACCTGTGATCATCTGTAAAGAATATCTGTTATTAAAGCCTAATAACGAGAAGCCTGTTTCCGACTCACCTTGTGAACGTTACATTGGTGTCAGAAGTGACTTTTCGAACGGAGGACGTCTATCCTGACGGGAGTTCGTAACTGCGTCACGAGCTAGCCGGTAAGCTAGCGGAGATGGAAAAGTTCAGCAAGATGGGAGTGAAGCAAGAAAATAGTGATGGAGAGGAAGATGGAGCATGCGGGTGGTCGAAGGACATGAGGGGAGAGTTCATGAGTGCAAGGGAGGCGAGAGAGCGCCTGAGAGAGTCGGCGGTGAAGATGGCTAGAGACGCGGGAATGTCGCCGTCTTCAGCGGCGTTTCGCGCCATTTCCAAGCTGGATGTAAACAACAATGGCGGCGCCCATCGACCAGCAGCCTCTGAAAAGGCAGAAGACCAGCCACACTCTCAGCCCCTCTATAGAGGGTTCTCCTCACAGCGTGGAGACCAGTGTGTCAGTGGACAGCGTGGAGACCAGCATGGAGACCAGCGTGGAGACCAGCGTGGAGACCAGCGTGTCAGTGGACAGCGTGGAGACCAGCGTGGAGACCAGCGTGGAGACCAGCGTGGAGACCAGTGTGGAGACCAGCGTGTCAGGGGACAGCGTGGAGACAGCGTGGAGACCAGCGTGTCAGTGGACAGCCAGTGGGTTGGTCCCTGCAGAGTACTGGAGGGGGTGGGGGGAGTGTTTGGGCTGTGTTTTATTTGTTCCTCGTGGGCGAGGAACTTTGTAGTGGGGGGGTAGTGTAGCGATCCTGCATAGGATGTTCAGGGTGTCACTCAGGCATCCCCCGTCGCTCTGCCAATCATAGAGCTGCACAGTGATGCTGGTTGAGGTGCGGGCCTGTGGTTGGGGGAGCGGACGGGGGAGGGCAGGGAGTTGTGACGTAGACACTGCTATATCTATATGTGTAGGGGTAGGAGTTAAGTCGGTGTGTGGGAAGTGTGAGGTAGAACCCCCACAATGTACCTGTACCTGTGATCATCTGTAAAGAATATCTGTTATTAAAGCCTAATAACGAGAAGCCTGTTTCCGACTCACCTTGTGAACGTTACACTATTCTCCAGTGAGCAAGGTTTTTATTAAATACCTCCATCCCTCTCATCACAACACAACTCTACACTGTGCAGAAAAAAACAACATAAATGAAAATAACCTTGCTGGATAGTTTAGAATGAAACAAACACTAAACTATCTTCCATGGCTGATACTGATGTCACAGTGACGGCTAAACCACAGACTAGTCTAGCGGGGGGGCACAAGTTGAATCCATATAATGAAATTGTTATTTTATATATGTATATACATATATATACATGCTATATATATTTATATTTATTTCTATCCTACATTAGTCTTGGAGGTTTTGGTTATTCTAGTCGGTTGATCCATTTGTTGTATTAAGTTGTGTTTATCCATGATCCGTTTTAAGCTCTTTCTATTTTGTTTGTCATTCCAGTTGATATTAAAGTCTCCTCCAATAATTAGCTCTTTGTTGGAGTCACAGGAATTCAGCAGGAGTTTTACCTGGTCATATAAATCCACCTTGGCGGTGGGTTGTCGATACAGGCAAATCATGGTGAGGGACATTTCCTCAGATAGTTTGATTTCCACACCAACACAATCAAATTCAATATTAGCTGGGAGTACTCTCCCTACAAGTAAAGGTATTCCTCACATAAAGCAACACACCCCCTCCTTTTCCCTTCAGTCCGTCATTCCTAAACACATTATATCCTGACTTAGATACAAGAGTGGATGGTGATGACTGTTTTAGCCAAGATTCCGATATTCCCAAACAGTCAATATTGGACTCAAGGAGGAGATGTTCTAGCTGCAAAATGCACCTTTGTACGTCCTTTATACATGAATATGTGTCCCCGGTGTTCCAGGGAACTCACCAAGTGTCAGAAAACACAACCCTCTCTATTTTCCTCCTTAGCCAAATCTCTAAAAAAGGAAGAAGGGTCTGGCTGCAGACCGCAGCAAGGAGGCGGATCGTATAGGGGCGGATCGTATAGGGGCGGATCGTATAGGGGCGTTTCCTAACTTTTTGTATCCAATAGCAACTTAAGGGATTCCAGCTGCTTTTATAAATCCTCGCAGAAGAAGTCATTCGTTCTAGTGATGGGAATTCCGGCTCTTCTGGGTGAGCTGGATCATTTGGCTCGGCTCACCAAGAAGAGCCGGCTCTTTCGGCTCCCAAAGGGCTCTTCAGTTTACCAGATATTATACCTTTTAATTAAATCAAATGTAGCCCTGTTTTGACAAATGATTTATATGTGTACACATATATCACTTAAATTATTCAAGACATCCTTTGTACTGAAGTATTCAAAAGTAAAAATTACATGTTTAATATAAATGATTTGCTGTGGCCAATTGTTTTCATTGCATTTACAGACCCGTGTAACTCTCTGATACCACCCAATGAATGCATTGACTTGCTTGTAGAACCACGCTACACAAAACAAATGGCAACACCTATAAAAACTATTTAAAAAAAGGGGCTACTGTATCAACCTATATAAAGTATATAAATATAGTTGTTCTCTCTGCAGGAGAGGGGAGCGTGCTTTGAGATCAACTGCTAGGCTGCAGCGGGGAGAAGAGGGGGACAAAAAGAGATCTCCGTCCTCCGTGTTTTATTCTTATAGAAGTAAGAAGAGAAGTAATGGGGAAGAAACCCTCTTTTTTACGCAGCGATCCAGACATAGACCTCAAATGGCGACATATATTCAGTTGCCAGTTACTTTTGGCATTAGGGCAGGGATATCTTTCAAGGTTTGACATAATGAATTGTGCTACTTTTAAAGCAAGCAACGATGTTTTCAAATCTGTAATCAAAAAGCTTCTCAAAAACACGATAGAAGCAGTTCCTGCCGTTGTTACGTTAGTTCAAACAGTAACAACGGACTGCTTTTCTTAGCGGATGCATGTCAATTTAAATCAATACATAAAACTATTTTTTAAATCAATAAAATAATTTTCTAAATCCATAAAAGCATTTCAATTATTATTGGGAGTCATGTCGTTACTTTGTTGAGAATGTGGCCATGTGTAATAAGCGGGATAATGTCCACATTGCACATTGCATAATGTGCCTTCATGCCGATCTAGATCCCTCCGCAAAAACAAAACAAAAAACGGCTCGTTCGCGGGCGAGAGCCGGCTCCCGTCGTTCACTATAGGATCCGCCCCTATAGGATCCGCCCCTCTACGATCCGCCCCTATACGATCCGCCTCCTTGCTGCGGTCTGCAGCCAGACTCTATAGAGAGGCGAAGTCCCTCCCTTTCCGGGAGCCTCCATGGGACCCCGGAAGCGTACAATTATACATTGAAGTCAATGGAGAGAGAAAAGTTATCTTTTGATCCCGTTTGAATTGTGCCACGAATGACACATATGATGTTTGTCAATTTAAAAGAATATTTTGCAAGTCAAAAAAATTAAAATGTGTCGTAAAACTGTGAAGTTACACTTTTTTTTGTGTGAAACCGCTGAGTGAACTACAGGTCTCTTGGTCTCGCACAATACGCGTCACCATCACAAAGACGTGATCAAATTTCACCTGTTTCTTTCAGAATGAGAATAAAAGTATAAAACGAGGTGAACATCACTACAAGTCTGAACACGTTGAGAGCTGTACATACACGAAAGGGGAGTTAGTCGGTTCTGTAAGAGCCAGCATGCGGGACCGGCTTTACAAGGTTTCGGTGAGTAATATGAGTGCAATGTGTAACGTTAATGTCAGCTAGCTAACATTAGCTAACAAGGTACACTAACGTGTTTTGTTTTAGTAACTAGTTTTCTCCTTAAGAACTTTGTGGTCTCTGTGTATGCTGATAATCTGGTCCAACAAGTCGAACCACTTCCATTGTTTCCTACCCGCACCACTCATGTTATTGTTGTCCTTTACTTGGCGATATTCAGTGTTCATCTTTTTGAGTTTTTCCCTACACTGCAGGAAAGTCCTCAAAAATCCGCGTTCGGACATCTGTGCAGAGACATCCTGGAACACTTTCACATTTCGCGTTGTTCCGTCGAGCTCCCGCTGGATTTTATCATCCCCAATGAGATTAAGGAACGTCGTCACCTCCTCGGTCGACCACGGTGTGCTTTTCTTCGACGTTGCCATTTTTGTAGCTCCTTCGTTTCCAAAATGCTGTTTATAAAAATGCTGCAAGCTTGCTTCTAGATATGTATGCGACGCTAGGGATGATCTCGCACGCGATCTTGTGACGATTCTCTCTGACCAATCAGCAGTCGAGAGTGTTGACGTCACAGCCCTGGCCTGGTCTGATAGAACCACGATTTTATGAGGCCGGAAAAAGAGGGAAAAGGGTACTAGGCTATATGGAAAGGCCACCAAAAACTGGCCTGGCCGCTTGAGGACGGTTAAGGACGCTTAAACGGAGCTACCCGCTGCAGTGGAAATGCGCCATTAGACTTACACTCATTGCTTTCTGACGGACTTGACCCTTTTACTCTTCAGGCAGCGTGGGAGGTGGGGCCTCATTCATTCCTATGAGAGTCGCATGATGATAAAATGGCCCAACTTTTGAGAGAGTGAAACGTCACACGCATGACGCATGCCTGAGAAGTACCCGTATGTGCGCTCATAGCGCATGCGCAACTTTAGCCAAAATGCTCGTTCACATCAAGCACGTCAATTTGCGTACACGTAACAGCACCGCACGTTCATGACAGCATGGTAATGATTTGTTATTATGATGGATTTGATATCAACGAGGCGGCAGTTAGCAGCTAGCGGCTAGCTAGTAATTATGCTAATGTACACATCAATGGTTATGTACTTATATTACGCTGTAACAGGATCTAGTGATATCCAAGCAACAGAGCTTCATTTAGCGTGAAAGAATGATTGCACTGTATATATATATATATATATATATATATATATATATATATATCTATATACTTATAATAATAAGTAATATTAACTTTATTTAATACAACATTTACGGTACAAGATTTAATCATACAGCCCATGTAGTATGATAATGAATTGCAGGAAACATGTGCAATATATCCATTATTACAGCTCCGTGGGCTGGCAGTAAGACGATATGGGTCCGTTCTTATTGTGCATCCATGGGTAAAGATAAACGCAACTCACATTGGTTTCTCAAACAGCATCTCTGTAAACTACGTGTATTCACCTATGGTATTCACTGAATTTCACTCTCTGTCTTTCACATTAATACCAATGATCCCAATACGTATGATTCTATGAACTAAAGATCTTAAAATCAATACAGATGTATTTATTATAAACGTTAGTCCTTAACATCTATCACTGTGTATATCACCATTCAAACATCGTTTAAAAGTTGAACAAACTCCACACAGCTCAGTAAAGACTGTGAAATGTTGACTTTATTTGATAATTTCAGTAAAAACTAACGTTCATATTTCTCTCTTTGATTATAATACTGATGAACGTTCAGAACAAAGCACTTTGGCAACTTACCACCTATGTTTTAAAATGCTTAATAAGCACCGTAACGTTCATGATATCATTTCTCGGTCATAATCGGTTGTTTCCGTGAACGGCCGACTGTTGAGTGACGGCAAATGCTGCGGCTGCAAGGCATTGTGGGGCAGCATTTTCGCTTCTCCTGTCGGTTAGGGAGGTCCAGTGGTTCCTAAGCTAAAGGAGGTTATAAAGGAAGTTTGAAACCTCCTTTCTTATCATTCTCATCATTCTAGAGAATTAGAACGGCACTTATCATGGCTGCCACTGAGGGACTTCCGGGTCATTTCACTCCTTTAGGAAGGTTCCTAAGCTAAATGGACTATTCGACTTCAGCCCATGGAGGTATAATAAGAACTGGATACAGCGTGGGAGGCGGGGCCTCATTCATTCCTATGAGAGTTGCTCATTAGTGCATGATGACAAAATGGCCCAACTTTTGAGAGAGCGAAACGTCACAGATTACCCGGCATGCCTGAGAAGTACCCGTATGTGCGCTCATAGCGCATGCGCAACTTTAACCACGCCGCCCAAAAGGCTCGTTCACATTAAGCACGTGAATTTGCGTACACGTAACAGCACCGCGCGTTCATGACAGCATTGTACTGGATTTATATTAACGAGGCGGCAGTTAGCGGCTAGCGACTAGCTAGTAAATTATGCTAAATTAAACATCAATCGTTATGTACTTTTATATATTACGCTGACATCAGGATCTAGTGATATCCAAGCAACAGAGCTTCAGTTAGCATGATACTTGTGTGGGTTGTACATGAAACCACTTGGTAATATATAAAAATGTATATGTTGAAGCCTGTTATGATCAATTGTGAGTTAAAACTTTATCTAAAGCGTAAAGCTGATGATGGATTACTGTGGTGGAGTTAAAATAACAATAGCCTATTTCTTTTTGAAATGTAATGGAGTAAAAGGATAGTAACTGTGATTATTCATGTTATGTAGCCCACAAGTAACTAAAACAATTGCAAGTGCAATAAGAAGCTACAGGAACGTTAATCTACGTCGGTAATATTAACTTTATTTAATACAACATTTACGGTACAAGATTTACCTCATACAGCCCATGTAGTATCATATTTTACAAATGATGAATTACAGCAAACATGTGCAATATATCCATTATTACAGCTCCGTGGGCTGGCAGTAAGGCGATATGGGTCCGTTGTTATTGTGCATCCATGGGTAAAGATAAACTCATGTAGTGCTGAACTGAACACGTAACATGAACGTGCCGGGCGGCGCGGTCCCGTGGGTTAGATGCGCGTTCATAATGCAGAGGGAAATAACTCTCAGAATAACGTTATTAGCACATTTTTACAACTTGAGGACCGAATGTTTTTAATAAGGGCTATACAAGGGTTCATACTGGGTAGTTTATTTAGTTTAAAAAAAAATATCCAACGAGTTACAGACCACTCTGTGTCCCAATGTAAGTCAATGGGAAAAAGTGTTTCCGGGCCCAGCAACCTTAAGGAAGTGTAGTACCGCCGTTTGACCAGCACGAATATTCTCATCAGACTCCGGCGCACTTCCTGGGGGCTTGAGTTACACAGGGAAAATTAGTAGTAGTCAGCCATTGTGGGCGGTGTCCGTCAAACAAAAAACGTAGAGCCAATCAGGAACTGAGAATTTAGACCAACTTCCTTTTCAATCAAACTCACTTCCTTTTCAATCATACTCTCTCACACACATAACTATTCTTATGCACACACCCTATCATTCTGTTTTATACACATACCTATAGTCATTCACATTAACTATTATTACCTCTTAGCTATTATTCGGCCTTTCAATCACAGCTATTCTGTTTTACATATATGACTATTGTTATTAACATGAAATACTATTCCCTCTTACAAAGGTTATTATTCTGTCTTACATACATTGTTTACCGATTACACACATACTACTATCCTCTTTCACATACACCATTATAATGTTCTATTAGATTATAGTTGTTTGTGAAAGACCATAGTGGTGTGTGTACGAGAGTATGATGGTGCGTTTAAGAGATTTTGTTTTTGTGTGTGAGAGAGAATAGTTATTTATGTATGATAATATGATAGTAAATGAAGGAAGGAATGACAGTACGTTAAAGATGGTATGATGCTGTGTGTGAAAGAGTCTGGTGGTGTACATGTGAGATTCTGATATTGTTTGTAAGACCAAGTATGAGTTGTGAGCTAGACGGCCTCTCATCAGTGGCGAACCGTCAGGGCCTTCAAGGTATTCAGAGAATACCCTGGAACACTCAGATAAAACAAACACAACATCGATTTAATTATATAAATAAAATGTATATAAAATGAATAAATGAGAATCGTATCTGTGTTGTTGATCTGTAATATTAGTGTTACGTTGATTTGTTTGCCCTTCTCGGACCATGCACTACGCAATTCAGTGGTTTTGTGTTAGAAAAGAAAGCAACCAATCAGATATTGTCCTTCAACCAAGGTATTCTACTTCCTTGATCGAATGCCCTGGCCGTTGCACTGAATGAGAGCGTACGTTTGGACTGACAGTTTGATCAACCAATCATATATTGATTTGTAGCCAATGAGCGTATTCTTTCAGAGTTCCCCTCGGTTCAGGGTATTCTAGAAGGCCCGCTAGTTAACTGGCTCGAGACAGAGGATCTAGATCAGTGCTTCTCAAAGTGTGGTCTGCGGACCACGGGTGGTCCGTGAGCGCCCCCTAGTGGTCCGTGAGTATATTGGTAACATTTCACATTTTAAATAAATAAGTTAATTTAAGTTTTCCGCACTCTCGCGGGAATATCTCCGCAAAGGAGCAAGGTTAAATTTAACTTTTGATTGCATGATATAGCTGATTTGTAATCTGTTCTAGAAAAACGATCTGTTTTAGGATATTTGTGGAGTTAGGTGGTCCGCGAGTGTTTTTTTATTGGTTAAGTGGTCCTTGGTATGAAAAAGTTTGAGAAACACTGATCTAGATGAATGTGACGAAGCAATTCATGCAGTTTTAATGTTTTTAACGTTGAAATGACAAGTGCAACAGGTGAAGATGAAGTTGTTGCGGAATTGTTGTGAGTACCCTTTTCAAGACAACAATTCAGTGAAAAGACGGACATTATAACGGCGGGAGGGGGTGTGGCGGCGGCGGGGTGTGTGTGTGTGTGTGTCTACAGAAGGTCCAGTTGTGATAGACACGGTTCGCCACTGCCTCTCATATATATTCGTTAGCATAGCTAGCTAACCAGATGCTAATAACAACAAAGTCATTGACTGTATGATCAGTATGACAGATGAGCAGATCGCCACTGGGCTTTCAACTAAAGTGTGAAATGACATTTGAACAGAGAAAGGAAGTAATGCTGCTGCAGTACCAACAAGACAGTGAACGTCTCGCTCGTGAGGACCGGGTTAGAGCTTGTGACCAGGAAACTGAGATGGAGCGTTTAAGGTTAACTACAGTGGTGCGGGAAGCTGAATTGCAACAAGAGCGTTACAAGTTGGACCTCATCCAAGAGGGTAAGCTTTCTTCTGGGGTGTCCCCAGCTACTTTTGATGTAGCTTATAACTTGAGGTTGTTACCGAAATTCGAGGAGAACACTGTAGATTATTTTTTTGGACTTTTTGAGCGACTTAGCCAAAGACGACAGTGGTCTGATTCAGAGAAAACATTGCTGTTACAGTGTGTGTTAACAGGTAGGGCTCAAGAAGCATTTTCTGCATTAAGTATGGTTGACAGTGAAGATTACTTAAGGGTAAAGACTGCAGTGCTAAAAGCTTATGAGTTGGTGCCTGAGGCCTACCGTCAGCAGTTCAGGAAGCTAAGGAAGTCAGAAGGACAGACCTATGTGGAACTTGTTCGGGAGCTGACGATGAAATTTAATCGGTGGGTCACGGCTTCCGAAGTAGTAAATCTTAATGATTTGAGGGAATTGTTCCTTCTTGAACAATTAAAATATATTATTCCAGAATGCGTTGCTACATACCTGAATGAGCATAAGGTTACAAATGTAACAGACGCCGGGGTGTTAGCTGATGAATACACGTTAACACACAAGATTCATTCAGGGGAGAGATTTGACTGGGGGAGCAGAAATAACTGGTCTGGTGACCCCAGATGTAAAGTAGATCTAAGTACTTGCTACTTTTGTTTGGGTAAAGGACATCAGAAAAAGGAATGCCCAGTACTTGCAAAAACCAAGGGACTCCAAAATGTTCAGTTTCCCAGGCCTGTTGCCCTTGCAGCTTCTCCCCACAAGGTTGCTAGGGATGAGGCTATAGCTGCGGCTAAATTCTATACTACCCCGCAACCAGTTGCTGCTGCGGTTTCTAACTACGGACCAGCCCTGCAAGAGGTGAAACCTCGCCCCTCCCAGTTGGCAGATGAAATTGATCCAGGGTATGCCCCTTTCATACGAGAGGGTTATGTGTATTTGCAAGGAAGTGAAAAAAATGTCCTTGTTAAGATACTGAGAGACACAGGTGCTATGGATTCATACATAACTGAGGGTGTTCTTCCATTTTCCTCGGTAATTGACACTGGAAGTGGTGTATGGTTCAAGGGAATGGGGATGCAGTTGTTGTCTGCTCCAAAGCATTGGTTGGTGTTGTCCTGTGATTTACGGCAGGGTGAGGTTGCCATGGGAGTCCGGCCATCTTTGCCTGTTCCGGGAGTGGCAGTCATCCTCGGAAATGACTTGGCTGGCGGCAGAGTGTGGCCTGATGTGCCTCTTTCACCAGTGGTGTCCTCTAAGCCAGTGATTGGCGAGCTTGCTGACCCTGACGGAGCGACCACACTACAGCTTCAAAAAAAGCTTGGAGCTGGGCGTGTCTGGAGCTTGGGGATTTTATTCAAGCAACACGACCAACAACCAATCACATGAATCTCCCGCCCCCGACATACAAAGCAAAAAACCCCGGGGATTTTATGGGAGCAATATATATATAAACTCCCCAAACAGGCGAAAACCTACCACTGTCTCTGCCACCTCCCTCCATGCCTGGTTCCTCCGGTTTGTATCCCGGTAGGTGAAGAGGGTCTGGTCATACAAAACCGGGTGATTGCTACGGCGATAGTTAGTTTCTCCTCTGACTTTTTTTGAAATATAGAAATGAACGGCGGGATATCTCTCCCAGCTTAGACGTGGTTTGATTGGCTACGGCTTCAGCTGTCAGATTTTCAGAAACGGGATTTGATTGGCTGGCGCTGGCTACTCCGGCGTCTCCGGCGTCAGACGCTGGAGACGGACCGCTCTGCTACCCACAATTCAGTTCGGCGAAAAAGCGAGGCAACGTGACGTCACCCCCATTGAAAGTGAATGGGCAGATTGGAGTTTTCGACGCTGTCAACGCTGTCGTGTGGACGGGCCGTGAGAAGAAGCTGACAAAGGTAGTTCCAGCTTGTGCAGTAATACGAGCCCAGACCTATAAAGCACAAGATAAAAAAGTCATTTCTGAGAATATTGTTTTGGCGCTACCTGTTGTTCCATTGTCTGTCTCTCGTAGTGAATTGGCAAAGAAGCAGCAGGAGGATCCAACTTTGCAGGAGCGTTTGTCCCAGGTTCACCCCAGTTCACCAGTTCCACTGAGGAAAGTCATCACCAAAGACTGCGGCGTGCAGGTGAATGTCAAAGTGGATAAAACCGTGCAGTGCTCACTGAGTCCTAAAACGCTGTTCTGCTCAGAGGGAGTGGCCCCGTCAAATTCCCCAAGAGCCCGGGGCTGGTTAAAGCAGAGGGGAAGGCCCCGTACTGCACTACACCGGTGAGCCATATGCGCTTCCTGCGGCCTGTGTCAATCTACTCCCCCGTGTTTGACCGCAGGATCTCCAGGAAGAAACTCAGCTATGCGGGTGAAGGAGAAGGAGAAGCCGACGAATCCGTGGATCACGTTGAGTCAGGACATGAATGTGAGAAGGGTGACAGTGGCGAAGAGGACACCAGGAAGGACTTCGACAACTTTCCACAGGTCTACAAAGGGGTCCTGCTTTCAGTTCCTGGAGCAGAGGTGTGGCTTTTTCCACTGCAAGAAATGCAACATCCGGTGGGAGAGTGCGTATGTTTGTGCTTCTCTGGAACCAGTAAGATGTACTACAAGCAGCTCTGCTGGAAGTGTCAGGTTGGGTTTAACCCCTACCGGGTGGAACCCATCCTCTGCAAGGACTGCTCTCAGACTACCTGCAGCTGTGAGAAGAAGCTGCGGCACATTGACATGAAGAGGCCTCACCGCCAGGACCTGTGTTGTCGCTGAAAGGGCTCGAGGTTGTCCTGCGACGCCACCTACAGCTTCAAATACCTCGTCTGAGCTGCCCTGCATGTTCGCTCGGGTTTGGAAGCTCCCATTCCTCAGCAGACATTCAGTACATGCCACAAATGGAAGTTGACTCTCG
The DNA here is from genome assembly GCA_036324585.1 of Champsocephalus esox. NCBI lineage: Eukaryota > Metazoa > Chordata > Actinopteri > Perciformes > Channichthyidae > Champsocephalus > Champsocephalus esox. The sequence goes on from CM070481.1 coordinate 4,451,540, forward strand.
TAACGGACTTTAAGATCTTCATATATTCTCCTACCAGCGAGTAGATGGAGATCTTTTGGTGGTTTATTTGAAGCAATCTAAAAAAATCTTTGTTTCCCGAATTATCCTGGAGCTTAACTTACACATAAACTATTTGTGTAAGGAAAAATTAAATAAATGTATGTTTCATGTAGTAGCTGTAAGTATAAGCTCTGTTATTTGTTTGGATGTTTCAGTGTCTTGGGGACACTTCTTTTATGGGGGGGGGGTGTGACAACCCTGTGGTTGTCCACCAGGTGGTGCTGCTGTGACCTGTGTGTTGTAATCAGCAGTGATGGGACCTACCTGTGGCGCTGATTCCAGGATATAAGAGGGCTGCAGAACAGGCTCTCGCTCTCTCAGCTGCCCTGCTCGGTGCAGCAGACACCGCTCCTTTGTGCTGTTTTATTGTTGTTTGTAACCACTGTGTTGCATACAATAAATGATTGTTTTGGGAAACTCTGGTGTGGAACTGTTGTCCTTATGTCACAAGCAGAGCCAGCTTGTAACAGGAGAGATCTTCTTCTTCTTCTTCTTCTTCTTCTTCTTCTTCTTCTTCTTCTTCTTCTTCTTCTTCTTCTTCTTCTTCTTCTTCTTCTTCTTCTTCTTCTCCTCCTCATCCTCTCTTGTATTTCACAGCGAGGCATGCCAAACTGAAGAGGGGGATGGCAGGATCCAGTACCACAGCTGACCCTGCAGAGCTGCATGGACAGACGATTCATAAAATCTCCCAGAGGCAAAACTGCAACATACACAGAGATGAAGAGAGGCAGGGTTTGAGGAAGGAGCAAAATAGGACAAAATACATAAACAAGTGAAATTAGAAGAGACATGAGATGGGAATAATTAACCCAGTCTATTCTCATCAGCCCCCATAACATATGGGCCATTTGTATCTGTTTATAGTCCTCACATGTTCACATTTATATATAATTACAATATAGTGAATGTATTGTACTCCACAATATTGATTTCTAATTAGGTGTTATGTAAATCATATTTGTCCTGTTCCTGCAGCTTACTTGAACCATATTGTCTATTGTGCTATCTTGTGTATTTTATGTATAAGTATATTGTTTGTCACATTGTTGGAAGAGCCTGAGACTTAAGATTTTAATAGCTAAAACTTCACTTTGAATGATTTTAATTCCTTCAATCGATTCACACTCAGCAGTGGATGGTGCCCCAAAGCAGTGCCATCAAAACCGATTCATTTAAAACATGTCCTGGTTGTGCAATGACACTGTGAGGCTCATGCATCGGTGGTTTGACCACATTCTCAGACAACACAACAGGAAGGAATTTCAGTTTCTGTGACTTCCATCATTTTCTTGCAGACACTGTTGCCTTTCAAACTGCTTTGAACACACATAAGTCCTCTCTGGAGGATCTCTCTGTTTTAAGTCACTTTAAAGTCACTTTAGGACCATCTGTTACCCAACATTTGTACCCACGTTTTTTAGAAAGAAAAGTGTCTCTTGGTGTTGCCTCTAGAATCTGCAAATTGACAGTCTGGTTTGGTTTTATACACAGCCCTGACACTGCTCTGGTCAAAGGTCAAAGTCAGCATTGGCTTACTGTTTGCTACTATCAGAGAGCTGTAGAAGTGAGTTAGAATGTCCACTTCCGGTTCCCTCATTTAAAAGTCAATACAAGCATTGAAGTAAGTATTACACAGATCTTATTTACAAATGTACAAATCACTGCCAGGTTTTCAACAGAAGTCACTACATCATATCAATCCTTGCTGCCCTTCACTTGTTACCTACATATGTTTAACATGTTCGTTTGTACTACTCTTTGTTAAAGCCTAGGATGCCTAACCTCTCTGTGAGCGGAACACTGCGGAGGTCCTCTGGCAGGGCCGTACTCATCGGTGGGGACAGCCTTTACCTTCCCGGCAGCTCAGGCAGGCTGACATTGTTTCCTCTTTTAAGTCTCTAAAACTATTTTTATTTGATTACGTGTCTTACTGCAGGCACGGGGTGAACTCCTAACAGGCATCGGACATTGAAATATGGATGTATTTATTATTTGGCTGTGGTTGAGATGTGGAATATGATATCAGATGGACATTAGATGTTATAAGTGTTGAGAGAATCTATAACTCTTAAACAGAGTCCCGACCCACAGTGCGCTCCCACCTGTGGCCCTGCTGTGCTGCTGTCACAGTGGGGGGGGGGCCGGGCTGGATGTTGTCAGGTGATATGAAGAGGGGGCGGTTCATCATTCAATAGGCTACTCAGCTACAAAGTGTTTAATATTATGAAATACATGTCATTTTAAAATGTTCATATGAATAGATTGTCCTAATATTCTAACAAAACAACAATGTAGCTATGTCAAACATCATTATTTCAGTTCATTATAAACGTATGATATATTCCCAACGATCACCTTTCAGTTGAAACGGTCGTTTTAAAGGCGGTCACCTAACCTGCTATCTGGATGGAGACCTTGGGGCTGATGGTGTCCTGTCCGGCGGCTGGGTCATGCAGAAGTAATCCCCGCTGTGGGCGGGGTGGCGGAGCGGATCCTCAGAACCAGGGTCACACCAGGGAGGGCGGAGCTCATGTTGACACGAGACATTCTCTCCTATGAGACAAAACAGATGTTACCATAGAGATGCACTTTAGCACCAGACCTGGGTGTTTTTTTAACATCAAGTCGTTTCAGGGTGCTGTCCTCTGTGGGGGAGGGGTCGTTGTGTTGGAGGGGTCTGATACCCACAGCTCACAAAGGCGAGTGTGTACTAACACAGTGTGTACTGTAGCAAGGTGAAACTAACCCACTTCAGACTGTACGAACCTTTCCTCTGATGCTATTTCAGATGGAGGTACACATTGATAAAAGTGCTGACGTTTGTGTTGAAAGCATGTGACTTCAGGTGTGCATGCCGTGTGGATCAGGGATTGGATCTGTCAAGGTCAAATACCATCATTCATGAACACCATGCACTCCATTGGATTAAGGAAGTAGGCTACTGCATCGTATTTGATTAATTTGATGTGCTTGCAATTCATCCACATCATTGACTGTAAAACTGTTCTCGACTAAACATTATAAGTCAGCTAAGACTTTCGTAAAAAAATTAAATAAGTTAATTCTTTCAACAGATCTGTAAAACAGAGGTTCTTCACAAAGAAGTGTGCGAAATCAACAGTTTCAATGTTTTATTTACTAGACCTGTGCATACGTTTCTTAAAAAGTAATTTAGCATGAAAAATGTTTTTACAATTCCATTAAAGAAATCTTTGACTAAAACCAACTCAATATTGGATTAAGACAGGGCAGACTAGTTGAATGCACATATTATAAGTTGCTTTGGTCAAAATACAATAAAAATGTAACGATACCAAAACCATCAACATCGTCCTTTACAACAGGAGAGCTTATATTGTCGCAACATTTAAAAGTGTGTGGCATAATGTCAAGGTCAGAAAACCTCTGCTGAGATGGTATCTCCCTCCTGGGGGGCGCGCCTGCACAGCTGGGCCACATGGTGGGCCCTCAGGGAGGAGAACTCACAGCTCAGGTTGAAGCCTTCTCCAGAGGACAGAAGCCCATAATCTCCGGAAATAATCACAATAGCTTCAAAATAGTGCACATAAAGACCAAATAAAAGAGTAGACTAAGATGATAAATAAAGAGGCAAGCACACGTTAATAAAATACAAATCTAATAAGTAGATATACAAGGTAGAAACGGTTACTACCAGCATTATAAAAGTGAGTGAACATTTAACGTGAATGAAGTAGCAGATAAACAGTAAATAGTATTGCACAGCGTTATTTCACAAGTAGTCCAATATACAGTTACATCAATGGGAAGATTGAGAGAAAATATAATACGTTTGCATATACGTCATGAAAGTCGTGTACACGATGATTAAGAAAACATTCTGAAATATACTGCATGTGCAATGCATTTTGGGTCAGAGAGTTCTCCTTGCACATGTACCCTTTTCTTACAAGGCGTTTTACATAAATAGTGTTGGATAGTTTGATAGTTGGATATACTTTATTAATCCCCGTGGGGAAATTGTTTCTCTGCATGTGACCCATCCTAGTGTTAGGAGCAGTGGGCTGCCATTTTGAACTGCGCCCGGGGAGCAGTGTAGGGAATGGTGCCTTGCTCAGGGACACCTCAGTAGCACTTGGTCTTGCCGGGACTTAAACTGGTGACCTTCCAGTTGCCAAGCCAAGTCCCTATCGACTTCGCCACCACCACAGTGTATCATCGTTTTCACACACAGTGATCAGTACTGTGGTCGTACAGCAAAAATTGATCGATGACTATGATCTTTACTAATATGGCTGTGCCGCCATTTCTAATTCTTACTAAATCTAATGCAGACAGATAGACTCACATGTTCTAGTGACACTACCACTGATAATAATATGAATACTCCCTGCTCCATTGTTTCTTTATTGAACCACTCTGTTTTCTCCCCTTCAGTCACCCTTAACAATTTCATTTGTACTCACAATCATTGCATCTACATTTGAATGTATTCTTAAACCCTACAAATTGCACACATGAATTATATATGTATATGATTTTTGTTCTACTTTGGTTTAGTATCATTTTTATAAAATGTCCCAACTTGGGATCAATAAGGGACATCTGATGTTATCTTATAATGTGATTTGACTTACAAAGGCGTACCCTTCCCTTCAGCAGGACTCAGGTAGCAGACTCCCCAGCAGAAGCAACATGTGTGACAGACTTCTCGTCGTCTCTGTGATCTGTCGCTGTGTGAGCATGGCTCTGGACTCACTGTCAGCTATATGAACACACAGTAGAACACTGACAGAAGCTTCTGGTAGATCTCAGATAGGATGTGCAGCTGATGAAGGCTGCCAGCCAGGACTAACGCTGACCATCACTATAAACCTCCATATATGGGCAACAACTGTTCAAAAATCCCCACCTTATAAAAAACGTTATCGCTGATGTTACCACAATGACACGAAGTCTATAACTGTTATCTATTCAATCAAAAAGACAAATGACATCTTGTAACAGGGTAGGTGTAACAGTGTATTTATGGTTCATATCGTTTATAGTAGTTTTATTGTACTTTTAATGTCCATGGTAAACCCAGCCAATAACATTAAAGTAGCATATTATGAGTTTAAAACAAGTCAAATAAGCTATATGACATTATGTAATGTTGCTCATTTGGTTTCTGACAGTGCAGTCCATAAACGGAGAAATATTTGACACATTTAAAATGAAAGATTTAACAAGACCGATAAAGCTTGAATAGTAGTTTGAACACTATTCACAATATTAACAATTAATTCGGGCTGCCAGACAATCCTTCTTTGCTCAGCTGACCAAACCTTTGTATATGATTTGTAAGAGCAATTTGATTGAACATGAGTTTATTAAGAGAATATGTAAGGTGATCACTAGATTTAGCATCCTTTATAAGATAGGATCACGCAGGACATGTTTAAGAGGGTATTTCAGTATTCAGTGGTGCAAATTCATTCAAAAAGGTGCAGTTATTCAAAGTACAGACAACCAGGACAACTGTTAAAGATCTAGAACCAAATATTACATATGCGGGTAAATAAAATAAAATGCTGGTATACAAAGGTACATCATATGACTTTCTAGATTGGATACATATATTTAGAAACACCAGAAAAGAGTATGAAAAAAGTGCTGGTGAAAAGCAAAACATCTCCCAACAAATCAAAGTGTGCGTGACCCCCTCTCACGTAGGCTACAATCACGCACACGGATTTTCTGTTTGTATTCTTCAAAGCAGTTTACGCTCGCCTCCTCCGTTTTCTACCGCACTTATCCTCTTCTACGCAAATTGCGTTACGGTCACTAGCGAGGCTTTTCAGCTGGTTAGCCAAACATCCACAGAAAAAGAGATGAGCAGGAAAACGACACGAAGGAAATAAGAACATTTATCCCGAAGTAGACGAATAGCAACAGAAAGAACGTCGGTTTAGGTACGTTTTGTCGTTCTTTGAACTTTTTACATATTGGTTTGTTGAATTAGCTAGCTATGTTTATGAATGACTGTATGTATGGGCAGAAATTCAGCGTTAGCCAACACTGGCTAGTTAGCTAGCTGGCTAACATGTTAGCTTCTACCAGGCTACGTCTTGTTACGACCACAGAGGCTAGTAAAAGCTAACGTTAGCTGGGTGGAGAGCTGTTGATGTGGTCCGTTTTCACTGCTGCTCGTTACTATTGTCGTTGTTGTATTTTCTGACATTACTTCCCTCGATGTGCTACTGCATTCTCTCTACTTTGCTATTTCCAATTGGTTTCAATTAAGCTAACGTTGACAAGCTACACCAAGGCCAAACACTCACACACAAACTCCTGTGGCCTAAACCTAACTTCCTGCGTTGCCTGGGTCGGTGAATATGTTGACGTGCAATAACACTATAATATTATAAATTCCAAAATAATCTTCCAGTTTTCATCAGGTATCGAACCCCGGGGTGTGGTTAGTATATTGAACAGTTACTGTTCCACATATGTTGGAATCTGCTGCAGTCGTTCCAGCTAACATTAGCTCCATTAGCAAACTCTGAAACAGCTCACCCCCCTAACAGCTTTCTGGGCTAAATTCAGAAATAGTGGCAGATACCACGATTTTGAACAGAACTGTGTTCTATGGTATATCAGTTAGGCCTCTGAATATTCACAGGTACATAAATCCATTAATGGAGACCAGTAAGAGGGGGTGCAGCTAAGTTGATCGTTGGAGTGTGGGTGGTGAGACAAGGCCATGTTGGTACAGCTTGATATAAACCGTATTTCCCTTCAAAATGTAAGTCAGAACGTTGAAGTGGCTGCGGGGAAAAGCTTGCAATGAAGAGATTGACTAGTAGGATCAAGCCTGTCCGTCCATTGGGGCCACCAGTACCACATGCTCTCCTTATCTAGTCATACGGCTCGGTGTTTTTGATACGCAAATGCAAACCTTCTATAGGAATATACATTTGAAATGTCGTTATACCAAACCTAACAACGATTATTGGAGGACACTTGCAAAGTGGAGAGAGCAGTACATAAAGTACAGTTGTTACCTTTTTAGAGTAAAAAAAAATAGAGTAACTTGTAATGTATTGGAAAGACACAGACAGTTCCTTTATTGCACCTGGGATGTAGCATGCATTTAGTGGAATCTTAAATACACTGCAGCTTTTGCGTGTATACACCCCCATGCTAATATATGTTCCCCTAATAAGCATGTATTGATATATGTGCATTGTCAGCAGATTGCCGTTGTAAATACAGCAAGTACATTGTGTATAACGTGGCTGATACAGAGGCTCTGGGCAGATGTTGTATTGAAAGTCAACAAATGCATATATAAGAAACAGTTCGTCTGCATCACATTTGTGTTCTTTTGGAAAAAGAGTTAATCTGTTGATTGAGGTCAGGCGTGTCGCTTGTGGCTCGCTGTGGAGAGCATACTATTGGATGTGAGGATGCATGCAGGTTAGTGGGTCTACTTCATTATCACTACCTATATTGCTTTTTATATTTTAATAAAAAATGAAGTGTATTTGCCAGTAAGGGTTTCCGAGGATTCTTTGTAAGGCCTTTTCCCCGTGCACCCTCAAATAATATGTGAACATATGATCCGTTGTTATGCAGGTCTAAGTAGCACTGGGGTCAAAGAACAGTTTAAATATGGTGAAGGTATTTCATATGTACCGAGCATAAATAGGTTGATACTGACCTATTTTGAAGATATTATCCAGTTAGGGGCGTGATTTGATTTTAGTAGAGAATTGACTAAAGAAAGTGGAACTATTTGTCATCCTAGGATTTGTTTCATTTAATTTCATTTCAAACCTTTATTTAACCAGATTGGTCCCATTGAGATCATAGATCTCTTTTTCAAGGGAGACCTGCATGTTAAAAGACATAAATAGCATACATAGGCAAAGGGACAAAAAGGAGCAGAGTTTTTACAGAAAGTTAATGTTTAGCAAACATAACTAGCTCAAAGCGATGTTCAACAAACGGCCGCTCTTCTAGATTCTGTTCATGCCAGCGTTGCCCTCTGAGCTGAGCCACAGACTGTGGGAGTGATGGTGCCTCTTGCTTGGCGCAGGCCTAACCCTGCTCACATACGGCCCACACAGTATCACTGATGTGTGCCGTCAGTGGCTCAATCTGAGGTGTGTTGATCTGCTCCAGTGGAGATCAGTCACTGCAGGTGCATCTGCATATGAATTGGGACTTTAGCAGGTCTCACCAACTTGTTTGCTTAGTTTTGAGCAACCTCATTTCCTCAATGTGTAAACCTGGGCTGAGAGTTCCCACAGAAAGGACGTACTCAGGTTCCCAGGCAGAGAGTCGACGCAGGCAGCTGCTCTGTCGTTAACGTTGCTGTCACACGAGAGATCCTTCTGAATCACAATGTTCACCAGAATCGAGTGTGTTGCCAGGTGCGTTTATACATACAAGGAATTAGCTCCAAAATATAATGAATACACAAATAAAAAAACGATTTGAAAAAAGAATAGAGAAAAATATGAACACGACATTTAAATATACTAAATAAAGTACAAACTTAATACAATGAATATATGACAAACTGCAGTGTGTTATATGTAGTTAATACAATGCTATTGGCATTTTTTAACATGCATTCAGCTGCTTTTATTGGCTGCAATATCCTGTGGGGGTCGCCTGTAGTCAGAGGGGTTTGGTGACATCAGAACGTCAATATCTCACCAGACTGTTCCAGCTGTTTTTAATGTGCCACAATGATACATTATGACCGTCCTGTGGTCGTTTAAGGGCCCGTTTACATCAAGAAGTTCTATTGATTGTTGTGAACATTTCTATATGTAGTCTTTGCAGAAATGTAGCAAACACAATACAAAAACCCATATAAGAAGTGGGTCACTTTGCTGGTGTTGAGAGTTCACATGTCGCCCTCAGAGCGGATCAGCGGGCATGTTTTCCTGTTGGTGACATCAGAGGAGAAGCGTCCACGTACAATGCATTGTCCACTATCACAGACGTTTCCTCCTCCTCCTCCTCCTCCTCCTCCTCCTCCTCCTCCTCCTCCTCCTCCTCCTCCTCCTCCTCACTGCTTTTCTTCCCCTCCATGTTATTATGGTGACTAAAGCAATGGCCCTGATCCCCTTGGTAGTAACTGTTGTTCTGTTGTTGTTGACAGAGTCAAACGGAACAACCTAAAGTGACATAGGTCAGTGTGGCATGAAGGCTGTGCCGTCTGTAGGAGCAGTACCTCCACAGAAAGAACAACACAAACCTCTTTTTATGGAGTAGAAGTGACTATATATCTGTGTATCTTCAATCAAGTGTTGTTAAGCTAATGTGTTGGTGGTATAAAACTAGAATAACAAATGTAATTTAGAACCGATAGTCTTCGTTATTCACTCAGTGCCAACAAATTGACTTGCAACAAAGAACATTGTAAAGAACAATGATGATTTCCCTCTGCTAGCTGCACAGTGAGATCCTAATGATACACGGGGAATGGAGAACTTGAGCGCATCGTAAACACGAGGACATTCAGAACCTGCATCGACCCATCGTCCTATGAGGAGCGGTGTGGGAGTCTGGGGTACTCGAGGGCCCTCGGCAGTGCCAGGGAGGCCAACACTCCGTACTTGGTCTGTTGGACTGGACTCTAACCAAATTCATATACTACTAGCACCTCATAAAAACATACATTGCTATTTCCTGGCTTTACGTAGTAGGCAAGAAAATGAAGTGCAGAGAGAAGCTGAGAGGAGGAAGGAACGGAGAAGCCAGGTGGAGTGTTATTATTACTAGCAGAGGAAATCAGAAACACCAGAGAGTCCTTCAGGAGGAAGATCTGGCCTGGTTTCTGTGAGAGGACACATGCTGTCACTTCTGCTATAAAGGTTTTTACACACAAGTCTAATCCTACCAATACCACTAAATAGATTTGTGTCTGGGTGTCTTTGAGGTTTTGACATTTCAAATGGTTTTAAAATTGTTATTTTGTTCACCTCTTACAACCTATATTCCTATGTTGTTTTTGTTGGCACCTCCAAAGCAAATTCCGTGTATGTGTAAACGTACCTGGCAATACATTTGACTGTTTCTTTGTCTGTATCTCTTCCAGGTGGTGCTTTAAAACTTCCCATCACTCAGCGGTCCTCACGCCTAGGGCCCAAAGCTTCAGCCGGTGTTCCGTCGCACCGAGCGCTGTGACAGACTGTCAGACGACACGTACAGAGGAGCTTTTACAGGAGCACAAGCTGAAGAGCAACCAGCCCAGCCCTATGGCAATAAGTCACACGCCCAAAGTATCTAGCGGTAACGGAAAATCGGATGTAAATAGTTTTTGATCAACGCAGCACATTCCGGCTGTCAAAGTGTGCCCTGGGGCTGAGTGAGAGGCAGGTGTCATGGTGGACTGGTTTGCCTAAAGCCTCAAGCTAGCGGAGCTTCCACGTTTCATATAGCATGTTAGCATATGGATAGCAACGTATGGTGACTGACCAGGCTATTACCTCTTCCCCTCCATCACCATCTCTGGCCCCTGCAAGGGGGTTTAAAACTAGTTGCTAGTGGTACCCCCTTACCCCATCATCTTGTTCTCCTCTTTCATTAAGTCATCTAAACGCCCCACCCAACAATCATCAGCTTTGGCTTTTTACACCGTCACCAGCCCATCTCTTTCATAGTACTGAGCACTCTTTTGCTCTGCTTAACTTCATACTTTACGAATTCATCTCACATCTATCCCAGTTCATCTTAAACACGTTTTGTCCCAGTGTAGGAAATCCTAACATTTGACTGTCGAGCTGCTAGACAGTCGTTTTGGTAGTTGTTGTGGTTGCATGGAATCGGCTTAACCGTGGAGAGGCCAGGCTACCACAAACTGATGGACTTTGACAAGCGAGGAGTGGGAGGAGGAGGAGGAGGAGGAGGTGGAGGTGGAGGAGGAGGTGGAGGTGGAGGAGGAGGAGGTGGTGGAGCGAAGGGGGAGGCAGAGGAGGGGAAGAGGATGCCCGGGAAGACAGGGAGTCGATCGGGGCACGGAAGCCGGGGCACCAGCTCCAACTCCGGGGTTCTGATGGTCGGACCAAATTTCCGGGTCGGGAAGAAGATCGGCTGTGGGAACTTTGGAGAGCTGCGACTTGGGAAGAACCTGTACACCAACGAATACGTGGCTATCAAACTGGTACAAATAAGTTCTCCAAATACAGAGGTGGAAGAAGTACTCAGATCTTGCACTTGAGTAAACATAGAAATACCATAGTGTAGTAAAACTCAGTTTTAAGTTCTGCATACAAAATGTCACCCAAGTAAAAGTACAAAAGTATTGGCATCTAAATATACTTAATGTAACAAAAGTAAAAGTACTTATCATGCAGATCGGCCCATTTCAGAATAAGATAAGTCATTATTTATCCCGGAGGACATTGTGGTGCCAGTGTTACGAAAATACAATGTGTACGGCAGCCCAATACCACATCACGTCTTTGATGTTTTCATATAGTCATGGATGTTTGAACGGGTTACCGAGCCCGGAAAGCTGGATTCTAATTCTTCTTCTTTCACTTCGACATTTGCTCCGGGTGCAACTAAAGCCTTATTTAAGTGTTGATTATATTTTGTATTATGTAGTGGAATAAAAGTACACAAATGACCTCTCAATTTTTTTAAGCATAAAATGGAAATACTCAAGTAAATAATAATAATAATAATAACTAAGTACAGTACTTGTGTAAATGTACTTAGTTACTTTGCACCACTGTCCTTATATAGCTCTGTGGGACAGCACACTTTATTAGTCGAAGTAAGAAGGAGCATTGTTCTTCCATATTTCATATGAAGCTGTTTCACATTGTACTTAACCATCTTATACTCTACTAATTGGGATCCTCAGTATGACAGCAGTGTCAGACAAATGCATATTATGAGATGGGTTTTATTTGTTTACTACTACCTCTGTTGTGTGACTATTGTTATTGAGACATCATCCTCCTTTTGTAGGAGCCTATCAAGTCCCGGGCGCCACAGCTTCACCTAGAATATCGCTTCTACAAACAGCTGGGGAGTTCAGGTAAGGCTTTCACCAAGTCTTCACATTTCCATGTGACTAACATTCATAAAATAAGGAGTTTTGTTCGTGTCATAAACACAAATATGAATTAGTAAATGAGCCTTTTCAAGTTCTCCTTTGTATCATGATTTCTGAAAGAGAAGTCCCATATTAGTCTCTGCTGATTTGACCATATGTTTGGCCCATTTGGAATACCTGATTGATTTTGCACTGATCTTATATCTTGCTACACTTTTGACCTAGGTAGGGTGTAGGCTCGATGTTTTGGACATATCTTCACATGCTCTCCCTCTATTGTGCCAATGTCCAGAGGCCTGTACTACGAAGCCGGATATGTTTGAGTTGGCCGGTTGGCCTAATCCAAAACATACGCGCTATCCTACGACGCGGGTTATCAAGTGGATCGCTCAAACCAGCCGTGTCCTATCTAGTTAGGTGCGCGTTCACATGAAAGTGGTCGAATGCTCCAGATACCACCCATCACAAACATGGACAAGCGTACTGACAGCGCAGCATCATACTTCCTGAATGAAAAGTCAACTTTAATATTAGACATATGAAGAAGTTAAACTTTAAACATCCATAACTTAAACACTTTATTAGACCCTCCAGAAAAACGCGAGCTAAAATCCTTGATTATGCGATTAAACATGCGGGATGTTTATGTGATTGTATGCGGTGAAATTGCGGGAAGTTGCGAAATATGCGGAAAGACATTTTTTTTTAAACTATTGGGCTGTCTTATTTATTTATTCTCTCTCACACACAACCGCTACTAACGTTAAACCCCTTTACTATTCAACTAAACACATTCAATGTTTATTTATTGTAAAAGCAATTGGGCTATTTTAATCACACACACACACACACGTTGTTTACCTTCTGTGATGCACGAGCTGATGACGTCGCGTCATCATCATCACTTCACGTCAAGACGAGTTAACTTTCCCTCAATTTTGCGTGACAAAATGCGGGGATTATGCGCCCTTTTAAAAATCTGCGCCATTTTGCTGATTATGCGACCGCATAATCGCGTTTTTCTGGAGGGTCTACTTTATCCAGGATCAAAGCCACAGAGCTGGACCTGCAAGGTGAATACAGCTGTAACAGAACAAGTGTTTGAATGCGTACACTAACAGGTTCATGATATCACTGCCCGTCTAAAACACGATCTGACTTTCATTACATTTGTCAGTGTTTCGTCAACTTAATGTGTTGCTTAAAATAATACTTCTGCATACAGTATGTGACACTGTGAGTGTTGCACGGCCAGATACGGCTCAGCTGACTCAGATCAGGAAATATATGATACATTATAATTAGGGCTGTCAAGTTAACGCGTTAATAACAAAAAAAAATGTAACGCCACTAATTATTTTAACGCGATTAACGCATGTGTATTTTTTGTCCTCGGCCGCCCCGTAGCTTCAGAGCGCATCGAGTTTAAAATACCATCTACAAGCTGATGCTGACAGCCCCGCTCCTGTCGCCCGCTTGTGGCAGACCACACTTCCACGCTCACCGGCAGGCACCGACTGGCCATCGGGAGGACCGGGAGGGGTGTGTGTGGTGGTGTGTGTGTGTGTGTGTGTGTGTGTGTGTGTGTGTGTGTGTGTGTGTGTGTGTGTGTGTGTGTGTGTGTGGTGTGTGTGTGTGTGTGTGTGTTGTGTGTGTGTGGTGTGTGTGTGTGTGTGTGTGTGTGTGTGTGTGTGTGTGTGTGTGTGTGTGTGTGTGTGGCCCGAGCGAGCGAGAGAGAGACCTTACGTGCATTGTTGTTGTTAGCATCTGGTGCTAGCTAGCTGCGCTAACGGATATAAGGAGCTGTTTAAATGAAAACAGAGGAGCAACATTTCGCCACAACTGCGCCGAGCACTTGACTTGATGCAGGCAGCCAGACAGCGGGACATTGTATGAACAGTCAGCACACTCAGCAGCACGGATAGTGCAACATGATAGCAGCGTCCAGGCAGCTCCCGTTCGAGCATAATATGCCTTGAGTTGCACATAGCTCCAACGATCCATCACACACACACACACACACACACACACACACACACACCATTTGTATTGTATGAGAGGTTCCAGGTTGTTGTGTTTAATATTCATGAGAATATTTGTCATTGTTCAAATGATAATAAACATTAGCATAAAGCATATGTGTCCACTCATATGTTGATAAGAGTATTACAAACTTGAAAAATATTCCTCTAAGGTACATTTAGAACAGATAAAAAATGTGCGATTAATCGCGATTAACTACGGACAATCATGCGATTAATCGCGATTACATATTTTAATCGACTGACAGCCCTAATTATAATGTGATATGATGTCAGGGTGTCCGCGGGGTCTTATAAAGTATTAAAAGTTGATCAAATCAATTTAGAGAAAATTAAGGCTATTAAAAAGTATTAAACGGCATTTTCCAAGGTATTACATTTTGTAGCTTGTTTTCAATACGTATATAAATGGTCCAAAGAGGTTGTGTTCTACAGTCTGCCTGAATGTAGTCATGGCGTAGGTGTGTCGTGTGATTCTGTGGAGTTTATTGATGGCATCCCGTTGGGTGTGATGTCATCTGAACAGGACATCGCACGCTCACTGTTTGATAGCGAGCGAAGCTCCGTTTACGCCGGTTGCTAAACAACATCGTTATGGGGAAATGCAAGTCTGCGTCCAAATGGTTGGAAGATAAGGAGGAAGGACAATCAATACTGTATATAGTAAATGTGAGGTAAAGTGTGTCGCCAAGGTAACCGGTTAAAACTCGAAGTGGAGATGAGGTCTTAAAATGTATGGAAAGGGTCTTAAAAAAGCTCTTACATTTGACTTCAGGATTCCTGCAGAGACCCTGGATGTGAATGATAATGGGACACATCGACGTCTGCACTCACAGTGTGAGTGCAGACGATCCTGTTACTTATGTTGTGGCAGATATTTAAGTAAGCTTTCTTAACGCTAATGTTCTAATAGTCAGACTGCTCTGAAGATGGAGGTGATATTCTATTAATGTTCACGTTCACACAGTCGCTGATTTCTGCCGGCCGTCTTTCCTGCGACGGCAGCTTTTCTGTATTTCCTTTCTCCTGTAATATGACTTGATCGCTTTAAACTCCGCACACTGAGCTCTGATTGGTCAGCAGGCGGTGCTTTCACTGAGTTGTGCTCTTAGCCTACAACCTAACCTGCTCCGGACCAGGTTAGCCGCTAAGCATATAGTTACCATGGAGATCTAGCCTGCTAAAAAGAGAACCAGCGTCGTAGGACCGGAAACCCCGAGTTTTCCCTGAAGTTAGCCGCTAAGAGAACATCCTGCTTCGTAGTACAGGCCTCAGAACAACTAGTATGAGTTGTTAGTGAAGCAACAATCCACAACAACAACAACAACAACAACAACAACAGACAAGACCCCTTGATTAATTGGAACACGGGAACAGACCAGAAGGATTGCCACCGTCTCTGCAGTGCAAACTGAAGCACTTGTGCGCTTCATTAACAGTATACAGATTTCACTTCCCTGCGTTACATGTGAAAAATATCATTTCCTTTTGTGTTTACCCAAAAATATTGTAATAACTAGATGGTATTAAAACAACAACATCGCTGGTGGTGCAATATGATCACAAGCACAAGATTCAATCTTGATGGTTTCTGCGACATCGGAAATCACTACTTTACTTTGTCCCACAGCGTTAGAGCGGCAAAGGTACATCGCAGATAAAAGGCGAATGTAGAACATGTAGACTGAGAGAGAATTACGATTTTTAAATAAGTCATAAACGGCCAAAACACACAGAATTAAGTTGAGACAACATCCACAAGCCGAGTCTGCAACTTAGCTTTTATTCACAGTAGGTCAGTGGATAACCTCTTCTTCAGTGTAGCCGAGGTCACAGCACACAGCTAAAGTAATGAAGACGTATCTCTGTTAAAAGATATTCATATCATGAACTTGCTGTTGAATGAAGTATTGTATTGTGAGCGGGGTCCGGGGGGAGTACGGCTGCAAAGCTGAAACTTAAAGGAATTGACGGAAGGGCACCGCCAGGAGTCAACTCGTGGCTTTTAGGTGGATATTTCACCAGTTCATGGTTTACTGTCATTCTAGAGACGGGGTTGCACAAGCTGTGGCCCCAGTTTCTACACAAGGAAAAGATAAACAATTGATGATGGTCTAGTGGAGTCCTACAGCCTGAGGAGAGAGGCTGCTCTGGGCGAGTCTGACAGCAGATGCTTCAGTACGGCCTGCCAGACGGAAGCCAACTCCACCGGGTTGATTTCTCAATGTGTCCAACGCCTGTTCCGACTGTGCTTTCTCTGTGTGTCCGTCCAGAGGGTGTGCCCCAGGTGTTTTACTTTGGACCGTGTGGTAAATACAACGCTATGGTTCTGGAGCTCCTAGGACCCAGCCTAGAAGATCTGTTTGACCTCTGCGACCGGACCTTCTCTCTGAAAACTGTCCTCATGATCGCTATACAGCTGGTAAAACCCATTTACTTTGATCTCTAAACACAGAATCCCTTTATTCGCCCCAGAGGGGAAATGTACATTGTTGCACAAATGTATGGATAAAGATGTAAAAAACACAATTAGATATAAGTCATGCTCATGATGTTTTTAATAAAATGATTACAATTTACAGAAATATACATTCAGGTAGATAAGTAAGTAAAAGCAGTATATATAAGATAAATGTAACAATGTAGCCTGAAGTGTGGTGGCAGGTCGGTTACAGCAGTGAGGTTCTCCAGTGATGGATGGGCCAACTGCTCAACAGTGGTGGCATAGTCTTTGTTCTTTTAGTTTTATTCTTGGATGACTTATCTCAGCCTCTGCTCTTTTTGCTTTAGATCACCCGCATGGAGTTCGTCCACACCAGAAGCTTGATCTATCGGGACGTAAAGCCTGAGAACTTCCTGGTGGGCCGACCGGGCTCCAAACGGCAACACACCATCCACATCATAGACTTCGGCCTGGCCAAGGAATACATAGACCCAGAGACGAAGAAGCACATCCCATACAGAGAGCACAAGAGTCTGACTGGAACGGCTCGATACATGAGCATCAATACCCATCTGGGGAAAGGTATGCATTACATTACATGCTTTTATCCAAAGCTCCTTACAATGTGCATTCGACCAAGCATGCGATCATTAGCAGCACGCTAATGGTACCTATGTACCATATCACCCATCGATGTCTAGGCATGTGTGTGTAAGCAAAATACGTTTCATTTGCGTTCCGATAATTATTAATAAGTTCAATAATTAGGTGAGGGTTCTGCAGACACAACAAAATCACACAATTGTGTTATAAGTGTCTTCTACCTGAGAACATCTGTGGAGCAATAACGTGTACATAAGATTTGAAATTGTACTATTAATAAAAAATAAGATAATTAGCGTTTAAGAAATGCAAACAATGGAAGGAATCAGCCCTTTGTAGGCCTGAGACCACATGGCGCCTTGGTGTCGGCAGAAAGACACTGGCAGGGAGCTCGGAGGTCAGCTCTGCTTGTGAAGTGAACACTGGCCCTCGTTCTCAGAGATTCTCTTACACATATCAATGCTCTCAGAAAGCTTATTTTGCCCGTGGACCTCACTTTTATAATACCAAATAATTGTATTATTTTATACTTACAAAGTTCTAGCTCATTGAGCAACAGCAGTGCTCGCTTGTCCATGAAGTGTGAACTTGTTCCACTGTTGGCTCAGCTCAATGCAGTAGCTCTACAGGAAAGGGCCAGTTGTCCCCGAGTTAAGGACGCAAAGTGGTTGAAGATGAAAAAAGGGGCAAGTGGACACGGTTAGATGTGGTGAAACAATTGGGACTGAATGAATGATGTTGTTTGAGTGTAGTGAGTTCTGATATTTAGGTTTTTATAATATCACATAGTCATGGAAAACGTGCTCCCCAAGGTCACATATTTCAAATCGTTTTTGTCAGTCAGTCAATTGAAAAAGATATAGAAATAAGTATATTTGTGTAATTGCTAGTGTGAAATATTAGTGGGTCATCACAATTGTAAGCTATTTATTCTTGTAATAATGATTTTGTCACTGTTTTCATTCTGATGAAATGAAGGCGTACTCAATCTGGGACAAACAGCCCCATCTGTCGTGATGAAGAGTAATTAAAGCCTTTGGTTTTCCTGTTTCAGAGCAAAGCCGGCGGGATGATTTGGAAGCTCTGGGTCACATGTTCATGTACTTCCTGCGAGGCAGCCTACCCTGGCAGGGCCTCAAGGTGAGTGCTTATCAGTCCTGTCACATTTGTTTTCCCCTCTGCATCACCTCTGCATCACCTCTCCTAAGCTGCCTTCCTTACAACCAGTGAATACATTCCTTCATGTCTCCGTCTTCACAAGGCTGACACTCTGAAAGAACGTTATCAGAAGATAGGAGACACAAAGAGAGACACACCTATCGAGGTCCTCTGTGAAAACTTCCCAGGTGTGTATATACACGGCTCTACAAATTAAATACAAAATATTGTTTTGCAGCTGTTGCAAATATGGTCAAGTTAGCATATGTTGATCAAATCTTGTGTCTCTGTGTTTGAATGTGTGTGTGTGGGTTTGGTACCTGTGTGATTGTAACAGAAGAGATGGCCACCTACCTGCGGTACGTGCGTCGACTGGACTTCTTCGAGAAGCCAGATTACGACTACCTGAGGAAACTCTTCACAGACCTCTTCGACAGGAACGGATACATCTTTGACTACCAGTACGACTGGACTGGGAAGCCTCTGGTTAGTTTCTGCTCACTGTCAGCTGATACCCCATTGTATCATTATTCATTATACTAATTTAAGCGGCCAATATCATGAAGAAATCAAACTGAAAATCAACTCAAAAATAAAACGGCCGCTGACGCACCAGATAGCAAAACTCAGGCAGGGAAAGATCCAAGTCCAGGCCAGAATTCTGTTTGTACATTTATTTCCATTAACCAATGCGAACAAAATCCAATGAACAGGTTTCCAATGTACAATAGCCCTGTGGCAATATGTACATAATCACCAGGAGACCAATGCTGCCTTCAGGATAGAGCTTAAAACAACTACTTCAATTCACTTAAATTACACTAATATAAAATGGTACATTTACAATAAACAAAAATGACAATAAATGTTTAACTATTTTAATAGGGCTATATCCGAATATTTGTTCGTTGGAGTACTATTCAGGTTTCAATTTCGTTATTTGTTTTTTGTTTCTTTTGGCAGCCGTGTTGCTCTGCAGTTGCCAAATTGAATTTATTGAAAACTCAAAAATCAACATAAGAGCTTGTGCCTCTTCGGGGGGGGCTAACACTTAACCATAAACGTTATTGTTTACTTTCTCCGTCTTTATAATGTAGCTTGGCATATTACTTTTTCTCCGTTAATCTCCGTCACATTGTTTCCATAGCAACAACAACTTCCTGTCAACGGTGCTAACTCTCCTTCAAACTAAAAGCATGACCATACAAAATAGGAAGCCAAGCCAAATTACACTTAAAGGGGACCTATCATGCAAAATTCACTTTTATACATGAATGTGTCCCCGGTGTTCCAGGGAACTCACCAAGTGTCAGAAAATACAACCCTCTCTATTTCCCTCCATACCCAAAATCTCGAAAAAAGGGGCTGCAACGGACCTGAAACAGACTGATTCAGATTTGAACACCGTCAGTACGGTGGCGCTACGGCTATTGGTCAATTCTCCACCTATCAGGGGAATGAGAGGTTGGGCCACGTCCGGCCATTGCCGCTCGAAAGCGCTGGAGACGCTGTAGTACATATGCCAGGCCTGTAAGTGGCGCTGTAGTCGGCCACAAAAGCAGCGAGGAAGACTTCCCTTGCATGGTTGCCATGGTTGCCCTTCTGTTTATTCTCCGCTGTGGCTCGTTTTCTCCCTCCCCGAGGCAAGCGTCTGCGCCTCCTGCTTTAAAACAAATGAATAATGACTATATAATCATATGTAAGGGATAATGTGCAGCGACGCGGTCATTATGGGGAAAAGAACACCGACAGGCTGATCAGGAGCCCGACGCGAGGCGGAGGGATCTAGATCGGCATGAAGGCACATTATGCAATGTGCACATTATCCCGCTTATTACATGGCCACATTCTCGACAAAGTAACGACATGACTCCCGATATTAATTGAAATGCTTTTATGGATTTAGAAAATGATTTTATTGATTTAGAAAATAGTTGTATTGATTTAAATTGACATGCATCCGCTAAGAAAAATAGTCCATTGTTACCGTTTGAACTAACGTAGCAACGGCAGGAAGTGCTTCGATAGTGTTTTTGAGGAGCTTTTTGATTACAGATTTGAAAACATGGCTGCTTACTTTAAAAGTAGCACAATAATAATAAGAATAGGGCTGCAAGAAACGACTAATTTGATAATCGATTAATGAAACGATTATTCGGATCGTTAAGGTTTTAACTGTACTACTACTTATATCGATACTGCTTATCGATCCGGTCCTTTTAACGATAGTATTAACGGTTCTTTTGACAAGAAATAAGGTAAACTAACTAAACAAATTGTGAACAAAACTAACATTGCTTTTTATTTTTAATTAAATGCATAATATTTCACATCAAAAGAAACAACAGTGTTTTAACAAATCTTATTAAATAATGTGATGACAGAACTGTAAACAGAATAGCTGAAACTTTAACAAACTAAAGAGTAACTCAGTTACCTCTAATCATCAACCCATGTTTGTATAATGTAGTTAGCTCCGTGTGTTGCTGCTAGCATACAGAACACCTGACGTGGAAACGTTGCTCGTGGACGCGGCTACAGAGCTGCTAGAAAGACAGTGGAACCCGGTGCATTCCTCCGTCTGGATGTGGAGCACTTTTGCTAAATGTTTAGACACATTGCTCGTGTTACCGCCCTGACATGCTAAACTCTTATTGCACTTTAGGCAACGAGCATTCTCCACATCGAGACGGCTAAATTTGAACCACACCTCGGAGCGCGTGCTCTCCGCCATCTCCTCCGTGTGTGTGTGTTACATGCATGTAGCAGCTGCGTGTGTGTGTAAACTGCCCCGCCCCCTCGCAAGCAGGCGGGGGAGAGATCTCTCGTCTGAATTGGGAAGATCGAAAATACATTATAGGCGCATTTTGTAGTCATATTGCATATTAGAAACGGAGTGGCGACACTAAGACTGCAATATAATGTTTATGTAGCAATAATACATAGGACATGTTTTAAATGTCTCCTGTACCGATACAAAAGAGCGATAACGTTGGAGCTTAACGGGGTGTAGAACACATGTGATGACGTCACCAACGAATCGACGACTGAATTAGTTGCCAACTAATTTGGTAATCGATTAAGTCGATTAGTTGTTGCACACCTACTGCAGAATAACAAAATGAATGCCGTGAATAAACCGAAATACACGTGTTGAAGCGGTTCACTGCTGATTACTACGTGCCCCCCCCCAACATATAGCTTCAACACTGATCAACTACTGCATAAAGAAGAACTGAAAAAGTAGTCCTGCTAGTAATGACATGACCTTACTTCCAGTCAAAGCAACTAAAAGCTCCCTTGTGTCTGCGGTCCCTGGGCAGGTACACGTATAACAATCAACAAACACTAAAACGTAATGCCAATCACACTAACCATTCAAACAGGTCAAAGTACAGATATATACAATATAAATACTAGTACATTTGTCAATTTAACTATACATGTACTCTTCATTCAAATGTACATCTCAAGTTACTGTAAAATGTTTCATGGTTGGTTTTAAGATCAGCTGGAAGCATATGTAAATGTTCCATTGCATGTATACAATTATTTGTAATCCGAGTAGACTCACTTGACGGAGGTCAGCAGAAACAATGTTTACATTTCTGCATTTCAAATAATGTGATATGAGCCGAGTGGTGATGTTTACATGTGAGTGTTAATTAGTCTTGAATGGCAGACTAGTTGATTTAGCAGTGTTATCCATTAGATCCAGGGCTCCCAGCCTTAGTGAGCCTGAGGGGTCGACAGACACGTTCCTCAGATGTTCACAGAATGATTGTTTTTGAGGTCGTCTTTATCACTGAATTTGTCATGAATTACTGAGTAGGATGAAACGATGTAAAAAGCAAAAGTCCCTCCTTGGTGGAAGTGGCCACCTCGGAGCAAAGAAGGTTGGAAATAACTGCACAAAATGAGTAATAGAATATAAATGTCATGTCACTGAATGTGTATGTGTTTACTTCGATCTGATGTTAACCCCCGCCTCCTGTGTTTAGCCCACTCCTATTGGTCCAGTGGCCAGTGAGACTCCACTCCAAACGAGTAGCCGAGAGAAAGCACCGCAGACCAAAAACCAGGTACACACTCTGAACACACACGCAACTCAGTGAGGTTGCTAACTGAGTGACACAGAGGATCTGAGGGGCAGCCTCGTGCATGTTGCTGTTCTTTTAATTGGCACGCACTGAAAATAGCACGTGAGTACAGAAGTATGAAAATACTTCTCTTGATACATGGTGCAATGGAATCGAGATAATGCCACCCCACAACTCCTTTATAACGATAGCAGACACACATTAAGAATGTCATAATGATATAGCCTAAGTGTAGTGGGATCTCTGAGTTCTTCTTTGACTCTTCAGCCGCAGATAGCAAGAGCAAGTCCATGAGTCTGTCTCTGGACTGGCTTCCCTTCTCTGAACCGGCCGCACTCTGCCGTCCTGCCTAAACATGAGTAAAGCTAAATTGCCATTATTAAACATTGGTTGGACATTCTTCTTGTTTGGTCCAATGAAAAGTGGACAGTAGATGTGTGTGGACAGTGTTTAACAGAAGGGCTTGAACACCCTGAGGTCAAGTGGTGGTAGAGATTCTTGCTTTCTTCTTCAGCTGTAGTCAGACTGGATCAGCAGCACAGCACGTATGTTGTGCCTGATGTTACGCTCAGGATAGCTTCTTATTGCTTTGGTGATTTAGTAGGGATGTAACGATATACCGAATATCGCGGTAAATAAACGTCCCAATACTGTCGTGAGACTGACAAAATCTACCGCGATTTTTATTTATTTTTTAAACTTTTTTTTGTTTTAAACCTTTATTTAACCAGGTGGTCCCATTGAGATCATCGATCTCTTTTTCAAGAGAGACCTGTCCAACATGGCAGCAAGTAGGTTACAACATGAACATAAAACAACAGAACACAAAAGGACATCGTATTTACAGGGCTACATGCACACACCTAGAGACATTGACAAGTACCAACAGTATATTTATATCTCTGTCAATAAGCCTCACCTTCTTGGCAAACACTGTATTGTGTTTGAAGTGGTGAAGAGACAATGCACAGTTTCACCGACTGCTGTCCCCCATGGCCAAAGCATATCTCTCCGTCCCACTGAGGTGGCGTTAGACTTTTTCGCTGTCCGTCATTTTGACAGACAGGATCGTAAAATATCCGTCATAATCCCTTATTACTAGTGCTGTCAAAATTATCTTGTTAACGGCGGTAATTAATTTTTTGAATTAAATGCGTTAAAATATTTAACGCATTTTACGCATGTGCAGAATGGCCCGCCCCATACGGGCTACAGCCATACCAAGAAAAATGATGTTAAAGTAAGCAAACTAAAGTCTGCCAACTCGCGCGGAGTAAATTGCACAGACAGCAGTTGGTAAGATTGATTTCAGTAGCCACGGTTTTGAAAACTTTTGTCACTGGAGAACTGCGCTAAAACAGCTGATCACAACGTTCACACTCTGTGGTCACGAAGTACTCCACTAGCCCCCCCCCCTCTGTCGACTTTCCTGAAGTACTCCCCCGTTGATAGAAATCAACACGTAATGAATTAAGACCCCACGGTTTGATGATTGATAGGTGTGTGTGTGTGGGTTGTCTTTCATTTTGACATGCAGAAAAATGTTATAATAAACATAGATACTGTATGTTAAATGGATATATCCGCCTTCTTTCATTTATCTTTCCATTCCCACAACAATATACATAAATAAATGGCATATTTTGGACATAGTTCGAATGGTGATTAATCATGATTCATTAATTTTTAAGCTGTGATTAATCTGATTAAAAACTGTAATCGTTTGACAGCCCTAGTTTTTACCCGTCGGGTCTGAACAGTTCGCGAGAGAGCACGCTCGTGAACTGTCAACGGGGGGGGGGCGGTGTTATGCCGTGTGTGCATGCACCTCGCGGGAGCGCACACAGCGTAAAGCAAAACCTCCCAGACATGTGTTGATCTGTACGGCAAAGTACGGTTTGGAAACTATATAATTTCCTTTTGGAGGGCAGCATACCACGGCATAACACCAGCGCCTCGCTGCGGGGACACGTTGGCGCTGTTCCCAGTTTGTTCTAATCTGTCAAAATGACAGACTGCTTTCAGATTTTTCCGTCATTGTTAAATAAAATATTCGGTTAACGCGACCACTGCTGTCCCAGCGACATCAGTACCAAGCGAGAGAGTTGTTCCCAGAGCAGGGGATATTGTAAACGCCCAAACATCCCAGCTTATAAATACCTGGAAATGTGGACATTCTCATATTCCTAAAAACCTGTCTGATGATGCTGAGTGAGTGACTTGTGAGTTTGAGTTGAGTTACTTGAAAAACTAAAGTGAAACTTGATTTATTTTATTGCAGGGTCTGATTACTAAATGTCCTTGTTTATTTGTGAGATGCAGTGGCACAAAGAAAAGGCCTACTTTGTTTGGTAGTACTATAGGTGCAAAAACACTGGTTTTCTTGTTCCAGTCTGTTACTGTCACGTTGTTTTTGACACTTTAAAATACTGCTATCCTACTAACATGCTGTACAAATCACATTTATTATGAAATAAAGAAACATTTTCCGAGTAAAAAAAATTGTTATTGATTGTGTTCTTCTTCTTTATTATTCAATATCGCTATAAATACCGTACCGTGGACTTATTATCGCGATATTATCGTACCGTGAGTTTTTGGTATCGTTACATCCCTATGATTTAGTGTTGTTTAGGGAGGTACATTCTTCTCAAATATTTTCTTGAGTTTCCAATTCTGTTTTTTTGCATTTGTGGAAGGGGTTTTACTTTTGAAGAATGCACACAGGTTGTTGCTCTGTTCCACTAAAGAGAACAACTCGTGGGACCCTCTTTGTGTTGAAAGAAATCTAGTTTCTGTATATGTTATGACAAACAGTATGACATGTTAGTTCTTGTAGTATTTCATCAAAGAATAATGCAGAATCGCGACAAAACTAGTCCATATAAATATTCATACGTTTGACCCAAATACACTTTGGCCAGTGAAATCTAAAAAGAACATGTAGTGTATATTATATATATGTCCGGCCCCTAAAACTAAATTCACCTGATTTCAGTTAAATAACGGCAAGTCTTTTCCTTCCCTATTGTAACCTGAGGGACGCAGGAGCAGGGCGGGTTGGAACATAAACAGGTTCTTAAATGACTTCACCACAACACTGACTGCCATGGAAGTAGAGAGAGGGGAATGGGGAGAAGCCCGACCCGTGTCAGTTGACTGGAGAGACGCTCTCAGCTTGGGTGCAGACTGTCAGTGAACTCTCCTAAAGACTTCTGTGTTCAGCTCACAGCAGCCCGTCAGCAGAACAGAACTATACGAGTTCATACTCAAACTACAATCTGTTGCGCTCCGAGAAGGTGCAAAGCTCAAATAATGAGCAAAGGCACTAAATGGTGGGTCTTATGGGTAAGAATGCAGGCAGATGTGGAAGTTAATTGTGGTCTATCTGATGACGAGTGAATACTGTATTTCTCCTATCAGGTGAGGTGTATTGAAGAATGACATAAATTACAAATGTTTTATGTTTCTAAACATCTACAACAGATAAGAAAAAACAGGCAAATCCTGATTCAGCTGTAATACAACTCTTAGCATTCCAATGTGTCTGTTTTCAAATAACCTGTGTGGCTGACGACACCAATCCATTTGGAGCAGAACACATGGTGTCTCCTTATCATTATCTTTGCATGCCTCCTTCTTTTGCATTCACACACACACACACACAACTGCCCATCAGGCAACGTTTCAAAAGGCACCTGTAGTCACACTGCAGGCCTTTGGGGCAGGTGAGGCGAGGCAGCAAAGGAAATAGCCCTTCTGCGTGGGGCTCTATCGTCTCCTGTGTACTCTCACTGTACTGCACACCCTCCACCAAATACTGACTCTGAACTCACCATTTCTTTTCTCTTTCCTCACACGCCCACTCCTCTTTTCCGTCTGCTCGGCTTCCCACTTCTCCCTCGCCTTCCTTCCATCATGACTGTTCCTCTTTTCCACGGCGAGCCTCCTCTTCCATTTTATTTGTACTCTTCACCTTTTCCCTCCCTCTCCTGTGTGGTTTCTCCTGCGATTGGGCTTCCTGTCTCCTCTAGTCTCCAGAGGGGAAAGGCAGTGAGTCGCAGCCCACTCCAGTGACCAATCGAGAGCTGCTGGGCTCCCATCTCACTGCTGATAGGCTGGGCGGGTCCGTCCAGGTACTGAGAGGAAGGGTTAGCTCTGCTGGCTTCTTGTCTGTCTGCCTACCTGTATCTGTCCGCCTGCATGACCTTCTGAGACAGAGCAGGGCTCACCCCGACATGGGACCATTGTTGTAGAATCAAGAACCCTTCATGTATCCATGTAAGGTTTGCACATCATGGAATCATTAGGGCCACATGAGAACCTTTCTTTTGGGGACGTGACCAAAAGTAAAAAAAAAGTTGAGTTCTGATTTTGATCTCAGATTTATGAGAACAATTCTCAGAATCTCAGATTCAAAAATAAATCCTGGAAAGAAATGATAAATGTTCATAATATCCTGACTTTGTTTTTCAGAAATCTTAGATTTAAAGTCAACACTGAAATAATTGTTTTAACTTTTGGTCACGTCCCAAAAACTGTTTCTCACATGTCCCTAATCCTCTCATAGCAAAGCATCAATTAGGGAATGTCACAATTATTTCCAAACTATCCGTCCTGTCTTCACATTAGATACTGGAGACCTTCTGTAAGAGGACAGCAGGTCTGGCTTCTATGCTGCCGGAGCAGAGAGTATTTCCAAATCTCAATGTTTACTGACTTGATGTTCTGCTTGAATGGCGGTGGTGCCTTGAAGACGTTTTTGTGTAGAAAAACCAAGACGTTAACATCCCTAGGGCTCCCTAAAAAAAAGTGATGGAATTGTAACATATGATCTTTGGCCAACACACCTTTATGATACTTACACATTTTGTTCAGTAGGGTTGGTCTCCCCAATTTCTTAAGCGTAAATATAATCTAAATAGAATTGAAAAGCTAACCGTAGGCTCTGTACAAAGTACATCACCTTCACACTGCTGCCCTTCACCAGCGCTAAGCTAAAGGTGGCTAATGTTCTGCTGGTTGACGTTTAGTAGCCTCACTTTTTTAGGACACATTGAAGCTTCAGACATTCATCAGTGAGGCACTCCCTACTGTGCAGACAGGTGAACTGGAAGTGCTTACATGCTAACTTTCTTCTGGGTTTTATGACTCATTCCTGCACCACTCAATGCACTGAGGCAATGGTAGTTTTCTTATGTTAGCTGAAATGATCAAGGTAGACGCACACAGCTGTTGTCTTGTAGGAATTTGTACTTTCCAGAAGCAGCGTCAGGTTTGTAAACGAAGCCTTTGTTCGTGTTCAGCAGACTACAGTTAATTGACCGGCAAGAAAACGTGTGTGTTTGATTGATCAAGCAGGGTAGCTCAGGCCTGAGGATGGAGAGCAGCTGGAGCCACGTCAAATCTGCCACCTTCTGCAACATTCCCACAAACAAAGCAATCTCATTTTGTGGCAGTGTGAAAACGTGTTTATTTTTCTAAAAGGTTTTATTTATATTTAACCAGGTAAAGACTCATTGAGATTCCAATCTCTTTTCCAAGAGTGACCTGGCCAAGAAGGGCAGCATGAACAAAGTTACAACGGATCAAACACAGACAATATACAGCTGTAAAACACAAATCAAATGGCACATTATCCAGTCAATATGCAAAATAAAAGAAACTATTAAAAGTCATTAAAAAGTGGCAACATTTCAAAATGTATTTCTACTGTACAGTGTTGTGTCAAATGAATGCATGAAGAAGAAGAGTGGGGGGGATGTAATGAATCCAGTAGAAGGTGGTGTGGAACACAAGCATACCAGATCTCACCTCTCACCAGGACGACAGAACACGACACTGACTGCCTATAATAAGGCTCAGCATGTCAGAACGTCGGGTTACGTAGTGTAGCCCTTGTTATATTAGCATAGGCGGAGCCCTCTACTGGACTCTATGGGTACTCTCTTACCCCGCAAGCATTCTCCCACTGAGACTTCTATAGACGTAGCCGGCCCTGGGCGGGCCTACCTGAATGCGCGCGCATCACACCGTATAAAAGGAGGCCTCGCCTCCTGACTATCATCCTACACTTCTCTTCAGCGAGCAGAATAGGACAGACAGTGCCCTGAGTAGAGGGCTCCGCCTGTGCTAATATAACAAGGTTTACACTACGTAACCCAACGTTATATCTCTCACAGGCTCAGCCCTCTACTGGACTATATGGGTACAGTGGGTATACGCGCACTGTCGTCCAACAATATTCCACCCTACTGCCCCTGACTGGCTGACAGAGCACACCCTGCTGCGCTTACCTCGCAAAAAGTGTGCTAAAAAAACAGTGCCGGGGGACCCCCCCCACCCTGGATGGGGAGAGCCCCCTCGGCCCCGAAAAGACTAACTACACGCCTGCCTCCCTGAATCCCTAAGGATAACAGGGAGAGCGCCAGAGCCCCTGCCCCACACTCAAACACTGACCCCGTGCCGAGTGTGTGGAGGGCTCCCCCCCCTCCTGCTCTCGGCAGGAGGAGAGCAGCCCTCCAGCCCTGTAAGGGCCCAGTGCGCCACCCCCGCCCCTCCCGGGACTCTCCGAAGGCCCGAGAACAGCGAAGGTGCATTACGTCCGGGGAGGGGGTCAGATGCCAACTGACCCACAACCCACCTCCCCCCTACCAGTCCTGTGTTGCCCCCGCAAGTACAGACGAGGAGAAAGAACCCGACATGTCCAAGAGTTAAAAACTTATGAAGGGGCCTGGCGTCGACCAAGACGCCGCTGTGCATATATCCTCCACACTCACACCGTTAAATACGGCACACGGGCTGTTGATGCAGCCACAGCCCGTGTGGAGTGTGCACGAACCCCCGTGGGGCAGGCTCTCCCTGCCTGTCCGTAGCCATGTGCAATGCACTCGCAGAGCCAGCCTGCCAGGCGTTTCTTGGACAGAGCTTTCCCGATCACTTCGCCCCTGAAGCACACGAACAGCTGTTCGGTGCGTCTAAGGGCAGCCGTGCGCTCCACATAACATGCTAGCGCACGCACCGGGCAGAGGAGGTGCAGTTTAGCTTCCCTGGTCCCACATGGAGGGGAAGTCTAAAACCCCCTAACTGAATAGCCCTCGACCTGAACGCACTCCTTAGGCTCTTGGGCACAAAGGAGGGGTTCGGTCTGAGTGTCGCGCCGCTCCGGTCACCCCGAATCTGTAAACAGCTCGGGTGTACCGACAGAGCAGTTAACTTGGCCACTCTTTTGGCTGACGTTAAGGCAAAAAGCAAAGCTGTTTTCCACGACAATGCTTTCAGAGAGGAGAGCTCCAGAGGCTCAAACGGCCCCGAGGCCAGAGCCTCGAGCACTAGGGGCAGGTCCCACTGTGGGGTGGAGGCGTGCACTACTGGGCGCAGCCTCCTGACCCCCTGTAAAAACCGCGACATCAGTGGTTGACTAAAGGCTGACCTGCCGCCAAATCCCTCATGGCAGGCCGAGATGGCTGCTGCATACACTTTCACTGTTGAATGCGCGAGCCCTCTGTCCACCAGTAACTGTAAGAAGGATAAAATAGAGCCTAACTCCCAAGATAGGGGCTCTATTCTCCGCTCCTCACACCATCGCTGGAATCCTAGCCCCCTTGGCCTGTAACAGGCTGCGGTGGATCCAGCTCTAGCTGCCTGGATAGATTGAATAACACTATCAGACAATCCACCCCGTCTCAACCTGTCCCTCTCAGGAGCCCAGCCTGGAGAGGACGGCCCAGAGTGGGTAACGCCCCGATTGCACCTGCCTCTTGAGACATCGCCCCCCAGAACTGGGGAACCGCCCAGGGCTGGCCCACCTTCATCTGCGTCATCTCTGAGTACCACGGCGCCCCAACGCGATCCGTAGCCACTAGGATGACTGACAGACGTTCTCGCCTCACTCTCCTGAGAGAATGAGAGGCAGCGGTGGAAAGGCGTATAGCAGCCTCCTTGGCCATGGCTCGTGTGCAAACGCATCCACCCCCAAGGGTGGGTCGTCGCTCCGAGCCACGGAGAACCACAGGGCACAGTGGCTGTTTCGCCGGCTGGCGAACAGATCCACTTCCGCTCTCCCGAAATGGATCTGCTTCACCACCTTCGGGTGAAGCACCCACTCTGGCAGGGGGCCGCCCCTCGACATGAGGTCGGCTCCCCTGTTCTCCAGTCCCGGGATATGGAGGGCTCTCAGAGATAACACCACCTCTGAAGCCCATAACCACAGCCTCTCCGCTGTGGTCAACAAGGCGGCGGAGCGGACTCCGCCCTGCTTGTTGATATAAGCCAATGTGGTGCTGTTGTCGCTCCTGACCGGTACATGTTCCCCCTGAATTAGGGGCCTGAAATGCCGGAGGACTAACACTACCGCCCGTAGCTCTAGGAGGTTGCTGTGTCGAGACTCTGTTAGAGCCCAGCGCCCACCTATAGCCCTCTTCAGGCAGGTCCCTCCCCATCCTGTTCCGGATGCATCCGTGAACACTGTGATGTAGGAGGTCACCCGTCCCAGTGGAGACCCCCTCCGGAGGTGATCCGGGGACCCCCAAAAGCGGAGGTTGCCCCTCACTGAGGGGGGTATGGTAACCAGCCGCCACTTGTGCCTCTTGGGATCCAAACGCAGGCTGGAGAACCACCTCTGCAGGCGGCGCATATGTAGTAACCCTAACGGGACCACAATGTGAGCAGCCGCCATGAGACCCAGCGTCTGCATGACAGTTAAAGCTGTCACTGTCGCAGCCTGCGCACCCCCTGAAGAAGGGACGCACGTCTGCTCTCTGACAGGGTGGCGCACAACGTGCCTGCATCGAGCACCACTCCCAAATACAACGCCCGTTGGTGAGGTATCGGGGTGCTCTTTTTCCAATTGATCGCAAAGCCTAATCTGGTTAGGTGTGTGATCAATTGTGCTGTGCAAAACATTGCCTGTTCCCGGGACCCAGCCATGACTATGAGGTCGCCTAGTAAAAGAAAACTCATGCCGTGTGCGCGCAGCGGTTGAAACGCTGTGGCCACACATTTGCTGAATGTGCATGGGGACAGGGAATAGCCGAACGGCAGCCTGTTGTACTCGTAGGCTATTCCCCCGGAAGGCAACACGCAGATACTTTCTGTGCTTTGGAGCAATTTCTACATGAAAGTACGCGTCTTTCAGGTCGATGGTGTTGAACCAATCGCCTGGCTGCACCAGCCCCAGTAACTGTTTCATAGTTAACATGCAGAATTCCCTGCGGGAAATGTGGCGATTCAGGCCGCGGAGATCTAGAACAGGTCTGAATTCCCCTGTCTTCTTGGGAACCAGGAAGTATATGGAATAAAGACCCTCTTCCCTGCGCTGAGGGTGCACAACAGACACAGCCTGTTTCTGTACCAGAGCCTGAATCTCTGCTGAGAGGAAACTCATCCCCTCTCGAGAGGATAGCTTCACCTCTCGCATGCTCATAAAAGGGGGTGGGACGCTGCAAAACTGGAGTGAATAGCCCCGTTTCAGCGTCCTGTCCATCCACCCTGATAGTACACAGCTGAGTTTCCATTCCCCACAACACTCTGTTAAATGGCATGCACTCAGCTGTGGGGTACTCTCTGGCGACCCGTCCCGCCTCAAAACTCCCCGTCAAGGGAAGATTCGCCCATGGAGGGTTTACACAGAAAGGGCCGATTATTTACTGAGGACCCGGAACGCACCGCCGCACGCTCATGTGTGAGCGCTCACTCCCTCAAAATGCTGTATTCACCCTTACGGTGAACATCATTAATCGGAGTCCTCATAGGAGTAGTGCGTTCTACTAAGGTCCCTGAACGCACCACCACGCGCTCTTCTATGAGTGCGGGCGTTGCCATAATGCAATTCTGGTAACCTGCATTCATTGGAGTCTTAACCCCAGGCTTAGTGTGTTCCCCAACAGCAATATGCCGGCCATAATGCCTCTGTACCCGTATAACATTACGATTGCTTTGTTTACGTTTCATCACTCTCATCTGCGCACTCCCACTAGCCTCCTCCCTTACAGGAGCTATGGCTGGGGCGGCGAGTGGGGAATCTGTACAGACATCATGTGTAAGTGTAGCATTGTGGAAACAAAGGACACTTAGACTTGGATACAGACCATCTTTTTCTTTATTTTTACATTTTTTAAAGGAATCTGTGCATCGAATAGGAAGGAGGCGGGATTCACCCTCGCGTCCCGGGCGAAGATATTTCCTCCCCCCGCCGAGACGCTACCTCCCCCCGCCAGTCAGCTTCGGGCAGACGGCGCACCCCACCCGGCCGCTCTCTGCTGCTGATGAGCCTGCCGAGGTCGGGCAGCCCTTCCCCGTGGCTGCCGATATGCCGGTACCACGTGATGGGCCGTAGAGGTGGAGAAAGCCGCAGCTACGGGACCCCCGTGCCGGCGCCTCTCCCTCCGCTTCACAGTCGCACTGCGCTCCCTCGCATTGAAACGCGTGGAGGAGCGCGTAGCGGCGCCGGAGGCGGGTCCAGCGGTAGCATCCTGCTAAACTGGACCTTTCCTCCTCCAGCCGGCTGAAGCGCTGAGTGACCGAGGAGATTGACCCAAAGAGCCCCTCCGTGGACAGGAGATCTTCTCGGTCTTTTCTAGATAGGGCAGTGAGTCCCAACCACACGTGACGAGACACCACTGTGGCCAAGGAAATTACCCGCCCTGCTGCAGCGGCCACGCCATGAATCAGGTTATTCATCTGACCTATAGCGCGGTCCGGATAATCGCTCCCATCTTGTGATAGGAGGGCGGGGGCAGCTGCCTGAGGGGTGATCAGGGAGACGCCCAACACGCCGAGATTATTGGCTGCAGCCGCCATCTGCGTACCGAGCTTGAACATCTTGTCCAGATATTCCAGGGTGTCTCGGTCCCAGGGCAGCGGGGGCAGGGGTCGCTTACCCTCCGCCCAACCAGCCGCCCGCGGAAGCAGATGGGCCGCCAGGCTCTCATCAAGGGGGGGCACCCCCGCACACGCTGTGTCCGAGCGGCCCTCCACCTTGATGATGCCTGCCATAGCGGCTACTGGGGCCTTCGTCTTAAATGGCTGCTGCCATGTCGCCTCCACACACCGCCATATATCAGGCAGTTGGGGCGAAACGAAGGTTGGTTGCGCTGGACGCACCGGGCCGTAAAACCCCTGTCTCAGGCGGCTTATAGGCCTCGGTGGCAGCGGTGGTGGGAGCGGTAGGCCTACGCGCTCCGCTGTCAGGGTCATCACCGCTGGGAAATCCAACCCTCCAGACCTGAGAGTCGGACCTCCCGACACCGAGGCGACCTCGTCCTCCTCCTCCGGAATCGGGGTTGTCTGGCCCCACGGAAGGGAGAATCGGAACGGCACTTCCTCCTCTCCTGACTCGCCCATCTCGACGACGTCGAGATCCGAATCCTCCACCTTCTCCTGCGGAGCCTCTGCTGACAGGAAATGCTGCCCACAATGCTCACGCGTGAGCCGAGGAAGCATCTGGCAGGCTGAGCATACCGGCGTCGGGCCCATACCGCTCACAGCGTGGTTAGGCCCCATGCACAAAAAACAGGAGGTGTGTGGATCCGCTCCCGCGATCAGGTTTGGACATTTCGGGCAGGTCCTGTGGTCAAGAACTGACTCCATTATCTCTCAATTTTCCGTCTTTCTAAGCTCCGTGAAAACACTTCCGCTTGCTGAAGAGAAAAGGATGATAGTCAGGAGGCGAGGCCTCCTTTTATACGGTGTGATGCGCGCGCACTCAGGTAGGCCCGCCCAGGGCCGGCTACGTCTATAGAAGGCTCAGTAGGAGAATGCTTGCGGGGTAAGAGAGTACCCATAGAGTCCAGTAGAGGGCGGAGCCTGTGAGAGATATAACTAGGGCTTGGCGATATTATGGATATTTGATTGGTTGTGATATGAGGCTACATATCGTCTTATATTTTGATCATTCTTTTATCATCAACTTTGCCTGGTTTTAAAGGCAAAGTTAAGTAAACATTGTTCTAAATCTGCTTTTATTTGCTTTTTTCTTTTGATGTGACGTTGTAACGCTCCCAAAGTGCTGAAATGCTAAGACTCATTCCTGCTCTACTCTATTGGCATGAAGTGGGCGGTTCTCACATTCTGTATTGAAGTTGGCATTTCAGGTGCTTGGGAAATAACAGAGATGGAGATGGGTGAAATATTGAAATGAATAGTGACCCGCTGTATGAGCATGGATGTGATGTCAGAGCTGTGAGAACCAATCATGTCAGTCCCAAGAGTAGTCATTGCTTTTTGTTAGAAGGCATTAAGTGAACCTGCAGCTTTTTGCATGGCAGCAATATCAATGTTTGAATGCTTCTGGAGGTCACGGCCTCATGGACTATTCACACAACGTCCACGTTAGACTGGCTCCATCTGAACACATTTCCCTCTGTGAGGATGGACAGCAGGACGCTGGTGGACTGAGAGGATCGGGGCTGGAAGTTGTGCAAGGAAATAAGAAGATGGCTTTGAATTGCTACAGCATTGTTTTGTTTCGTCCGCGTACAGAGAACAAACGGCGTTTATTTGACCCCTCTGTTATGGGACTTTCGGCCACCTGTACTCATTACTCTCTTTTACTTCTCTACTCCAGGTGATGAGTTCAACCAATGGGGAGCTGAATACAGACGACCCCACTGCAGGACACTCCAACGCACCAATCACAGCCAACGCAGAGGTGGAAGTGGCTGATGACACCAAGTAAGGGCACAGACGTTGAAGCGGAATATGTGTCGAGCATTTCAACACCTTTGAACCACAACAGCAGGTTACAAGCAGCACACGGGTTACAAGCAGCACACGGGTTACAAGCAGCACACGGGTTACAAGCAGCAGCACACGGGTTACAAGCAGCAGCACACGGGGTTACAAGCAGCACACGGGGTTACAAGCAGCACACGGGTTACAAGCAGCACACGGGGTTACAAGCAGCACACGGGGTTACAAGCAGCACACGGGTTACAAGCAGCACACAGGGTTACAAGCAGCACACAGGGTTACAAGCAGCACACCAAGCAGCACACGGGGTTACAAGCAGCACACGGGGTTACAAGCAGCACACGGGGTTACAAGCAGCACACCAAGCAGCACACAGGGTTACAAGCAGCACACGGGGTTACAAGCAGCACACGGGTTACAAGCAGCAGCACACGGGTTACAAGCAGCACACGGGGTTACAAGCAGCACACGGGTTACAAGCAGCAGCACACGGGTTACAAGCAGCACACTAGGTTACAAGCAGCACACGGGTTACAAGCAGCACACCAAGCAGCACACGGGTTACAAGCAGCACACGGGGTTACAAGCAGCACACGGGGTTACAAGCAGCACACGGGTTACAAGCAGCAGCACACGGGGTTACAAGCAGCACACCAAGCAGCACGCGGGGTTACAAGCAGCACACGGGGTTACAAGCAGCAGCACACAGGGTTACAAGCAGCAGCACACGGGGTTACAAGCAGCACACAGGGGTTACAAGCAGCACACCAAGCAGCACACGGGGTTACAGGCAGCACACGGGGTTACAAGCAGCACACCAAGCAGCACACGGGGTTACAAGCAGCAGCACACGGGGTTACAAGCAGCAGCACACGGGGTTACAAGCAGCACACCAAGCAGCACACGGGGTTACAGGCAGCACACCAGGTTACAAGCAGCACACGGGTTACAAGCAGCACACCAGGTTACAAGCAGCACACGGGGTTACAAGCAGCACACGGGGTTACAGGCAGCACACCAGGTTACAAGCAGCACACCAGGTTACAAGCAGCACACGGGTTACAAGCAGCACACGGGTTACAAGCAGCACACGGGTTACAAGCAGCACACGGGTTACAAGCAGCAGCACACGGGGTTACAAGCAGCAGCACACGGGGTTACAAGCAGCACACCAAGCAGCACACGGGGTTACAAGCAGCAGCACACGGGGTTACAAGCAGCAGCACACGGGGTTACAAGCAGCACACGGGGTTACAAGCAGCACACCAAGCAGCACACGGGGTTACAGGCAGCACACGGGGTTACAAGCAGCACACCAAGCAGCACACGGGGTTACAAGCAGCAGCACACGGGGTTACAAGCAGCAGCACACGGGGTTACAAGCAGCAGCACACGGGGTTACAAGCAGCACACGGGGTTACAAGCAGCACACCAAGCAGCACACGGGGTTACAGGCAGCACACCAGGTTACAAGCAGCTCACGGGGTTACAAGCAGCACACGAGGTTATAAGCAGCACACGGGTTACAAGCAGCACACCAGGTTACAAGCAGCACACGGGTTACAAGCAGCAGCACACGGGGTTACAAGCAGCACACCAAGCAGCACACGGGGTTACAAGCAGCAGCACACGGGGTTACAAGCAGCAGCACACGGGGTTACAAGCAGCACACGGGGTTACAAGCAGCACACCAAGCAGCACACGGGGTTACAGGCAGCACACGGGGTTACAAGCAGCACACCAAGCAGCACACGGGGTTACAAGCAGCAGCACACGGGGTTACAAGCAGCAGCACACGGGGTTACAAGCAGCAGCACACGGGGTTACAAGCAGCACACGGGGTTACAAGCAGCACACCAAGCAGCACACGGGGTTACAGGCAGCACACGGGGTTACAGGCAGCACACCAGGTTACAAGCAGCACACCAGGTTACAAGCAGCACACCAGTTACAAGCAGCACACGAGGTTACAAGCAGCACACGGGGTTACAAGCAGCACACGGGGTTACAAGCAGCACACGGGTTACAAGCAGCACACGGGTTACAAGCAGCACACGGGTTACAAGCAGCACACGGGTTACAAGCAGCACACGGGTTACAAGCAGCAGCACACGGGTTACAAGCAGCAGCACACGGGGTTACAAGCAGCACACCAAGCAGCACACGGGTTACAAGCAGCACACGGGTTACAAGCAGCAGCACACGGCGTTACAAGCAGCACACGGGTTACAAGCAGCAGCACAGGGTTACAAGCAGCAGCACACGGGTTACAAGCAGCAGCACACGGGGTTACAAGCAGCACACCAAGCAGCACACGGGGTTACAAGCAGCACACGGGGTTACAAGCAGCACACGGGTTACAAGCAGCAGCACACGGGTTACAAGCAGCACACTAGGTTACAAGCAGCACACGGGTTACAAGCAGCACACCAAGCAGCACACGGGTTACAAGCAGCACACGGGGTTACAAGCAGCACACGGGGTTACAAGCAGCACACGGGGTTACAAGCAGCACACGGGTTACAAGCAGCAGCACACGGGTTACAAGCAGCAGCACACGGGTTACAAGCAGCAGCACACGGGTTACAAGCAGCAGCACACGGGTTACAAGCAGCAGCACACGGGTTACAAGCAGCAGCACACGGGGTTACAAGCAGCACGCGGGGTTACAAGCAGCACGCGGGGTTACAAGCAGCACACGGGGTTACAAGCAGCAGCACACGGGTTACAAGCAGCAGCACACGGGGTTACAGCAGCACACCAGGGTTACAAGCAGCACACGGGTTACAAGCAGCACACGGGTTACAAGCAGCAGCACACGGGGTTACAAGCAGCACACCAAGCAGCACACGGGGTTACAAGCAGCAGCACACGGGGTTACAAGCAGCAGCACACGGGGTTACAAGCAGCACACGGGGTTACAAGCAGCACACCAAGCAGCACACGGGGTTACAGGCAGCACACGGGGTTACAAGCAGCACACCAAGCAGCACACGGGGTTACAAGCAGCAGCACACGGGGTTACAAGCAGCAGCACACGGGGTTACAAGCAGCAGCACACGGGGTTACAAGCAGCACACGGGGTTACAAGCAGCACACCAAGCAGCACACGGGGTTACAGGCAGCACACCAGGTTACAAGCAGCACACGGGTTACAAGCAGCACACTAGGTTACAAGCAGCACACGGGGTTACAAGCAGCACACGGGGTTACAGGCAGCACACCAGGTTACAAGCAGCACACCAGGTTACAAGCAGCACACGGGTTACAAGCAGCACACGGGTTACAAGCAGCACACGGGTTACAAGCAGCACACGGGTTACAAGCAGAACACGGGTTACAAGCAGCACACGGGTTACAAGCAGCACACGGGTTACAAGCAGCAGCACACGGGGTTACAAGCAGCACACCAAGCAGCACACGGGGTTACAAGCAGCAGCACACGGGTTACAAGCAGCACACCAAGCAGCACACGGGTTACAAGCAGCAGCACACGGGGTTACAAGCAGCAGCACACGGGGTTACAAGCAGCAGCACACGGGTTACAAGCAGCAGCACACGGGTTACAAGCAGCAGCACACGGGTTACAAGCAGCACACGGGTTACAAGCAGCACACGGGGTTACAAGCAGCACACCAAGCAGCACACAGGGTTACAAGCAGCACACGGGTTACAAGCAGCACACGGGTTACAAGCAACACATGGGGTTACAAGCAGCACACGGGTTACAAGCAGCACACCAAGCAGCACACGGGTTACAAGCAGCACACAGGGTTACAAGCAGCACACGGGGTTACAAGCAGCACACGGGTTACAAGCAGCAGCACACGGGTTACAAGCAGCAGCACACGGGTTACAAGCAGCAGCACACGGGTTACAAGCAGCAGCACACGGGTTACAAGCAGCAGCACACGGGTTAC
This sequence comes from Champsocephalus esox, assembly GCA_036324585.1. Classification (NCBI taxonomy): domain Eukaryota; kingdom Metazoa; phylum Chordata; class Actinopteri; order Perciformes; family Channichthyidae; genus Champsocephalus; species Champsocephalus esox. The sequence goes on from CM070481.1 coordinate 4,490,602, forward strand.
AAGCAGCAGCACACGGGTTACAAGCAGCAGCACACGGGTTACAAGCAGCAGCACACGGGTTACAAGCAGCAGCACACGGGGTTACAAGCAGCACACGCAAGCAGCACACAGGGTTACAAGCAGCACACGGGTTACAAGCAGCACACGGGTTACAAGCAACACATGGGGTTACAAGCAGCACACGGGTTACAAGCAGCACACAAGCAGCACACGGGTTACAAGCAGCACACAGGGTTACAAGCAGCACACGGGGTTACAAGCAGCACACGGGTTACAAGCAGCAGCACACGGGTTACAAGCAGCAGCACACGGGTTACAAGCAGCAGCACACGGGTTACAAGCAGCAGCACACGGGTTACAAGCAGCAGCACACGGGTTACAAGCAGCAGCACACGGGTTACAAGCAGCAGCACACGGGTTACAAGCAGCAGCACACGGGTTACAAGCAGCAGCACACGGGGTTACAAGCAGCACGCGGGGTTACAAGCAGCACGGGGGTTACAAGCAGCACACGGGGTTACAAGCAGCAGCACACGGGTTACAAGCAGCAGCACACGGGTTACAAGCAGCAGCACACGGGTTACAAGCAGCAGCACACGGGGTTACAAGCAGCAGCACGCGGGGTTACAAGCAGCAGCACGCGGGGTTACAAGCAGCAGCACGCGGGGTTACAAGCAGCAGCACGCGGGGTTACAAGCAGCAGCACGCGGGGTTACAAGCAGCAGCACGCGGGGTTACAAGCAGCAGCACGCGGGGTTACAAGCAGCAGCACGCGGGGTTACAAGCAGCAGCACGCGGGGTTACAAGCAGCACACGGGGTTACAAGCAGCACACAGGGTTACAAGCAGCACACGGGGTTACAAGCAGCAGCACCGGGGTTACAAGCAGCACACGGGGTTACAAGCAGCACACGGGGTTACAAGCAGCACACGGGTTACAAGCAGCACACGGGGTTACAAGCAGCACACGGGGTTACAAGCAGCACACGGGGTTACAAGCAGCACACGGGGTTACAAGCAGCACACGGGGTTACAAGCAGCACACGGGGTTACAAGCAGCACACGGGGTTACAAGCAGCACACGGGTTACAAGCAGCACACGGGTTACAAGCAGCACACGGGTTACAAGCAGCACACATGTGATTGCAACAAGCAGGTGATAACACAGATGCGCCCATGTGACGGTCACCTGGCCTTCCTGTAGCCCAGTCAGCGAGTTTACTGCAGGTTGCTTAACAAAGTGTTGACTTTGCTCCAACATAATGCTGACGGTGCAGAAAGTCTGCCTGTGCTCGTCTTCTTTCATCACTCATTATTCACAGGAATTGCCTTAAAGGGTTTTAAAGGGAATAAAATGACTTTTTCCAACTAAGCCACTTGAAATAGTACAACTAGGGCGTTACAGACTTAGGTCATGATTTTCCTTTTCTACGAATCCTCTCCACCGCACAGAGCTCCCGTTGCCGCTCAACATGTCCGTTAAAGTTTAAAGCTTCCGGACAAAATGAGAAAAGTGCCGGTCAAAGGTGTTCTTTGTTATTTATTGAGCTTTAAAACAGATGGATATGATTCGATATTAAACAAACTAATTATAGTAGATTTAACTATTCAAACGTGAACAGTAACTTACAGTAACACGGGAATAATAAACGGAGCGCTCTCCCTCTCCTGACAGCCTGTCAGTATCATGCAGCTCGCGGATCCAGTGATGAGTGACCCGACAGTAAAACTAAACATATCTATAACTAGTTACGGTAGTTTGAGAGGTAATTAAAATAGCTACGTGTGATATTCTAACCTGAAGTGTGTTTTGTCCGCTCACCGCTGCATGTGATGCAGAGCTGCGTGTCGAGTCTCGACTCGTCAGCAGCAGCTGATCTCTCTCTCCCGTCAGATTAGACTTCACTCGCCTTTATGTCCATATCGATCAGATCCAGCTAGTTCTAGCTAATGATATGACTACCTGCTTATTAAAAGACACCTAAACAATAAGTGTCGCTATGCAACTGGATGAGGCCACAAAGTATAGCGCAGCATTATGCATTTGTTTACATGCCCACCGGAACCCCGAGGCATTACCAACAGATCAACGCACAATCAACCCATACAGGACATCTCCTTCTCCACATGTTAGTCTGTCACACACTCTTCTGTCTATCACACACTCTTCTGTCTGTCACACACTCTTCTGTCTGTCACACACTCTCCTGTCTGTCACACACTCTCCTGTCTGTCACACACTCTCCTGTCTGTCACACACTCTCCTGTCTGTCACACACTCTCCTGTCTGTCACACACTCTTCTGTCTGTCACACACTCTCTGTCTGTCACACACTCTCTGTCTGTCACACACTCTCCTGTCTGTCACACACTCTCCTGTCTGTCACACACTCTCCTGTCTGTCACACACTCTCCTGTCTGTCACACACTCTCTGTCTGTCACACACTCTCCTGTCTGTCACACACTCTCCTGTCTGTCACACACTCTTCTGTCTGTCACACACTCGTCATATTGATGCAAAAATGATAATTCTCTCCAATATCAGAAATCACATCCAAATGGTATCATCTGTGAAAATGATCTGAACTGGATATTCTTTATGAAACTGAACACCTGTTTGAAGTGCGCTGAGGATGGTTTGTGTGTTTCAACATAGACTCCAAAAGGAATGTTAGAATTCTTAAAGCCGTGAAAATGTGGATTCAGATCTTAGAATGGTTAGATTTTATAAAGGAACATATTTGTGCTGACGAACAAGGACGCACTGATTTATTCATCTCTCAGCCGATGTTACCCTTTTGTCAGAAAAACAAATAGATCTTTATTTGATATAAAACATAAAGTGCCTTTCAGCCCTTCATCAAAGCAACTTTGCAATAACCTGCTCAATGAGAACATGTCATTGTTTTCATTTCAAACAACCCCCGTTTGCTATTTAGTTTTGTTCTCACTTTCTATTTTCTTTTTATTATTATTTAAACGTTTCGCTCATCGTTTGGTATTTAATGTGCGGCTTAATAATCTGACTGTATTATCCTCATAGCGGAAAACAAGAGAACATTATAAGTTCCAGGAGTCAGCGGTCCCTTCTCGTTCTCCATCATAACCCTCATATCTCCCCTCTCTATAATAGGACATGTTTAACATCGTCACATTGTAAATGGATTAGTTGAAGAATACATGTTTGTGTTGCAGGTGCTGCTGTTTCTTCAAGAGGAGGAAGAGGAAAGCTCTCCAGAGACACAAATAAAGACGAGAGAGAAGACCTGCTCTCTGTTCTCTCTTTCTCTCTCTCTCTCTCTCTCTAGCCCTCTTCATATAACCCCCCCCTCTCTCTGCCCTTCCCCCTCAGCTGTGGGAGGTCCTGTAGTTTACTCTGGGTCGGCTGGACCACCGGCAGCAGATCCCGTCTGCTCGGCTCCTCTGGAGGGAGCAGGCGGGCAGAGTTTTCCTCGGAGCTTTAATCGTGGACCGGCTGGAGCCTTCATGTATTTATGGTCACAGACTGAACTGAAACTGGATCAACACACACACCACAGGTGTACAGGTGACCTCAGACAGTTGGTGGACTGCAAGAGGCGAGCTGATTGGCTGACAGGCTGGATCAGCGGGTGTACCGGCAGACTGGCTCTTCTTCTCTTTTCTTCCTTACTGACTGGTTCAGAGGAGAGAGAATGTATTTCTGAGGAGATACAGATGAGAGGACAATAAAAGGATGGGAAGCAATGAGACTGTCAGACCACACACACACACACACACACACACACACCCACACACACACACACACACACAAGCTGCACACTTTCTCGAGCTCATCATAAAGAGACTTCTTGGACAATACGATGTAGCTCTCGCACATAGTCTATAAAGTTTTTATTCTCTAGGGTCTAAGGAAGTAGAGTGGCTCGGTCTATATCCTGCAACGGACTGGGCTCGGTGTTCTTCTCGGACACGAACACCCTCAGAGGAAACCTCACAACCACCAGAAACAAAAGTTTAAAAAGATGTTTATGTGAAAACTATGCTTTTTGCTGTTTTAATTTGTAACTAAAAAGACTGTCTAAGATTTGAAACCTCTGTTCTTTTCTGTCTTTCTGAGTTCAACACGTTTATGTTTTGTAGCTTGGAGAGTGTTCCTCAAAATGTGTTTTTTTAATAACTTGTATTTTTAATTTTCTGTTTTTTTTCTCCACTTTCTCTCTGGGTTGGAGGATGGAAAGTTGGATAACTCCATTAAAAACAACCAAAAAAATAAAAGCTGATCTTTATTTAAGGGAATCATGATCAATATATTTTTTGTAAGTTTGAGGGATATTTTTAGAGTGCATCATTTCACTAAACCATCACTGCAGATCCAGTCATATTCCACAGGTAGGTCAGGGCCGGAGTCTGGAGAATCTGGACTGCAGCGTCATTCTATAGCTGCTGTAGAAAAGCCTCAAACGGCTATTCACATTATGAAAACTCAATTTATGAGACACTCAAAAATATCTAATAATTTCAGAAATAGACTAAGCAAACACAATTCAATGCTAAGCGTACAATTAGCTGTGATAGAGACTGTACAAAAATATAGGAACGTCGAATGTGGTTTATTTACAACTTGCCAATCTACATAACTGGTACAGGGTACCACGCTCAAAGTGTGCGAAGGCAGAAGCTTATGTCATGTTAAACAACTTTACTTTTGAAGGGGAGACAATGTGACTAAATATATTATTGACATGAGACTACCCCAGTTCATCAGTGAAATTACAACTTTAATGTTCACGTTCAAACAGTCAGTTGATTTTTGCCGGCCGTCTTTCCTGCAACGGCAGTTATTCTGTATTTCCTTTCTCCTGTAATATGACTTGATCGCTTTAAACTCCGCACACTGAGCTCTGATTGGTCAGCAGGCGGTGCTTTCACTGAGTTGATCTCTTATCCTGGAACCTAACCTGCTCCGTATCAGGTTAGCCGCTCAGCATAAGTTACCATGGAGATCTACCCCGGTAAGAAGAGAACCAGCGTCGTAGGACTGGAAACCCAGAGTTTTCCCTGAAGTTAGCTCTCTACGCAAAATCCGGCTTCGTAGTACAGGCCTCAGAACAAATCTCAAGCCAGGTTTAACATTTATTTGTTGACATATAAAAGTCAATGGGTATTGAGATATGAGGTATATGAGTATTGTGTTAATCTCTTTGTATCATTCCATCAATGAAAGCATAGCCTTCTGTCCACAGCCATAAAACATTTAGTATGCTATGTTTAAGTGGGGTTTTTTTTCTTTCTTTTTTTCCAACAGAACAAAACAGCTTAGTCATGACATGACAAGGTGAGTAGGTAAAACAGTGCCCAACTGGAAGTAAACAGAGCTAGCTCAGGCTATGAAGCTAAGCTAACATGAAATGCATGCATACCAAGTTACTGCTAACAGTGTAGTTCCCCTATATAAACGTTACATTCATAATGAAATGAGACAATCTGCAAGAGAATTAGCTATATTTTGTTATTCTTAATGCTTGTCATTCAAACGTTGAGAAAAGACGGACTCCACCGCCCGGACTTAATGGAGCCGCAGTGGGCTAGCTCCGGGACGCCGGCTGGAGCTAGCCCCCTGCGGTTCCGTTAGCTCCGGCGGCCACCACTGGGATAATTGGGTCCCCTATTAATATTTGCGCCCGTTTAGCATTATGGGCGTCATAGCCATAGACTATAAAAATCTTACCCAAGGCTGAATCATAAACTAAAATGTATATGTATGCATAAAGGGTTACGTCCTTAGCTGGCTAATAAGTAACAAGCTAAGCTACCAAGCACACAAACACCTGCATAATATTATCATTTTAGACTTCTTGGAAGTTCTGTTAGTACATTCAAGCGCACAGCACGACATTTTAATTGTCTGGTATTTGTAACAATATTCCTAAAAGGCAAAATCACCACGAACACGGCTAAAGCTAAAGGGTCAAGTACAGTACTATGACTAACTAACGTTGTAGCCTCTATGGTTGTAGCCTAGCAGAGTGGACAAGTTGCTGTTAGCTGACAGTGAGGCATGTGCGTGTCCATCAACGTGACCATGCCCTAATTTATACAAAGACTTTAAGACCTAATATAAATAAAAGGGTCGTGTTAGAAAACAATTCACTCACAGATTCATAATCATGAAGGTGGAATCTAACTATATCGATAATAATATGTATTGCATCCATGGGTAGAAACGTGTTTTTTTCTGCTGTAAATTTGGGCATTTTAACATGTGGGTCTATGGAAATTGCTCCTCTCTGCAGCCAGTCCCTAGCGGCCCATGTATGAACTGCAGTGTGTGGCACTTCCGTATTGGCTTCCCGGCTGTTTGCCGCTTGGTTATAGCTCCTCCATTATCGCTTCTCGGTCCTCCCGCAAAAATAAGGCCATTGGGACGCTACTCAAGATGGCACAGACAAATCAACTTCCGGTGAGACCGAGGAGCGAGGAAATGAAAAATAAGAGAAGTGAGTCAAACGTGGCTCTCAGCTTCAAGATCACACGTGCACTAGTCGTGGTAGGCATGTGGAGTATCTCCAGGTATCTTGAGTACTAGTCCACTATGACTAGGTAACTCTCTCTCTCATGTTCACATACATCTATGCCAACTCTCTTCCACGGCCTGTCTGGGAGAGGTGTCGACAGAGAGGCTCTGTTCTTTGCTCTCCTCTGCTCACGACAGTACATGCCGTTCTCGACTTTGTGTGTGATCTGTGTGGCTATGCCAGGCCACCACACCGAAGTGTTGGCCCTGTCTCTGCACTTGTTAAGACCTTGATGGCCCTCATGTATGCGTTCTAGTATCTCTGACCTCAATCTCCCTGGTACACTATTCTACTCCCTCTGGTCACTATCCCATCATGCATAGACAGTTCCTTCCTAACGGGAAGGTACTCCCTAACACAGGTGCTTATGGGTGCTAGGTGTTCAGGCCACCCCGCTTGTATGTACCTGATCACTTCTTGGAGCTGCTCGTCCGCTGCCGTCTCCGCGCGGATGCTGTCTATCTTTTTCGGCGATGCTGGAATGCTGCTCATGACAGCTGCTACGTAACACTCCACATCTGTGTCTCTACTGAGCTCCTTGTCTTCCTGTGGGCTCCTGGACAGTGTGTCTGCCACCACCAGGGTTTTCCCCGGTGCATACTCAGCCTCCGGTTTGAACCTCATTAACCGCATGAGGAGTCGCTGGCAGCGGAGTGGCACATTGTCCAGATCCCTGGAGTTCATCAGTGGGATGAGGGGTTTGTGATCCGTAATCAGTTTGAATGCTGGTAGGCCGTAGAGATACATCTGAAACCTCTCACGCCCACACGCTCGCCAGGCACTCCTTCTCTATCTGAGCGTACCTGGTTTCAGCGTCGCTCAGTCGCAGTGAGCAGTATGCTACCGGTCTCCAGTCGTCGCCATGGAGCTGCAGCAGGACACCGCCTATCCCATAACTGCTTGCGTCTGCTGAGACCACTGTGCTCCTGGTAACATCATAGTACCCCAGGGTAGGTGACGTTGTGAGGAGCTCTTTAACTCGCTCAAAGGCTGCTTGTTGCGCCGGACCCCACATCCACACCGAGTCTGCTTTTAACAGTGCGTATAGTGGCTGGCCCACTGTGGCGAGGTCTGGAATATATTTCTCCAGGTAGTTGATCATGCCGAGTGCTCTCTTTAGTTCCTGCACGTTTTCTGGTGGTTCAAGTTTTCTGACTGCAGACACTTTGGCCGGGTTGGGGCGTACGCCATCTTTGTTGATCACCTGACCCAGGTCAGCTCGCAGCTCCTCCTTTCTCAGCACACACTTCTCATTGTTCAGCTTCAGGCCTGCAGACTCCAGCCGATCCAGAACCTTCTGCAGCCGCTCATCATGTTCGCTGGTGTTGCTGCCATGGATGATGATGTCGTCCATGTAGACGGCAACGCCATCCAGCCCTTCCAGCGTCTCTACCATCTTCCTCTGAAATATCCCAGGTGCGCTGCTTATCCCAAAGGGAAGACGTTTAAAACAGTACCTTCCGTACGGCGTGATGAAGGTGGTCAACCTCTGGCTGTCTCTGTCCAGTGGGATCTGCCAGAACCCTGACGCTGCGTCAAGTGATGAGAAGACTGTGGAGCCGCTGAGCTGAGCTATCATCCCCTCTGATGTCGGCAAGATGAATCTCTGCCTTTTGACAGCCTTATTAAGCTTATTTGAGTACACACAGATGCGTGTTTGTCCAGACTTTTTCTGGACTGGCACCACTCTGTTGGGTCAGTCACGGCTTCAATGATGTCGTTGGCTTCCATCCTCTCCAACTCCTCTTTCACTGCACCCAGGAGCGGTATGGGGACCCGGCGTGCTGTGCATACTGCATAGGCTGGTTATTGTCCTTTAGAGCTATCTTCACAGGCTGTGTTTTCAGTCGGCCAAACTCCTGTTCACTGGTGTTGACCTCGCCCACTCGCTTTACTAACCCCATAGCTACAGCTACTGGCCTGCTGAGTAGGTTATTCACACTCTGCCCTCTAACGACATACAGCCTGCATGTGTATGTTTTCCCCTTGTAGCTGGTCTGAGTTATAAACTGCCCTAAACAGTTCAATCCACCCCGGGACCACTCAGCACCTTCTTTGGCCTCTGTAGAACCCTTTTTGGCTCCAGTGTTTTGTACACAGTTTCGCTTATGATACTACAATCGGCTCCAGTATCTATTTTAAATTCTACAGGTGAGCTGACAATCTCTAATGTGACTGTCCATTCATTATCACTGTGAGGCATGCTATTAACTGAGCCCAGATAATAATACTGCCCATCTTCTGACCCCTCACCCTCAGTCACTTCTCTCACCTGCTCGCTCTTGCACACCCTTTCCTATTATTGCAAATAGAGCTCCTTGCTGGGTAGTCATCCCCAGAGTGAGGTTACAGATCAGCTGTAGCCTCTGAGACAGATCCTTGTCTAGAATTCCCGCCACGATTCTGTCTCTTATGTTTTCCTCACGAGCCGTTCCGAAGTTGCAATGTTCCGACAGCTCATATAGTGCGCGGATGAATGTCTCTGCGCGCTCTCCCGCGCGCTGCACTCTCTGGTCGAAACATGCCCGTTCATGTATAACGTTGCGTCTCGGGATGAAATATGCGTCAAATTTCGCCAGTACAACATCATACTGCGACTCATTCTCCTCTTCCCCGTAGGTACACGAGCTGAGAATGTTCTCTGCTTCCTTCCCGAGCGCATACACCAGCGTGCTTACTTGAACTGGACCTTCTTCTTTGTCCAACTTAGTAGCTTTCCTGTACCGTGTAAACCGTTTCTTCCAGTCTGACCATTCGGCGGGTTTCTCGAAACAAAAACTCTCTGGTGGTTGAAACGTTGCCATCCTCGACCACTTCTGACACCGTGTAATATCTTGGATATTAACAGACAACGGACCAGTTGGTTATTTAACAGGACCCTTTATTGCTCCGTCCGGTGGTTCTCCCCCCACCCCCACTTACTGTAACTGTCGTAAACATGCCCTAACGTATATGACAACTCCCCTTGAAGTCAGTTAACAATACTATGACAGTTGTAATAACAATAACTCTCTCTCTCTCTCTCTCTCTATCTCTCTCTCTCTCTCTCTCTCTCTCTCGTTTTCCTTTTGAGCTTTGCCAAAAGCCACTGTGTCAATGTTGTCCTACTTGGGTTGCCATCTGGAGTTGTCCAATATGGAGGACCATCTCGCACATGCGCACTTCTCTTATTTTTCATTTCCTCGCTCCTCGGTCTCACCGGAAGTTGATTTGTCTGCGCCATCTTGAGGAGCGTCCCAATGGCCTTATTTTTGCCGGAGGAGCGATAATGGAGGAGCTATAACCGAGGAACCACCAGACCATCCTTCGATGAAATCCTCAGACACTCGCCCCGCCCCCTTACTGTGTATCGTTCACTGATTGGACGATGCAGTGCATGCACTGATCTGATGCTTCCTGACATGAGAGCAGTTTCCCAGCGGAGTGAAGAAAATACATGAACCTCACGGGAGTCACTCCTCAGTTTATACCGTGTTTTGTTTCAATTCATGTATAATTTAGTTACAAATATGTGATATATCTGAACAACAAAGTGCTAAAAAATCATTTTCTTCATTTATTGGAAACATTTTCATGATCGCTTTTTTCAATTTTGAGAATGAGTTCTTATTTTATTTAATGTATTTGGGTCTACAACAGATGATACACATGTTTGTGTGAGTAAATGTGTACCAACAGAGGCGGGGGTGTGTGTGGAAATAACGGGGACAGAGCTGCTGTCAGACGATCAGCTGTGCAGCGTCATCACAAACGGTCGTCGCTTCACGTGACGCTCCGGAGGAAAGGACGTCCCATTGCTCTTAAAACTCATTTCCCTGCTTCTCGTGGTTTCCTTGCATCTCTCCATCCTTCCCTGGTGGGAGGGACTAGTCACAGGGAAACGACGCAAGGAATTGTTATGCTGTGTTCGTTATTCCCGCGTCCAGGTAAGAAGCTTAAAAAAGGAGACTCAATGGAGTCTCTGAGAAGGTTCAAAATTGGTACTTTAATTAATAAAAAGCGCGGTAATGTTACAAACAGGATATTGTTCAGTTCGGACAGAAAGTCTGCAGCTTCCTCTCCCTGTGCTGGCCGTGCAGAAGAGAGCTTACAAGCATTCGTCCTTCCCGCTGTTAGCTCCTCCTCTCTGTGAGCTGTAGTGACGTAGGGGACTTCCCCCCTCGTTCGCCTGTGTCCGATATCGCGTTAAACAGAGGATTTCGCCATTTTACATTCATTGCTTACTTCCACATGCCTTTTCTCCTCCTTATCTCTTTCATAACTTTATATGTAACACATGTTAACGGCGTCAATCGTCACTTTAATGATACTAATGGACGGTAGTCCCGGATGTCGTCATGAAGGATTTTAAGAATAAAAGCTTGGTATTGAGAACTTCCGGGTTTTTCCAGAATAAAATAAATAAAATAGCATTTAAACCATAGACTGTATAGATTTAAACTGATGGCCATAAAACATTGATTTTAATTTTTTAATAATGTATTTAAATAAACAGAACATGTTTCGGCAATACAAACATTTTAGAACAATAACGCCAATGTGTCCTTTTCGTTTCTAAATTGAGAAAATTGTAGATACACAACATTTAATGTTTAACATGTTTAGTTTACCACATAACGGCGAAAGTGAGTGATAGCTCCTATAGTAGAGGAACAAACAAGCCCAAAAAAGGCTTTAGTTATCGAGATACCCCTACCCGAGGTAGAACCAAGCACAACCATGTTTTTTCATTACTTTAATATTTGTAATATATGAAACGGATTTTTGTATACAAATATTTTACTGCAAAATCAAAAAATATGGTTGAGGTATGGAACCTTCCCATAACCGAAAATAGTGAAAATGTAGGCTCCTCTGAAGGGGGCCATGTCAACCTTATCACGTGTATATCTGGAAATAAGGATCAGAATGTCACCAACTGTGGTTTATATGTTCAGGGTGAGGCAAAGAAAGCATACACTAAAGCACATTTTGTACCAATACCTTTGTCCATCTTTGTAAAATATACAATCAAACACTGATACAATTTAGGCGGAAATGAAATTTGAAAGGAAAAATCCAAAAGGTATGTTTATACTTTTCTGTCATTATTAAAGTTAGGAGACCAATCCCCAAAAAACCTTATTTATATGTACCAAAGAGTGTTATCTTATGATAAAAGTTCGTTATTTGACTATTAGGGGCTGGCAACCTCTTCTGTCACCAGCCCCTAATAGGTTGCTAGTGCAGCAAGGTCTTCAAACTGACAAATAGAATGGGCCCTATAGGTGTAAATGGATGAACGAAAGGACACAGACCATAGATTAAGGCAAAAAACAAGATTGAATATAATTATTTTTATATCATATATATAATAATAAACCCATCTTTATCATTCTTAATGCATTTATCTTTATATTTAGTTAATCTTTGAATTAACATAGCGATAGACCTACTGTGAGCCAACAGGCTTGCATGACAGGCTGCATTTTCATATGAGATAAATGAACATTTTTGACTGAACAAATCAAACATTAGTTAACATTAAACCATAAATTCAAAATACATACACCGCATTTAGTCAATATTTTCATTTCTATCAGGAGAGGGAAAAATCTGTTGTGTTGCCATGGTTTTTGACCGATATGACCACCCAAACTCCATTAAGCAACAAGAGAGACAAAGACGTGGAGCAGTTGGAGATGCAGGACCAACACTTGTGATCTCAGGGCACACTAAAGGGCCAAATTACAGGAGGTACTTGAGTCGCAGTGGAAACTAGGCTTTTCTTTCTGCTTTTGTTTCCAATTACATAACCCGTACTGGTCCATGTAGACTCACAGAGGATCAGACGATCATCTTGACTGGAGGTTTTGAAGATACAGAAAAAACCAAAACCATCCTAAAGGACAGGGTGGAGACCAAGAAGAGGCAGACACCTGCATAGTGCTACATGCCATCCACCTTGCAAAGACAAACAAAAGAGTTATCATCAAATGCGATGATACCGATGTCCTTGTGTTACTGTTGTATTATGCAAGCTGCAGCATGTTTGGCTCAGCTGTAGTCCTGATGCACAAAGGCAAAGCAGGCAAAGAGAGGTTTGTGCCCATCAAAATGATCTGTGCAAAGCTAGAGAAAGCCTTATGCCAGTGCCTCCCAGCTGGCCATGCACTGACAGGGTGATACAACGAGCAGCTTTTTCAAAATTGGAAAATCAACTGCTTTCACAAAAATGCAGAAGCTTGTGGATGAGCTGAACGGTCTAAGTCACTTTGGTTTGACAGGAAACCTGGCGGACTCATTACCTATGGCCCGACATTATGCACTCATTTTGTATGGCCAGAAGAAGAATCGGAAAGGGCAACAGTGTACAAGCCCGGATGAGTTGAGGTATGTGCTGGCATCCACCTCAGACATGCCTGCCTCTCAACTTCCCCGACTGAAGATTCATTTAGGCAACACATACTAAGAGCCATGTACCAAACTTCTGATTGGTGCCACAGTCCCCAAAACAAACAGTGCTTTGGAGTCCTGTGGGGAAAGGTTGGTGGAGGGAGTCATGCAACCAGTGATGTATGAAAAAGCGGCAGCACCGCAAAAAGTGCGATATTTAACAAATCTCTACTGCAAGGACAAAAGATGCAGTCAACAGAAGAAATGTCCTTGTGTTGCAGCTGGATTGCCATGCACTGAATTCTGTTCCTGTGACTGTCTGGAGTGCGCTAACGGAAGTGTGAATGACAGCATAGTTGCACACTAGAAAAAATGTTGAGTCATTTTGTAACTGTATATAATTGATTCATTAAGGTTTGAATGTATGATTCATTTTTGATTTTTCCTTTCATTGAGCCGAAATCTCTACTTTAAATGTTAAACGGCGTTTAATGTGCTTGCATTAGTGTAATGTAATTTCTGTCTCATTCTATGATATCTCTCCTTTTCTGTAGGATTTATGTATATATTTAACATTGATGTACGTTAAGGCAAATTTTAGGAATGATAAAAAGTAGTCTAAATCCTATAGGCTAAATGTCTTTCCCTGATATTCATTTTAACTAATGTTTGATTTGTTCAGTCAAAAATATTCATTTATGTCATATGAAAATGCTGGAAAATGCTGTCATGCAAGCCTATCGCCATTTAATTCAAAGATCAACTAAATATAAAGATAAATGCATTAAGAATGATAAAGATGGGTTTATTATTATATATATATCTATTATATAAAAATAATTATATTAAATCTTGTTTTTTGCCTTAATCTATGGTCTGTGTCCTTTCGTTCATCCATTTACACCTATAGGGCCCATTCTATTTGTCAGACCTTGCTGCACTAGCAACCTGTTAGGGGCTGGTGACAGAAGAGGTTACCAGCCCCTAACAGTCAAATAACCAACTTTCATCATAAGATAACACTCTTTGGTACATATAAATAAGGTTTTTTGGGGATTGGTCTCCTAACTTTAATAATGACAGAAAAGTATAAACATACGTTTTGGATTTTTCTTTTCAAATTTTATTTCCGCCTAAATTGTATCAGTGTTTGATTGTATATTTTACAAAGATGGACAAAGGTATTGGTATGTGGTAACCGTGACTGAGGTTGCCATATGTAAAGCTAGTCACTGACAACGCCACCTCCTGCTAAGGGGCAGGAGGAACCCGTGGACCCTAAATGCAAGTCGTGGATTGATTTTAAAGCTTCCTTTAATCGGTTCAAACATGACAGAGGCATGAATTCCAAAAACATAATACAGCTTTATTTAACAAGTGTTTGGAAACCGTTTAAAAATATCGATTCATGTAAAGTATAAAAATGGCAAATATAATTCAATACATATATAAGTTACCCTCCTCAGTTGGGCAGCAGGCCCGGTCCGCTGGGTTGCAGTGCCTGCTAATCGTGAGGGACAAAAACAAGAAAAGCCACACACCAAAACAACATATGCATGCAATATTTAAACCACAAACTCTATAAAATAATAACAGTGAGATATTTAGCATACAGAAAAGAAAGTGTCACACCGTGCAGTCCCTACACTGAAGGCAGGCAGCGCTCCACCCGGGCCCAGGCCTACGCCGCAGAGGAGCGCAACCTACGACACAAACAATAAAATGATTATACTGCCATACACTGCACATGAAGAAAATGAACAAGAAAATACACAAGAAACACTATAGGACAGTGGCTGGCCTGGTCCTTTTGAAAAGGAAACAAACAGTAGTTGCCAGCCTCATTCACCAACTCAATATAAAATAAAAGAGTTAAAAACAAGGCATACTTCCACAGAGTAGATTTCCGACTCAGCTTAATCCTGCCGGGGAAATGGTCGCTTAATATCCCCGGTAGCTGGGCCGGTTGTGTACATTAAGCTCTGTAAAACACATAAATAAGTTGCTTAAAACACAATTAAAAACGTCGGTTTAAAAACGCCATTTAAAAGCAAATGACTCATAACAGACCCGGTCTTGTGCCTGTCGGGAGAGTTTCCCTCCGCCAATTGTAAACTCTCGTCTTGCACTCGCCCTAATAAAATCAAACTAAATGAGCCACTTGTATAAGTTAATTTAAAAGACCATAAAACCACCTTAAAACTGTTACTATAACTGATGTTACGTATTGCGCCGAGGCTTCGGAGCGTGTGTCGAGTAATCCCCGAAGCTTTTTGTGAAGCATCATGTACCGAGGCTTGTATCGTTTTGGGCCAGTGACGTCACCGACGACAAACGAAGCCTCGCTGCCTGTCGATACCACGTGACTGCTTCACGAAGCCATTCAGACCAGTTGAACCACAACGCTCATAATACCCATGGATGTATAGTAAGAACTAAGAACCATATTACCCCTCCTGTACCCGGGCCCGGGGACACGATGGAATCAAGAGAGCTCAGACCCTCACTTATAGAGGTCGGAACATGTCATAAGTATGACCAGATACAAGCATAAATGTAGGAATAAAAACATCAATGAATAGAGGAATACATATGTGTCAGTGTTTTCAGGGAGCTTCAGCGTGTGTGCTGTGGCTCAGCTGGAAAGCAGTTGACTCACGACCGCAGGGTCTCTGGTTCAACGACTGACCAATACGTATTTTTTGTTGTTTATAAAAGCTACAGCTAAATGAGATAATGTAGTTAATAAATGTATTCTTTGATATGGTTTAGCCATTCTCCGGCTACAACATGGTTACGTTTATGAATATTATTGAGGAATTAAAATCCCTCTTTGCAATGTTTACCAGCCTCCTTAGGCTTTTCGATCACAATCATTAAACTGTAATAAATACAATATTGTTAACATGAAAATATGATTTTCTGTTCGTTGTTTAGAGTTATTCTAAGGCTTTACTCAATGAGAACTCGGTATGAGAGAGCACACTGTTGAGATGTCCAACCTGCCTGTGTTCAGATGAAGCCCATGATGAAGCCTCATGAGATGACCCTTTTGCGAACCAATTGGCTGGAAAGCTTCATAAGGCTTCATCTCGCCATCACTAGTTATTCCTACCTTTGTGAGAGGGAGAAGACCAGTGACAAGCAGCCAAGAGAGACTTTTTTTTGAACTGACAGCAAACTTGTTATGGCTTCCTGTTTACCCCGGTCACCGGTCATGTGACCGCATCAGGTGACACTGTCAGGTGACAATGACGTCAGAATCCCACAGGTACAAAATGTGCTTTAGTGTATGCTTTCTTTGCCTCACCCTGAACATATAAACCAAAGTTGGTGACATTCTGATCCTTATTTCCAGATATACACGTGATAAGGTTGACATGGCACCCTCAGAGGAGCCTACATTTTCACTATTTTCGGTTATGGGAAGGTTCCATACATCAACCATATTTTTTTATTTTGCAGTAAAATATTTGTATACAACAATCCGTTTCATATATTACAGATATTAAAGTAATGAAAAAACATGGTTGTGTTTTGTTCTACCTCGGGTAGTAGGGGTATCTCGATAACTAAAGCCTTTTTGGGGGGTTTGTTCCTACTACTACCATAGCCTGTATATATAAAGACTACTACGCTTTGTTAAATATACGATCTTTGGCTCACGTGAGGAAGTGAGCCAGCGAGGCTTCCCCTATTGGCCAAGAGGAGAAGGGGAGTTACCTATTGGTCCATCCCTCCTTTTGCGCTTACATGATCATTACCGGTCAGCGTTGTTGTTTACATCTGTATTTGAATTGCTAAACGTGTGTAACCGGTTAGCTAAAGGTGCAGCGGCTCGGTGTTCCCGTACCGAGCAGGAGTTAACGTTACCCGCCGCTGCTGCCGTTGTATGAAGAACAGTCACTGGAGTGGGCTGTGTCGAACTGTGGTTACCTTTAATGGGATAGCCCTGACAGAAGGCTTATACCTCTCGCATGAAGTCATGTTTAACTTTTGTACCTAGTTTGCTCGGTGTTGACATGTCAAAATACGGGTACGAATGAGGCGAAGGAAGCCCTTTTCCTCCCAGTAGCCGGTCTCTGAGGTGCTCCTTCTGGCTCAGCTCTCCAACATCACCTGATCACAAGGACATTGAAACCAAAGGAATGGAACGAAATATAATTGTGTCAGGGCAACATATGTCTTGCTGAACGGAAACCAACAATGATAAGTATATATTTGGAACATTTACATGTGAAAAGGGGAACCGAAAATCCGTGTGACGTTATTCACATGTGTTGAGGTCCGTTTTACCCGCCAGTGTGTCATGGCATATTCTGTCATCGCCGTAGCTGATGAAGGCGCGTGACTTCTGTTTTGAGTGTTTTATCTGGAGCCATAATGTCGGACGCTCAGAGGTCTCTGCCCCCCCTCCTGAAGCTCAGCTATGCGGTGGGACACGTTCTGAACGACCTCTGCGCCTCCATGTGGTTCACATACCTGCTGGTATTCTACCACTCAGTGCTGGGCTTCCAGAACACATATGCAGGTAATGTGTGTGTGTATATCTACAAATCTGTCTTTCTGCTTAAAGAGGCCCTGTCATGCTCATCTTCAGGTTCATATTAGTATATTGTGTGTCTCTCCTGCAGTGGTTCTCAGACTTTTTCTGTCAGGCCCCCCCTTTGGAGAAAAAAAAAGTCGGGCCCCCCAACACAAATAGTCACGTAATGGGCCAAGTTAACATTTATTAAAATACATCAATATGAACGTGAGCATTCCTTTCATCACTTTGCTAGAACAGTGCTAATAAAACAATGCTCCATCATTATGTGTGGTCAACAAAACAATAATGCAATTGTGCAATCCCTTTGCTAGAACAATAAGGTCCAGACCTCGGTAATTCTTTCCGAGCTGTGTATATAACTACACTTGTGAAATAACTGCACTAAAAGGGATTCTTTGTAGTACTTCCATTTACTGACGATGCATAACTATGCAGCCTCGATTAAAGCAAACAGAAGAAGACGACATGTATCAACATACAAAAATAATTTCCATGTAAAAAAAGTCACAGTTTGTCGTAAAACTGTTGAATTATAAGACTATGAAAAATACGCAACTAGAAAGACTACAAATCGCGTAAATGATGTCATAACTGATGTCACAATTGTTTTCCTCCACTAAATATAAGAGATAGATAAGATAACTTTAACAAGATGCCTGTGTGCTTCAAAGTACTGTCACACCGGTGTGATCATTCTAGACTATAATACACCATTTAAGCCCGGGGGAGAAATGCTAACGGTAACGCTACATTAGCATCGGCAATCTGTTCTACTTCATGCTATAGTATCTGCACAAATGGTTGACATTAAACATTAAAAAGATCAGGCAGTTCAGAGAGAATCAAAGGAAGGCAGGCAGCTTTGCATGACATTCTTCTGGACGTGTAGATAGTGAGGGTTGTCAATCAATTTTTTGACAAGACAGTAGTGACGGCCATCTTGGTGACGTGTGTTGTTCTGCGAGACCAGAGATGTAGTTCATTAAGCGTTTCACACAAAAAAATGTGTTACTTCAGTTTTACGACACATTTTTATTTATTTGACTTGCAAAATGATCTTTTAAATTGACAAACATCATATGAGTAATTTGTGGCACAATTCAAACGGGAACGAAAGATAATTTTTCTCTCTCCATTGACTTCAATACATAATTTTTTCTAAATAAGGTCCCATGGAGCTCCCTCCCTTCCTCTCTCTCGCTCACACACAAAATGGCTCGTTCCACACACACACAGAGCCGAGCTTGAATGAAACAGAGACCCAGGCGTACTGTATCATATTATTTTAGAATCAATCATTTTCCAAATTATGATTTACATTATTTGATTTTTTTCATAACCATTTTTCCTGCTGGTCTCTCACGCCCCGCCCCCCCCCTGTCATGCCTCTGTGCCCCCCAGGGGGGCGTGCCCCCCACTTTGAGAAACACTGCTCTACTGGGACATGTCTCCATGCTTTAACGTTCAAAAAGCTCTTTATTGTTCTCATACCGCCTGTGCTGCAGCACCTCTTTTCACCCTCTGTCTGAAACCAGAGCAGAGTCTGCTCTGATTGGTTAGCTGGCCGGCTCTGTTGTGATTGGTCAACCGCTTAGAGATGTCCAGCCCCTTAGCCTATCACCTACAATGTGTTGGAGCGCTAGCCAATAGAAGCGTACGTTGTACATAGTGGTGTCACTGTGTGTAGGTTAGAAACTCCCTCTGGAGAGAACACAGGGATTTATTATCCTTTGCAGACCATTTACATGCACACAAACGTATATACATCATATGAATTACTCATATGATGTTTTTTGCAGGTCACCCTTGAAAAAGAGATCTTTTGATCTCAAGGGGCTTTCACCTGGTTAAATAAAGGCTACACAGGAAAGGAAAACCCAAAAAAGCACAATAGGGGCTCTTTAAAAATCTGTCATGTTCTATTCACATATACACATATACGTGATATTAAGATTGTATTCCTTTTTATATATATACATATCTTTTTTTTTAGAATAATATCCTACAGTGAGTGTTTTTCCTGTCTTGCAGTGTTCCTGCCGGTCTGACGCACACACTGATTATTATTGTGTTGTATATGTCCCTGTGGTGTAGGTGTACTGCTGCTGGTTGGACAGATAGCTGATGGTATCTGCACGCCTCTCATTGGTTACGAGTCTGACCGAACCCCCGGCTGTGGAAACTACGGCAAAAGGAAGACATGGCATTTAGTTGGTGAGTCACACACATTACCAAAAACACTATACACCAGGGATCACCAACTACATTTGTCCAAGGGCCGAAATGTAACCAATAGACACTATCGCGGGCCAGCGATTTTTATATAGCCCAGAATTTTATAAATAGTATTCAGATTACATTTGGAATACTTTCTTTTTCCATAACAGATGGGTATGTTTTGGTGAACAGGAGACACTTATTTTACTGTTTATGGCTTATCAAGAACTCAAACACAACATCTTGGTGTCATTCTGGACAGCTCTCTCATCTGCACCCACATCAAAAACATCACCCGGACTGCATTCTTTGTACTGTCTTAAAACCTTTCCTTGGAATATGTTATGAATTGTAAGGTGTCCTTGGGTGCTTTGAAAGGCGCCCCTAAATAGAATGAATTATCATTATTATTTATTATCTGAAACGATGTAATAACTTTTAAAACTTGTTCCAGTCACTTGCCCCATGCATTCAGCAGCAGCAGGCCATTCACTTTGATTTCATCCCGTTATGAAATGTCATAATTTCGACAATAAAGAAATGCTACATAAACGTTATCTTGCACATTTTATCTAACCATCTCCGTTTCTAACTTTCAATATATTTAAAAAGAGATCTCTCTCTCATCTGCGTGCGGGGGCGGGGCCTCAAAGACACGCTGCATCTCTCTCTCGCTCACAGACATGCTGCAGCGCCGTGCAGTGTGCACACAGTTCTGCCGGTAATGAATATTACATTTTGTGAGGAAACTTTTCCAGCAATAATTCCAATAAGTATTTCAAAATGTATTCACTTCAGGTTTACGAAAGTAACTGTAATCAGATTACTCGTTTTTCAAATGTAACGCCAGCTGAATACAGTTAGCCAACTTGATTTTTGTATTCTGATTACGTAACGCCGTTATGTTTTCCGTTACAACCCAACCCTGCTTCTAGGCTACTGTCCCGCAGCTCCAGCCTCTCTGTTGGACTCTGTCGCAGCGGGGCTACTGCTGTGCTGCGGAGCACATTAACCAGACTCTTCACAACGAAGGATCACTTCTTCTTCAGGGGAGGGAAGGTTTCGCAGTACGCAGTCTACTGACCCGCAGCTGCTGCCTCTCTGTTGGACTCCGGTACTGCACCTTACTCACGAGACGTTGGAAACAAAGAAATGGGTGGGGGGCGAACGCAGTAACCTCTCCGCCAACGCCACAGTCACCCCCGTCGTGCGGGCCGGATGAGAATGTCTGGCGGGCCGGATGTGGCCCGCGGGCCGCCAGTTGGTGGCCACTGCTATACACCGTCTACTAGGGATGTAACAATACCAAAAACTCACGGTACGATAATATCGTGATAACAAGTCCACGGTACGGTATTTATCGCGATATTGAATAATAAAGGAAAAAAAAACTTTATTTCATAATAAATGTGATTTGTACAGCATGTTAGTAGGATAGCAGTATTTTAAAGTGTCAAAAACAACGTGACAGTAACAGACTGGAACAAGAAAACCAGTGTTTTTGCACCTATAGTACTACCAAACAAAGTAGGCCTTTTCTTTGTGCCACTGCATCTCACAAATAAACAAGGACATTTAGTAATCAGACCCTACAATAAAATAAATCAAGTTTCACTTTAGTTTTTCAAGTAACTCAACTCAAACTCACAAGTCACTCACTCAGCATCATCAGACAGGTTTTTAGGAATATGAGAATGTCCACATTTCCAGGTATTTATAAGCTGGGATGTTTGGGCATTTACAATATCCCCTGCTCTGGAAAACACTCTCTCGCTTGGTACTGATGTCGCTGGGACAGCAGTGGTCGCGTTAACCGAATATTTTATTTAACAATGACGGAAAAATCTGAAAGCAGTCTGTCATTTTGACAGATTAGAACAAACTGGGAACAGCGCCAACGTGTCCCCGCAGCGAGGCGCTGGTGTTATGCCGTGGTATGCTGCCCTCCAAAAGGAAATGATATAGTTTCCAAACCATACTTTGCCGTACAGATCAACACATGTCTGGGAGGTTTTGCTTTACGCTGTGTGCGCTCCCGGGAGGTGCATGCACATTTTGTCAGTCTCACGACGGTATTGGGACGTTTGTTTACCGCGATATTCGGTATATCGTTACATCCCTACCGTCTACTCCTTATACCTCAAACCCTCTTTTATCTACCTTGATGGTCTCTATACATTTAGATTGGTAGCCCCAGCATGTCTACTCCACCTTCTTCCCAGGGGCGGACTGGGACTACAAATCAGCCCGGGACTCTCGACTGGCCCACTTCGGTACCGCCGGCCCACCGTGGTACCGCAAGTAGATACCGCTAGTAAATTGCCGACAGGGGGGGGTAGACAATTTACTAGCGGTAGACATTAAGGGTAAATAATGTCTACCTCCGGGCCGGTGGACTTGTATTATCACTGGCCCCACCATTGTAACTGGCCCGGAGCATTCGTCCAAAAAAAAATCGACTAATAATGAAGAAAATGAACACATTTGTTGCAATAGTAATGTATGCACTAACTACATTACTACTTGTACTACAACATTTTAATCATCAGTTCTTCCTCATTTTCCTCAATTGTTCATATTTGGTTTATTAAAATAATGATATTGTGGTCATTGTTAAAAAATGTCTGCTATTATTATTATTTGTATAATGCACTTTCTGCCTTCCTGTCACCAGGAGTTAGACATGTAATGGCCATGTAATAGATTTGATTAGAACCTTCTTTATCCTAAACTGCTGGGACATTTCGCCAATACCTTTATAATGTCTACTCTTCACTTACTTGTCAGCATAGGTCGGCATTGATGTACAGAGCCGACAGAAGACCTTGTTTATACTGGCATCATATTGAGAGGTGCAGTGACGCGTCCTAAAACCAGGAAGTAAGCTGCTGGTTCCCTCGACAAGGGTTTTGGAAAATAGCTGGAAATAAGGTCTTTTATTGATTGATTGATTGAAAAGTTTATTAACAGCTTGTATATTGGGTACAGTACAGCTCAAAACATACAATTGTTAAGGGGATGCAGACCAGAGAAAGACTTTCGTCTAGTTTACATCAAGGTCCCCCATTTCCAATTCATCATATCATTTAAGACATATAAGATTTTGTTCTAATACATCCTAACCGGACATTTAAGACATACCAAGTCTACAGATATACAGTTAGTAACAGAGTCTAAAATGTGAGTATATACATAGATGGGGAGCTGTCCATTGGACGACAGGTTGAGATTTGTACCATTACCGGGGCCAGTTTTGCAATGCTCTCCCCCGAAGGTGCTCTTTAAGAGAGGTTTTGAAGGTAAGTATAGTTTTACTTTCCTTTACAGCTGTGGGAAGAGCGTTCCACCTTGTGTATTCCCCCTTTTTTGTGCCAAATCTGGGTTTCACATGATTTGTGGAGCTCCCTCTGGTGTTATGATCATGGTATTCCTTGACCTTTGGGAAGAACTTTGACATGTACATGGGTACCATAGAGGTGTAGTGGATCTTGTAGACCAGGCCCATTGCAAGTAGCTGTACTCTGTCGTCTACTCGAAGCCATCCTAGGTTGTCAAAGTGGGCAGAGGTGAGGTGGGTTCGAGATGAAAGGTCAAGCAGTAGTCTGACCAGTTTATTTTGCGATGTTTGAAGTTTTATTTTTAGCGCCTTGGAGGTGCTATGGTACCATGACGTGCAAGCATAGTCACAGTACCCTTGAATGAGTGCTCCTGCCAGAGTCTTCAGGGTGTTTTTGTTTACCAGAGAGGAGATCCGGTATAGGAATCTAGTTCTTTGATTGACTTTTTTTATTACATTGGATGCCATTTTGTCACAGGAGAGGTTTGCCTCAAGAATAGATCCTAGGTATGTAATTTCCTTCTTACTTGTGACAATAATGTCACCCACTGCAACTGAGAAGTCGTCGGATTTGCTGAGATTATGTTTCGAACCGAAGAGAACGGACTCTGTTTTACCCAGGTGTAATGAACCAGGTGCAGATTCTGCCGAGCTCGGAGCTGAGGGTTTTTTCAACCTGCAATCTGCTCCTGTCAGAGACCAGCAGGGCTGAGTCGTCCACGAACAGGAACAAGTTGCAGTCACATGCTGATGACATGTCATTTGCATAAATTAGGAACAGTAACGGACCTAGTATGCTTCCTTGTGGAACACCACAGCTCACTGGGAGGAGGGGGGGGGACTGAGTACCGTTTACCTCCACCATCTGTTCTCTCCCCTCCAGGTAGGACCGCATCCAGCTCACCGATAGTTTAGTTTGTCAATCAGAATGGGGTGATTGACAGTGTCGAAAGCCTTTTGTAGGTCCAGCATCACCATGCCGCAGTACTTGCCCTCGTCCACCTCTTGTTTGATGTAGTCGCTCAAATAAAGAAGGCATGTGTCAGTGGAGTGGGATGTTCTAAAGCCAGATTGAAATTCATATATCAGTTTCTTTTCCGCGAGGTACTTTTCGACCTGTTCATATACTATTTTTTCCATGACTTTCGAGATGGAGGTAAGAATAGAAACAGGGCGGTAGTTGCCTGGGTCCAATTTGCTGCCCTTTTTGTGCAGGGGGGTTACTCTTGCAAAAAAGTCTTTGGGTACTTTTCCCTGTCTTATGGAGAGGTTAATTATGTGAGCTATGACTGGTGAGATGGCGGTTGCTGTGTCCCTGAGGAATTTGGAGGGGATATTGTCGTGGCCAGTGGCCTTGTTAGGTTGGAGGGCGCTCAGTTTAATGAGTACCTCTGCTGTTGTTACCCTTGCTAGACTGAAATCATCTTTGCGTACCCCTAGGTTTTTGTAGTAGGTCATGATGTGATTTACCCCAAAAAGCCCTGAGTGGGAGGGTAATTTCTTTACAAGAGTTGTGGCTATGTTTGTGAAAAAAATGTTCAAGTACTTGGCCACATCCAGTTTGTCTGTGATGAGCCTGTTATCTGTCTTTATGTTTAAGTTCGAAAAATCTCGTTTTGCGTGTTTTACTGCAGCCAAGCTGGTTATTGAGTAATTTCCAAAGTTCACGGGGTTTATTTTTGTTTTCCTCAGTTTTGACATTGATGAAATTCTTTTTGGAAGTTTTGATCATGGAGCTTACGTCATTTCTTAGTCTGTTTCTTTCAATTTTTAGTTCAGTCACGTGGGCCTGGAGTTCACTGCTCGTGCTTTTGGAAAGCATTGACTGACTTTTATGAAACTCAGAGCATTTTTTGTCTCTGGTTTTCATGGCGGTCAGTATGCCGGAGTGCATCCATGGCTCAGCGCGATCTTTTTATCCTGGTTGTTCTTAGGGGGGCCAAATCATTGAGTATTGCAGAGAATTAGTTTTTGAAACCAAGCCATGTTTCTTCAACCTGTGTACCACTGAGCTCATCTGACCAGTCCAGGCTCTCCAGTTCTAGGTTAAAGGCCTCGCTAGAGTAGTTTTTGAGGTCTCTAGATATGACTGTTTTGTGACAGACGGCCCTTTGTTTTAGCTTTTTGCGGGTACAGAATATCATATAATGATCACTTAAACCGCATGCTATAACCCCTTTACTGGAGATCCTGGACTTGTCAGAGGTCAGAATGAGATCAATGGTAGTTTGTGTTGTTTCACATACCCGGGTGGGTTGGGTGATTAGCTGGCTGAAGCCGTGCAGATCACAAATCCTACTGAAGGACTTGAAGACGGACGTGTCTTTACGTTGCATATCCGTGTTCCAGTCTCCAATAATAATTGTCTCTACATCCCCCACATCAGCCAAACACCCATCGAATGTATCATAAAAGTCACTCTGTTCCGGTGGTCTATAGATTGTCCCGACTATTACAGATTTAGCATTGTCAAAAAGAATTTCAACCCACACAGATTCAATATTTTCATGATGCAGGTCAGTACGGTTTTTGAAATTGGTGTCTTTATGCATGTACATGCAGACACCACCTCCATTCACGTTCCTGTCCCTTCTCACAAAAGATAATCTTCAATTTCAATCTCTGAATCTGTAATGGAATTGTCCAATTTGGTCTCAGAAAAGTATAATATGCTTGCCTTACCGTTCATGAATAGCTGCCTGAGTTCAGCCAGTTTGTGTCTCAGGCTGTTAGTGTTCAGATGACAAATATGTAGTCCATTTCTGTTGCTTAAATGCACAATGTCGTCAGCTTGCAGATATTGTCCATTACAGCAACCGGCCTGCGGCCTGCCGTGGGGTTTGGAGCGGTGGGGTGGTGGGGAGGGAGGCTCCGTTGTAGCTTTAGCCGTTTGTGGAAAACAAACCTGTTTGATAAATGCACGTTTTGTTCAGCCGGATAATCTCAACATGTCTACCCTACTTTTATAATTTTCAAATCATAAATCTAATCGATAGATTATAAAAGGGTTTTAGGACGCGTCACTGCAGCCAACTCCATCGATCAAGCTGGCTGAAACGTTCTCTCCCTCTTCTTCTCATGCTCCCTGTCACTCTCCTTTAACTCCTCCGGTGACTTTCTTTTATTTGAAGATTGTTTTTTGCCCGGCGCTTGGCCGGTTACCGCTGGTATTAAAAACATTTGGCGAATGGTTAGGTGGCGCGATAGTCTGGAGTGAAGGAGCGCGCTCCCGCTGCGCTCCGCAGCAAACAGCTGTTTGCTTTTCACCCAACAACAACGACAACCGACTCACGGAACGCTATGTTGTAGCGTTGATAAACGAAACAATTTAACTAAATTGCTAGTCAAAATACCAATACCACAGGACCATTTTTTTTAAAGCAATATTTTTAGTGGGGCAAGTGGAAAGTACGTTATGCTGGCCCGGGGTGTCTAAATAGTGCTTCCGGGCCAGCGGGCCATTTAATGTCGAGCCCTGCCGGTTACCGGCTGGCCCACATCGTCCGACCGGCCCACTTCAGTACCGGCCCATCGGGATTCGTCCCGATGGCCAGTCCGCCCCTGCTTCTTCCCCACCCTTCTCTTTATCTTTCCCATCAATTGTATTGCACATACTTTTTTCATTCTGTTGCCAGTAGGAATTCAAATGATTTGTATATGTACGCCATTCCTATTTATTCCCTTCTCAGAAAGGATTTACCCTCAAACAGTGAAGTGTAAACTCAGTGAGTTTGTGATCCGCATACAGCTGTCTTTTACCAGTGGTGGAAGAAGTACTCCGATATCTTACTCAAGTAAAAGTAGCAATATCACATTTTATATACAGTGCATCCGGAAAGTATTCACCCCTTAACTTTTTTCACATCTGGTTATGTTACAGCCTTATTTCAAAATTGAAAAAATTCATTTTGTTTCTCAATATTCCACACACAATACCCCATAATGACAAAGTGAAAACGTTTTTAAATAACTGTTTGCAAACGTGTTAAAAATAATCAAATGAAATATCACATGTACATAAGTGTTCACACCCTTTGCTTTGACACTGAAAATTGAGCTCAGGCGCATCCTTTTTCCACTGATCATCCTTCAGATGTTTCTATAACTTGACTGGAGTCCACCTGCTGGTAAATTAAATAGATTGGACATGTATGGAGTCAGATTTGGGTCAACATGCTAGCGCGCAAAACAAGCTACTCACGAGCGGAAAATGTGCTTTTACATGCGCATTAAATGACCCTCACGCGCAGATTAAACCCCTGCGAGCGGCTATGCGCTCGCTCGCGAGAGAGACAGCCCTCTTGCTCGCTCGCGGGAGTGTCAGCGTCATTCGCTCGCGGAGTCTGTCTGCGAGTGCATGAAAAGTTTCTGACACTTTGGGGCGGAGTCACTGGACTTTGATTGACAGCTGCCAGGAAGCCGGAGTTGCCAGGTTTGATAAATGCCTGAACTACCAAGAGCCAAGAAGTGACAGCAGCAAGATCAGTTGGACGAGATTGAATGGTAAAGATGTCCATAAAAAACCATTATATTCGTAAAGTATACAACATTTTCCGCTCGTGAGTAGCTTGTTTTGTGCGCTAGAATATTGACCCAAATCTGACTCCATAACATGACTTGGAAAGGAACACACCTGTCTATATAAGGTCCCACAGTTGACAGTGCATATCAGACCACAAACCAAGTCATGAGGCCCAAGGAATTGTCTGTAGACTAGGGATGTGCATCTCCATCACTGAGGCCGATGCGATGCACATCTCGATACGTTGCCACAATACGATACATTAACGATACATTTGAAACACCAGGGATACGATACAGTTCGATACGATTTGATTCAACATTATGCGATTCGGTGCAATACGATGCGATTCAACACGATGCAAAAATAATGATACTTCAATATTGTACGACAGAGGATTTTAGTTTTATTCCTTATATGCAGCAAATCATACATTAACAAAAAAGTGCTTTGGTTCTCTCTACTAGTACTGTGCATCCCATCATGCTGTTTATTTTTTTTACCTTAAAAAGCTCTCCAGAGTGCAGTACCATGTTATAACACCTCACAGTTAAACAATGTAAGGATGCATTGCCCAGGATTAACAATGTGCAAATAACAGCTACCACAGTGCCATGCCCATACAGCAGCCAGCCTGATGTGCTTAACACTCATAGGCTAACTCACCAGTGAGCAGAAAGCAGTGGGTTCTATAGGAACAATAAAGAATACAAATAACCTTTCACAAACAGGTATTTCATAACTGCTTACAGTGAGGAAGACATTTAAACTATTATTGGCCGTCACAGGCTGCTGTAAACTAAACACCACTCTCTGACAGAACCCCTCACGGAGTGATTTAACTCATACGTCTAACTTCCAGGTTTCTCTTTTCAGCCGCAGACCCCATGTCGCCTCTTTATGTGCGTCGCTAAGTTCCTCGTACTACTTGTGTACTTTAAAGCGGCTCGGCATCGTTAACAATTTGCGAGCGATTTTTCAAGTTGACCGTCTGTAGTATATAGTGCCGCGCACACATACCATCAGGACGTTACTGATGGGGTGCGGCTGCGGAGTGATACTGTGTGTATGCAAGCCTGCATCTATGTATCATGGCTGTAGACCTGTTAAGTAATAAAGATACCTCATACAAAGGTCTACGGATACCTTATTACTCTCCATGACCTGCGGTCAACTATATAGCATAAAGGATTATTACACCGTCTTTCTTGAACAATCCGAAGTGTTGCCAAACGTTTGATTTGTAGGTATTTTTCGGTGCGCTGTCTCCTCAACTTCCGTGTGTGTTGATAACTGAGACTCTCGGCCTCCGTAGTGGCGAAGCAAATATCAAAGATCGTCTCTGCTGAGCGTTGACAAGATGAGGGGATTTTGAATCGTTTTTTTACCGATGCAAAGACGCTACGCAATCGATGCATCGCGAGTTCAACCCGGTTCAACCCAAACTGTAGCCGATGTGCACTCTTTCAACCGGTGCACTCGCATCTTGAGCGTTTATGCCGGTGCACCGATGCGAATCGGTGAATCTTAACATCTCTACTGTAGACCTCAGAGACAGGATTGTATCAAGGCACAGATCTGGGGAAGGGTACAGAGACATGTCTTCAGCATTGAACGTCCCAACGAGCACATTAGTTTCCATCATTTGCAAATGGAAGATGTTTGAAACCACCAGGGCTCTTCCTACAGCCGGCCGCCCGGCCAAACTGAACATCGAGGGAGAAGGGCCTTGGTCAGAGAGGTGACCAACAACCCGATGGTCATTCTGACAGAGCTCCAGTGTTCCTCTGTGGAGATGGGAGAACCTTCTAGAAGGACAACCATCTCTGCAGCACTCCACCAATCAGGCCTTTATGGTAGAGTGGCCAGGAAGCCACTCCTCAGTAAAAGGCACATGAAAGCCCCCATGGAGCACCTAGAGGACTCTCAGACCATGAGAAACCAAATTGTCTGGTCTGATGAAACCAAATTTGGCCTGAATGCCAAGCATCATGTCTGGAGGAACTCAGGCACCGCTCATCACCTGGCCAACAACATCCCTACAGTGGAGCATGGTGGTGGCAGCTTCATGCTGTGGGAGGTTTTTCAGCAGCAGGAACTGGGAGACCATTCAGGATCAAGGGAAAGATCAATGCAGCAATGTACAGAGAGATCCTTGATGAAAACCTGCTCCAGAGCGCTCTGGACCTCAGACTGGGGCGAAGGTTCACCTTTCAACAGGACAACGACCCTAAGCACACCGCCACGATAACAAAGGAGTGGTTTCAGGACAGGTCTGTGAATGTCCTTGAGTGGCCCAGACTTGACCGCGATTGAACATCTGGAGAGATCTGAAAATGGCTGTTCACCGACGCTCCCCGTCCAACCTGATGGAGCTTGAGACGATCTGCAAAGAAGAATGGGAGAAACTGCCCAAAGTTTGGTGTGCCAAGCGTGTAGCATCATACTCAAGAAGACTTGAGGCAGTAATTGCTGCAAAAGGTGCTTCAACAACTTATTGAGTAAAGGGTGTGAATACTTATGTACATTACATTTAGCTGACGCTTTTATCCAAAGCGACTTACAACAAGTGCATTCGACCAAGAAGATACCAACTTGAAGAAAACAGAATCATGAGGCGGCAGTGGCTCAGTCTGTAGGGAATTGGTCTTGGAACCGAAGGGTCGCTGGTTCACGTCCCGATCAGACCACAAAACATAATATGGAGTGAGCTGGTAGCTGGAGAGCTGCCAGTTCACCTCCAAGGCCACTACCTGGCGGCCTCTCTGCCACCTCTCCTATCTGCATGTGGTTGTGTGTGTGCATGTATATCCTCTGTGTTTCTGCATGTGTATCATCCCCTGTGTGTGTACACATAACAGAGTGGGGAAAGACATTTCTTCCTGGTAACCTTAGCTGGGAAAACAAGGGTTTAAAGGTCCTGAGGACATGGTGGCACAGAACTGGGAGGGATTGCTGGGAAAGGTGCCCCAGCTACCCCAGCTGTCCTACAGGGGAAGAGTTCTTCTAGCCAACATCGGTGCCTCGTCTGTGGCACAGATTCCAGGAGTTAACCCTACCGCCGGGCTTCATGAAACAAATGCAGCGGCTTCTGGTCATCACTGGGTGCTAGCATCGGTCCTGTACCTGCCTGTGGGGAGGGAGGCCAGGGTCTTGTGGACATTACTGCAAGGACTGCTGCTTTTAGACTGCAGGCAGCTCAGTGCTCTCCCTGCTGGCTGGCTATGGCCCGGCTGTTGCTCTGGAGGGCGGGGGGCTTTGGTTTTGATAAACACCTGTTTCTGCTGAAGGCACCTGCGTACAAGATAACTGGACTTGCACCTTTTACTGCTCAGTCATCAATGCCTGGAAGATTCTGAGTTTTACCAGACCAGGCTGAGAGCCACTGTTTGACACTGGTTTTCTTTCTGGAACCTTTTTCTCTTCAGCCACCTGTAACAGGGACTGGGCAGATAAAGAGGAAAGTGGTAGTGCAGCAATCACGACAGAGGCCGTGTTCAAATCCAAAAAAGGTGCTATCAAACTTCAAAAATACCTTCCATTAAACAAAGGCTAACGTAGTCGGGTCCCTAACCGACTTACCAACTTATAAAAAACGTTTCCTTACACTGGGAGCCTCCTACTCCCTCCATGTGCCACACACAACTGAGCAACTCTGTGTGATTTATCTCCCTTGAGGGAGTGATTAGCACCAGGTGTGAGGTCTCCACACCTGCTCCCAATACTGCTAATTGGAAGAGGGTGGAGCCACTTGTTGGGAATGTAGGTGCCTCCCACTATCCTGCCTCTCAGCCCATTACACCCCCCCCCTTCAGTTCTGGCTGAGGAGAGGTGACCTTGGTCCACAGGGCATCTCTACGGGACAGGGCATCTGCATTCCCATGCTTGGCTCCGGCTCTGTGTACGATAGAAAAGTTAAACACCTGTAGTGAGACAAACCACCTTCTTACTTTAGCGTTTGTGTATTTTTTATTTGCCATCCAGATCAGTGGGGCATGATCAGTTACCAGAGTGAAGTGTCGTCCCAAGAGGTAATACCGGAGGCGCTCAAGCGCCCATTTTATTGCTAGGCCTTCTTTCTCCACAGTAGCATACCCTTGTTCCCTTGTGTTCAGCTTCCGGCTGATGTACATGACTGGATGTTCCTCACCGTGAACCTCTTGGGATAGTACTCCTCCTATGCCCACCTCTGACGTATCCATCTGCACAATCACCCCCCGGCTGAAGTCTGGGGTCACCAACACCGGCCGTGCACAGAGAGCCCTCTTCAGTCCCTCAAAGGCGTGTTCAGCCTCTCCTGTCCACTTGACCATTAGCGGCTGTGAGTCTCTGGTCAGGTCTGTAAGGGGAGAGGCTATTGTGGAGAGGTTTGGGATGAAACTGCAATAGTAGGACGTCAGACCCAAGAATGTTTTCACCTGTTTCTTTGTTGATGGCCGTGGCCAGTCCTGGATCGCCTGAACCTTCCTTTCTTGTGGTCTAACGTTGCCGCGCCCAATGGTGAAGCCCAGGTATTCAGCTTCCTCCAGTCCAAGCTTGCATTTTCTTGGATTGGCTGTCAAGCCCGCCCTGCGGAGAGATTCCAGCACTGCTGCAAGCCTTATGAGATGGCTATCCCATGAGTCACTGTGGATAACAACGTCATCTAAATAGGCAGCTGCATACTCACGATGTGGCCTCAGAACCTTGTCCATCAGTCTGGACGTGGATGGTGCTCCATGAAGCCCGAAGGGAAGCACAGTATACTGGTACAGCCCTGTGGGGGTGGGGAAGGCCAGGGCATAGGATACGCATCAAACTTGGAGATTTCATTCAATTTTTCTGAAATCATTATAGAACCTGTTGGTTTTGTCTGGCTTAGGAACCAGAACGACAGGGCTGGTCCACTCACTGTGAGATTCTTCAATCACCCCCATAGCCAGCATTTCCTGCACTTCTTGCTCAATGGCCGCCCCTCTTGCCTCGGGCACCCGGTAGGGCCGCATCTTTACCTTTTGGCCCGGGTCTGTGTGGATTTGATGTTCCACCATCGTTGTGCGTCCAGGTCGTAGTGAGAACACATCCAAACTATGCTGAACCAGTTCCTTGGTTTGCTGTAACTGAGCTTTGGACAGCCCTGGACCGTATTCAACTTCGGCCACCTCATTGTCTACTCCTGGAACTGGTTTTCCCTCTATTTCCGTAACATTGCTGCGTGCATGCAACAGATTGGGGTCTTCCATCTGGGTGGTCCCGAACTGGCCCTTCAAACTTGGAATCAATGCGACTTCACCCTCCTCCTCCCCTGTGCTTAGGTCTCCAGGGAAAGCAACAAAAGGGTTATCATTTGTCTCGTCTGCACTGGAAGATTGGTTGCCTCTCTGCTCCTCCGGCACAGCACACACAACTTAGGGGGACTGCTGAGGCGAAGTACCCTGGGTGGCAATTTGTCCTTTCCCTCGTTTTCCTTTGACACGCCTGGGCTTTTTGGGCCTCCCCTCCTTTTGGTGCCACAGGCGCTTGTATAGTGGGCCGTCTCGCCCCACCAAGACTGGGACTGGTAGGGAAGGAACCACCCCCACTTTCAGCTCACAGCTGCCTTTAACCATGGTAAGGTGGATGAAGCATGTGGGGTATCATTTAGTGTCCCCATGGACACAGGAGACGGACACAGTCTCTTCGGGTGGCAAATGGTCGAGGAGGTGGGGTTGAATGAGGGACACCACACTTCCTGAGTCCACTAGCGCCTCTGCATCTTTTACATTTACTTGGACTGGTATCATTTGAGCCAGGGAGCTTTCCTGTACCCAGCAAGAGTCAAGAAGGTGGCAGGGCCTTGCACCAGATGAGTGGGCGGTCGGCATTAGCTCATCCTTCCTTGGGGAGTCCCAGGAAATGTGGCCTGTCTCCCCACACTGGTAGAAACCCGGTTGGCCCTCTGGCAGGTAGGACTGTCGTCGCCTTACCTCTTCTGGTTCCCGTGGCGGTTCTTGTGCACGTCTAGTCCTTGATGTTTCCCCACTGACTTTCCGGCCCCACTCGGTGTCTGTTCGTGTGGACTTAAGCAGATCTGCTGTGGCCACGTGGCTCTCCACTAGGTTAACCAACTCATCCAGACTGGCTGGATTCTGCTGGCTTGTCATTTTCTTGATCTCATAGGGCAGAGACCGAATGTATTTGTCCATCATTATCTTCTCTAAAACACTCAACTTTTCAGGGTTGCATGTCAGCCAGGCTCTGGTTACCCGGGCTAGGCAACTCTAGCTTGTATTTCCAGTCATGGAACTGCTGGGCTCTAGCTGCTAAGCTGTAGCCATACCTCGCCAGGATTTCCCTCTTCAAGACGACGTAGACCTTTGCTTGGTCAGGAGGGAGGTCGAAGTAAGCTTGCTGTGCCGGGCCCAGGAGGAACGGTCCAACCAGATCAGCCCAGGAGTCCCTTGGCCAGCCCTCTCTTTCAGCTGTGGGCTCAAACACTGTTAAGTAGGCCTCCATCCCATCACTCTCTGTCATTTTGGGGATGAATCGTCCTGGGTCAGGCTGCACGGTTGCTCCCCTCTGGATAGAAGAGGCTGCTGTTAGGCATTTTTGGACCTCCACATGGAGAAGCTCCCTGCTCCAAGATTGTGGAATGCCCTCCCAAACCAGCTGAGGACACCACAGACTGTGGAGGCTTTCAAAAAAGGCCTAAAAACGCATCTTTTTAGAATAGCCTTTAACTAGATTTTTAAATCCCCCACATTATGCCATGCGGGCATGAATGTCACAGCTTTTATTATGTTGTTTTAATTGTTTTTTATTGTTTTGTTTCACCCTTTTTCATTTTTAATTTTGTAGCACTTTGAGTTTTGTTTACGCAAATGAAAAGTGCGCTTATAAATAAAATATATTATTATTATTATTATTATAGAAGCGCATTCTGTTTCCGCTGCTCCTGTATCATCTCCCGTTGCAGAGTCTGCTGCTCAGTAGAAATGCGCACCAACTCTCTTAGTACATCCTCCATCTTAAAAATCCCAAAAACTGTGCTTGGTTAGTATATAAGTGCTTTGTTAGTAGTTCTATCGCTCGAAGTGGAGTCGAAAGAGATGAGTTTTCAGTCTGAGCCGGAAGGTGTGTAAGCTTTCTGCTGTCCTGATGTCAATGGGAGCTCATTCCACCATTTTGGAGCCAGGATAGCAAACCCACGTGTTTCTGCTGATGGGAACTTGGGTCCCCCTCGCAGCGAGGGTGCAGCGAGTCGTTTGGCTGATGCAGAGCGGAGTGCACGTCCTGGGGTGTACGGTTTAACCATGTCCTGGATGTAGGAAGGGCCAGGTCCATTCGCAGCATGGTGCATGTGATATTTGATACTTTTTTCACTTTGTCATTATGGGGTATTGTGTCTAGAATGTTGATACAAACAATGAATTGAATCCATTTTGAAATATGGCTGTAACATAACAAAATGTGGAAAAAGTGAAGGGATATGAATACTTTCCGGATGCACTGTTACAAGTAGAAGTTTAGAATTTAAAATGTTTAATCTTAAATCAAATGAAAAAAACATCAGAATATACCTAAAGTACCAAAAGTAAAAGTATTTATTTTGTATTTCAGAAGGATTTATATAAAATGACTGCTGCAGAATATCCCAACCTATAGCTATGTTAATGTTTATTCATTTTATTTCTATTTTGTAGTACCTCCAGTAAATATACTTTGTACTGTCTCTCACACTGATCTAAACATTTAAGTCCAGAATAGGAGAAAACATTTAAGTAGTAGTTCAGAGTGAGTGTTGAGCAAAGTGTTGTAAAGCCCAGCCCTGGGTGGTAAAAGGTACATCTGGAGAAGAAGCACTGCCCTGTTTGAACGTGCTCCCATCCATAAAGAACATTCTTGTCACTTTGAATAAAACTGCTGTGTGGACTCTGCACTCACACGGCACACTGAGCACATGTTCTAGTCGTCCAGCTCAGGTCACATGATGCTTCTGAAGACAGCTGTCAGCGGAGGGGCATGGGGATCTCCTGATAGGGTGACACACACATGCATCATATGGAAAACATACAAACTTGTGACTTTTGCTCTGGAGACTTCATGAATCACTCTCATGTGTGCATGTGATGAGGTCATCTGCTGCTGGTTCACTGGAGTGAATAAGAAATGGACATTTTGACCAGTGGTGTAATGTATTAAAGTACATTTACTCAAGTACTGATTTTGAGGTACTTGTGCTTTACTTGAGTATTTCCATGTTACATACTTTTACTCCACTACATTCTAGAAGCACTTTGTACTCAAATACATGTATTCAACAAAAGCAGTAACTCTACAGATTCAGACTATAACCTAATATGAAATATACATTAACAAATACATAAAATATATAGATATAATAATAGGTTAAGATATCCAACATATATTATATTAAGTTATTAAAATGAGCTCCACCTGTACCAGCTGTGATGAACACATGAATGCAATAATAATCCATTTCATATGATTCTGGAATGGGTCGTTATGCACAATTTATTCTTTTGGTACTTTATTTTAATGCTGTTACTTAAGTAAGATTTAGTATGCCGGAGTTTTACTTTTAACAGAGTTGTTTTACACTATTTACACTACTATTTCTACGTTTACCACAATGTTTTCGAACTCTTTAGTGAAGTCCTTGTTTTGTGTGTGTGTGTGTGTGTGTGTGTGTCAGGTACTCTGAGTGTGTTGGTGTCCTTTGCCTTCATCTTCAACCAGTGTCTGGGCTGTGGCCCCCAGACCCCCCAGTGGGCCAGTCTGACCTTCTTCATCCCCTTCATCATCGTCTTTCAGTTCGGCTGGGCCGCTACCCAGATCTCTCACCTGTCACTCATCCCAGAGCTGGTCAGCTGTGAGCACGCTAAAGTGGAGCTCACGGCATACAGGTGGGCACACGCACACCCACCCACCCACCCACACACACACACACACACACACACACAGGTGTAAATACATTTACTGAAGTACAATTTATTACTTCAATTTGTTGCTACTTATTTCTTCTACCCCACTACAATTCAGAGGTCAATTGTGTATTTTTACTCCACTACATGTATTTAATACCATATACTTTTTGCACTAAAACAAAGGGAAAGAGTTGTTGTTATTTATACACTGAACAAAAATATAAACGCAACACTTTTGTTTTTTGCTCCAATTTTTCATGAGATGAACTCAAAGATCTAAAACATTTTCTATAAACACAAAATAACCATTTCTCTCAAATATTGTTCACAAATCTGATAAAGTCTGTGATAGTGAGCACTTCTCCTTTGCCGAGATAATCCATCCCACCTCACAGGTGTGGCATATCAAGATGCTGATTAGACAGCATGATTATTGCACAGGTGTGCCTTAGGCTGGCCACAATAAAAGGCCACTCTGAAATGTGCAGTTTTTGCTTTATTTCTTTATTATTCTCTTAAAAATGGGAGCAAAAACAAAAGTGTTGCGTTTATATTTTTGTTCAGTGTAGGTTATTATGCTATGATTTTACTGTTTGGGCCCACTTGAGATCAGGTGTGTGTGTGTGTGTGTGTGTGTGTGTGTGTGTGTGTGTGTGTGTGTGTGTGTGTGTGTGTGTGTGTGTGTGTGTGTGTGTGTGTGTGTGTGTTGTGTGTGTGTGTGTGTGTGTGTGTGTGTGTGTGTGTGTGTGTGTGTGTGTGTGTGTGTGTGTGTGTGTGTGTGTGTGTGTGTGTGTGCATTACTATACTTGTGGGAACCTATGATCTACATCTGTTTACACAGTCACATGTGGGGACTTGCCTCCCTTATGGGCAGTGGCGGCGCCAGAGTATTTGTGTTGGGTAATCTATGGTAGGGCTAACCCATACAGTGGTGGGGCTCAAGTCAGTACTTGTAATGTAATTACATACACACTATATCGCACCCCTTGACAGTGAAACGCACGCGTGAGGCTTTTATTAGTCTCCTTTTATCAGCTAAATTACATCGAGAGCAACAGGTGTGAGTTAAACAATACAATAGCCTATTCTGCTAAGTCCACGTTGTTACAACATGCTACGCAGCGGCAGAAACAAGAGAAGTTGGCATATAGAATTGACACGGAGAGAGAGAGGGAGAGAGACAGAGACACAGCTAAACAGAGAGAGACAGGCGCAGCACACAACAGGTGGCCTGTATCTCTATTGTCATACAAAACACTTTTTCAAATGACCCATTATTACAAAAGGTGGGTCGTGTGACTCTGGCACCTGTTCGACTTGTACCTCAATGCGAGGGCGTTTAAGAACAAATCTATCCATCCAAAATATACAATTAATCCTAGAAGTTCTGCTGTCTGCTGCTGCAATTTACTCGGCGCGAGTTTGGGGACTTTTCACTGTGAACGTGACGAATCAGTCCCAACGTTTCGTTGCTCTGATTGGCTGTAGGTCTGTTCAAATTGCATTCGCAGGCATTTTGATCTGACCGCGGCCGCGCTGATATCATAACGCGAGAGAATGTCCACACCTTTAGTGTATACAACTCCCCCACTACTTAGACTATTCCTTGCACCCCTCTAGCATAAGCCCGAATGGTCTCAACCATATTGCGTCAGTAACGTGCACTTGTTGTTACAGCAGGATCAGTTTGTGTGTTGTGGACAAGACCGGTAGATTTTCGCAATCCGTGTTCTCAACATGCTTACTTTAACATAATTTGTCAAGGTAGGGCTAAGCCATTTCTTGGTATGGCTGTAGCCTACCCCAACCATACCCTGGCGCCGCCACTGCTTATGGGGACAAAATGGAGGTCCCCATAAGGGGAATCATTAATTTTAGGGTGAAGACTTGGTTAGGGTTAAGGTTAGGATAAGTCTCCAGTCAATGCAATGTCCCCTGAAGTGATGTATACATGGTGTGTGTGTGTGTGTGTGTGTGTGTGTGTGTGGGTGTGGGTGTGGGTGTGTGTGTGTAGGTATGCGTTCACAGTGATAGCCAACATCACAGTGTATGCAGTGGCGTACCTGCTGTTCCACGTGCAGGCGGGGGAGGATGAAGATGCTCTGGGACCCGTAGATATTCCCGTCTTCAGGGTGAGGACCACTTCTAATGATACTGACTTTACAGTTACAGAGTGTCCATGACACACACAAAAGGCCCAGTTCCCCTCGCTGCAGAGCTGGGATCAGTAGATTGTTGCTGGAGCAGCAGCCAGTATTGGAAAGTAACCAAGTACATTTATTCAAGAACTATACTTATACGTAACTCAAACATATCCAGGGTCTGTTGAACCGGCTTCGTAGTACAGGCCTCTGGTTGGATCTCTACTTCCCCTCACCATTATGAGAAACAATATGAGACGGTTTTGGAAACCAAAGCCCCGCTAGAACTCTGGTGCTGTATTCACCCTCTGCCAGTCGTTGTCCTCCCACTGGTCTTTGCAACAGAGTGGTGGCATGTTTTGACTCCCTCTCCCACAGAGGAAGTGAAACAGACAGATGTCATCACAAACCTTCCTGTCCTGTGTGATTTCAGAACCTGGCGCTGATAGTGCTGGGCATCGGGGCGCTCTTCTCCCTCTTCTTCCACCTGGGAATCAAAGAGAAGAGCTCTGGAGCAGCAGGCAAGGCGGAAGGAGAGGAAGGGAGGAAGAGGGTAGAGGAGGAGGAGGAGGAGGAGGAGGGGGAGCGCAGACCCCTGCTCCCTGCTCGCCCCTCGTTCCTGCTGCA
The DNA here is from genome assembly GCA_036324585.1 of Champsocephalus esox. Classification (NCBI taxonomy): domain Eukaryota; kingdom Metazoa; phylum Chordata; class Actinopteri; order Perciformes; family Channichthyidae; genus Champsocephalus; species Champsocephalus esox. The sequence continues at coordinate 4,529,833 of CM070481.1, forward strand.
GTGGAAGTGTTGGCTGCAGCAGCCTTCTTTTTACCAGGTGGGAACATCTGGCCCTGGAGCAGCTGTTCCGTGTCTGGCCTGACCGTTCAGCAGCATGTTGCTTTGTTTAGTCCAGGCTGTGACAGCTGTCCCCGTCTCTCTGCAGGTGGCCTTGCTCTACATGTCTACCAGGTTAATAGTCAATCTGTCTCAGACATACATCTCCATGTATCTCATCAACACTCTGGCGCTGCCCAAGGTAAACACAAAGTCACCCTTTTTATAAATACATATCCATGTATTCCAGTTCATTGTGACGCTAAGGTGGAGCAGCCCCTCACTGTTTCTCCTCCCACCAACAGAAGTTCATCGCCACCATCCCGCTAGTGATGTTCCTGAGTGGCTTCCTGTCCTCCTTCATCATGAAGCCTGTCAGTCAACTCATTGGAAAATCTGTAAGTAAGACTGGCTACGTACTTTGTTTTTAATATCATTTACTTTTTTCACATACTGATGATTATATACTTTCACCTTTAATCTAGAATTTCTGAATGACTGCAACAATCAGGACTATAAAGAAATATGTTGTCCACTCCATTGACTTCCTTCAGTATTGAATAGTGTACAACACTCACTAAGTATCTGTACACACAATGCGCTGCGTTCACTGATCCATCTCACCTCTCTCCTGATTGGTCCAGCTCACCTACTTCCTGGGCCTGCTGCTGATCATGGCCTTCTCCTACTGGGTGCTGCTGGAGGGCCAGATGGGTCAGCAGGTGTACGGGGCCGCGTCGCTGCTGGGGGCGGGGTCCGCCACCATCCTGGTCATATCACTGTCTATGACCGCGGAGCTCATTGGAGGGCAGACGGTGAGAGAGAGAGAGAGAGAGAGAGAGAGAGAGAGAGAGAGAGAGAGAGAGAGAGAGGAGAGAGAGAGAGAGAGAGAGAGAGAGAGAGAGAGAGAGAGAGAGAGGAGAGAGAGAGAGAGAGAGAGGAGAGAGAGAGAGAGAGAGAGAGAGAGAGAGAGAGAGAGAGAGAGAGAGAGAGAGAGAGAGAGAGAGAGAGAGAGAGAGAGGAGAGAGAGAGAGAGAGAGAGAGAGAGAGAGAGAGAGAGAGAGAGAGAGAGAGAGAGAGAGAGAGAGAGAGAGAGAGAGATCAGATCAGACAACGAGATGTCTCAGATCCCCATTCTCCACAGAGCACAGAGCTTTTTGAAAGCACCACATGGCCTCAGATTCTCCCACATCTTTGGTGAAGCAAAAGTAACCGTAGCTTTCAGTCTTGCTTTAACATCCGCTTGAACATTGAAACTGCATCGGTATCCAATGATCCCACAACTTTATTCCTCCTGCTGAGGTAGATTTCAGCCTGCCCCCAACAACACATTCAAACGCTGACTTCTGCTTCTGGCTGTACCGACAACCCAACATGAACATGATCCACTATCTTCTTCCTCCCGCAGCAAAGTGGAGCGTTTGTGTACGGAGCCATGAGCTTCACTGATAAGGTGGCCAATGGAATCGCTGTGATGATCATTCAGGCTCTGCATCCCTGCCAGTAAGTACACACACACACACACACACACACACACACACACACACACACACACACACACACACACACACACACCATGTATACATATGACCATGAGTGTTTCGGTGTGGATTAAACTGATTGAAATCACACCGATGTCACAATGATGTCATCAGCAACACCAGTCTCTCTCAATCCCCCACATGTATGGAAGAGCAATATGAAATACCTCCCTGCAGTAATGCCATTTACAAAGTTAGTGTAATAAGTCTTAGGTCTGAATGTAACACTCCTGATCAACTACACAACACTACACTACCATGCATATGAGGAAGTCAACAGTTATGCAAACTAAAAGTTACATAACATGATGGTATTTGAACTCTCTCTCTCTCTCTCTCTCTCTCTCTCTCTCTCTCTCTCTCTCTCTCTCTCTCTCTCTCTCTCTCTCTCTCTCTCTCTCTCTCTCTCTCTCTCTCTCTCTCCCTCTCTCCCTCTCTCCCTCTCTCCCTCTCAGGACGGTGATATGCTGCCCGGACTGTGTGTGGTTCTATCATAACGTCATGGTGATAGTGACGGGGGGCGTGGCCGTCGTCGCCGCTCTGGCGCTCTGCTCCATCCTCATCTGGCCAATCAGGATCCGACCCCGCCAGTCTCTCCACCTCACTGATAGAGTGCAATAAGGCTGTGCCCTAACTCCTCCTTCCCTCTGTGTGTGTGTGTGTGTGTGTGTGTGTGGAGGGGGGTAGTCTGCCAGAGGATGCAGCCATTGTAAACCAGCAGCCCCCCCCACCTCTTTGACGGACAGCGTTCACCCTGCGAGGCACCAGGAGCAGCTTCACTTGAGACTCTTCTGTAGCTTGCAGGACATTCAGCCCTTCCTGATGAAGTCAGAGGAGAGCAGGGAACCAGAGGAACTGGTTTCTCCCTCAGCCCACATTCATAAACATGATCTTCTAATCTAAGTGAAATCAAAGGTTTATATACAAAGTCAGAGCAATAGAAGTCCCAGGCGGAGCCACTCACCGGCAGGAAGCAGCTGCTGCCTCACTCTTCACTGCGGTAGTGTTTTGCACATTGTTTGTCCTCACTTTTAACCGTATAAAGCGGACTTTATTTCCACAGCAGCAAACTAACACATAACAGTTGCATTACGTTTGGACTGTGGGGCTGTGGCCACATGGACACGCTTTAAACGTGATGAGAAAGCAGGGTCTGGTTTTTAGTTCAGATATCGTTCATTGCGTTGGACACGGAGCCTGAGAGGAACGCCTGGCATGCTGGGATGCTTTAGCAAAGGGAACAAGGAACCACTGCTTCACTAAAAGGTCATCAGAGCTAAAGACGAGGACGCTAAAGGGACCCAGATCCAGAGCGTGCTGCGTTCAGACGCTGCACAATAAGCAGGGATCATTGGAACAGACTACATTCTAAAGTTCATTCCACGACTCTAAGCGCTAAGGCTTCAGTAAAGGTGCATACACTAGGGAAGGACACATTGGTAGAGCACTACATTGACAGACTGCCAGCAGGTACAGACCACTCTGAACAGGAAGCCACCTGAGCACCAGAGAAGTCTCACTTCACACTCAGGACACGGTCACCATGTTTACAGTTTGAGTTGGAATCACCACGGAGCAACTCGTTACGATAAGATCAGATTTCTATTGTGATGATTCCTTTGCGTTGTTTTACCCTTTAAGCTAATGGAACATCTGTGAGGGACGTTTCTGTCATCACAGATGAACTTGAAAAGCAGAATTGTATTACATCTGAATGAATTTGAATAAAGGGACCAACTGATATTTACTGGGTGAATGCTGCTATACGGGATTCACACTGTTTCATAAAGAGACATGGATTAAACATCTGGATGAGGTGCAACTGGACATGTGTGTTTGCCTTCAGTCATCCTCTGCCTTGTGTTCCCTCTCCTGTAGTGTGTTATAGGTTTTAGTGCATGTCAATGGTCTGCAAAGGCTCAAATCTCTTGGTCCCCTCCAGGGGGACCTTCTCCCCCCCGCCCCTGATATACACCTGAACATGATTCAACCAAGCAAACAGTCATTCCTATCTGGAGTCCATGCACTCCTCAGATCTGTGATGTCTTGTTCTGACACTGATTGGGACTGCTGGTGTTAAACAACAGGAAGCAGCTTTTTATTAAACAGTCTTTTTTATTTTTGTAAATAAACAAATAATGAACAAAACACATAATTTGAGCAGACACTCGGCTCTTAAGGCATCAACGTTATACTTTAGACTTCCACAGACTCAAGCCTTTAAGACTGTAACCCTCCACTCAGATCAGAGGTGGACTCTGATTGGAGCAGGCCGTAATGGGAAGTAACTAAGTACATATATTCAAGAACTATACTTAAGAATCATTTTGACTTGCTTCAACTTTACTTGATTTTAGAAGCCGATATTGTACATTTATTTGACAACATTAGTTAGTTTGCTCGTCCCTATAAATCAACTAATAAGTGATGATCTGCTTAGCAACATAACAAGTGAACAAAGTTAGCTCCTAGCTTTACAGCCGCACAATGAGAAGGGTGAACGCATTCATTGATCACCAACGATCCAGTCCAGGAATTCAACACCTGGATATACTGCTAAATCAGCACCTTTTGGTACTTCTTTTAAGTAAAAAACAAAAATCCAGGAATTGTAGAAGATCATTTCTACACCGTGATATTAGTAACTTTACTTTAGTAAAAGATCTGAAGTGTTCTCCCGCCTCTGGAGGCAGCGGTCTGTCAGCACAGTCCGTCATGTTGCTGCATACATCAAAGAGTCTGCTGCGTTCAGGGCGCGCTGGCGTTCATCTTCTCCTGGCAGCTGTCCCACAGCTGCAGCAGCCGGTTGTCTTTGTTGGCGCAGAAGTCGGTGAAGTCTCGCAGCAGCCGGTCGGCCAGCCTCTCGTCCCCCAGCACCCCCGTCCTCCAGGCCTTGGTCAGCATGGTGTTGTAGGCCCAGTAGTAGCCCACCCGCTCCTCGCTGCCGTACGGCCCCTGGCTGTTGGAGCTGTTGGAGTTCCTGCGCCGCCGCTGCTGCCCGCTGGAGAACTTCCTCCTGGAGTAGGGCAGCTGCAGGAACACGGTGCCTGGCAGACAGGAGGCAGGTGGGGTGTAAGTACATGTACTTAAGTTCTGTTCCTAAGTAAGGTACTTGGGCTGTCCGCTGACTAGTAGACCCCTCGACCCCCCCCCCTTTCAACTCTAAATCTCAAACTTTATACTTTTACTCCACTACATTTTGTTGGGTAATGTTTTACTTTTTACTCCACTATTGCACATTGTACACATTTAGTTACCGATGTAACTTATGACATCATATAAATCGACACACGTTACATCACATGATTAAAGGTTGAGCTACCCAGTAATTGAAATAAACCCCACATTTATGAAGTGCACCAATAATTTTAATACACAAAGATATGGTGCTTACATGGTCCATTCTGCACTTTTGGTTCTTAAAGTATTTTTTGACACTAATAGATTTGTACTTTTACTTCTTCAATCACTGTTGAATCCTGTGGGTTTCCAGGAATAAGTGTTGGTGTGTGTGTGTGTGTGTGTGTGTGTGTGTGTGTGACCAACCTGTGACGTGGACATACTGGGGCTTGTTCTCAGACGGGAAGTTGAAGGCAGAAGCTGAAACCTTGTCGTGCAAGAAGCCAAATCTGTGAGAGGAAGAAGCACACCATGTCGCTCAGAAACACAGAAATTATATTTGGTCTTGGAAGTTTTCAGATGCTTTACTTGAGTAAAAGTACCAATACATTCATTACAACTCATGCATTCTAAATCTTACTAGAGTAAAAGTACAAAGTATTAGAAGCAAAATGTACATAAAGTTGACCTATCATGCTATATTTGAATAATATATTGTAGGGCCATACCTATATAAAACATGTCTGCGAAGTTTTGTTTTCAAAATGCCAAACAGATCCTGCATTTTAGCCACGCCCCATTTCGCTCCATTTGCTCTTTTTTAGCCCTGTTTTTGCAAGGGCTGAATCTGAGAAGTCTTCTTCGCTGCTTTTGCGGCAGACTACAGCGCCACCTACAGGCCTGGCATATGTACTACAGCGTCTCCAGCGCTTTCGAACGGCAATGGCTGTGTCAAACGGCTGTCTCCTCCTGATAGGTGGAGACTTGGCCATATAGGCGGAGCTCCTCGTTCCTGACGTCAGAGAATTTTCAAATCTGGATCAGTCTGTATCAGATCCGTTGCAGCCCCTTTTTTTAGAGATTTAGGTATGGAGGAAAAGAGAGAGGGTTGTGTTTTCTGACACTTGGTGAGTGACACACCGGGGACACATATTCATGGGTAAAAGACGTACAAAAGTGCATTTTGCATTATAGGTCCTCTTTAAGGGGGTACAAAGTGAGAGTACTAGGCAGGCGGCAGGCGCATATGATGAGGGGGAAACCTAGGCTTGATAGTTGTTCGACTAGTATGTCAGGTATGATGGTGTTAAAAGCTAAAATCGACAAACAGCATCCTGATAAAGCTGCCTGGGCCTTCTAGGTGGCTCACAGCTGTGTGAAGGGCCGTGGCGATGGCATCATCCGTGGATCTGTTGGCTCTATAGGCGAACTGATGAGGGTCGAGGGAGGGTGGGAGGCTGGCTTTGATGTAGTCGGCTATCAATCTTTCGAAACATTTCATCACCGCCGATGTTAGGGCTATGGGCCTGTAGTCGTTGAGCTCTCTGACTGGTGTCTTTTTGGGGACAGGACTGATGGTAGCCGTCTTCAGACAGGATGGAATGCAAGCTTGTGACGGGGACAGGTTGAATATCCTGGTCAGGACCCCTGAAAGCTGGTCAGCACAAGCTTTGAGTACTTTGCCGAGTACTCCATCGGGTCCTGCGGCTTTCCAGGATTCACAGACCTCAGTGTCTGCTTCATCTTTGAGAGTGGGAGGTGGTATGGAGCTGGTAGTTTGCAGGGGCAGGGGCAGGGTAGAAAAGTGGGGGGGGTCTGCTAGTCTCAAAGCGGTCAAAGAAGTGGTTTAGTTCCTCTGCAAGGTGGGCGTCAGCTCTAGCAGTGCCAGATGTTTTGCCCTTGTAGTTGGTTAGCTGGTGAAGGCCCTGCCAAACGCACCGTGTTGTTATGAGCTAGATTCTCCTCCACTTTTCCCTTGTGGTCCTCCTTTGCAGCCTTGATGCCTCTCCTCAGGTTCGCCCTTGTCATGCTGTACTGTACTGGGCCCGGCCCGCACCGCTCTTGGTTTGGGTCGACCCAAATGCGTTTCTCCACAGTGACAGTGTCTGTGCAGAACTCCATGTAGGACAAGACAGACTGTGTGTTCCTCCAAGTGTGTCTGTGCATATGTCCCACGCTGTGTGTTCAAAGCAGTCTCGCAGTGTGAGAGAGCCCCCTCGGGTAAAAGTAGTCGTTGTGCAGATTGGTCCATTTCAGAATAATATATATGATATGTTCTAATGATAGATCATTAAAGTGTTCTCAGAGCTGGTGGGCACGCGAACTGCGAGCGCCGGAGCCTTGCAGCGGCGAAACTGTTGCGCGCTTAATTGCATTGCATTTGCGGTTCAGATGAGGCCCCCTCTGCGAGGTGAGGCCCCCTCCGCGAGGTGAGGCCCCCTCCGCGAGGTCCCACGCAGTCTGCGTGTGGGGAGGGGCGTGCCTGCACATACACATACATGACGATTAAAGACACAAAGCCTCCACCTGTACAGGATGGCCTCCTGGAACAGCTGCATCCTGTCCCAGTACGTCTCCGGTTCGAAGCCTGAGAGAGAAATGAAAGCAGATGTGGTGACTGAGCTCCTGAACGCATCACACACACATGAGCACACACTCGTCAGTCTGACCTTCAAACAGGTTGTCGTTGGGGTTCTTCACCAGACAGTGGATGTTCAGAGGGATGAAGAGCTGGGCCCTCAGAGGGTCCCCGTACAGGTAGGAGGTCAGAGCGAAGGGGACCTCCAGCACGGGGACCAGCAGGAAGCCGCAGGACGCCGCCTTCCTGTGCCAGCCTTGAACCTGACGGAGAAGACATGATTCAGAGTTTCCTGTTGAACCAGAGCTCCGTGTGGATCTGGCCCTTAATCTCCCTGAAACGCTTACACGGGCTGAGCGGTTCTTCTTCTCTACATGCAGACTGATTTTCTGAGAGGAGGCAACCCCTGGTTTGTTAAGCTAATATAGAAGTAACCATCTTTAATGCTTCTCTTTTTGATACATACGTAATAGATACCAATCAAATCGAGTGAGGACACTGTGGAAGGGCCTTCTTTAACACCCTTCGCTTCTTCATTTCTCAGATACTTGAATAAAATAATACATTTTTCATTTCCTTAATATTTCCTCTGTCACACCCTTTATATAAACTCTCTATGGTTACCACACAATCAAAGTATTTCTTGTTAAAAAGTTGTATAAAGACTTTTTATTTGGTTTCTAGCTACAGCTGTGCAGATTGTATCCTAATGCCAGTTCTCTGGCGGCGCAGGAGCAAGTCCTCCAACCTGGATGAGTTAGCATTCTAGCCCTTTCGTGTCTTCTGAATGTGTCTTTGGTTGTTGCTCTGAAGTAAGGTCGGTGGTAAACATAAACTGAAGACATTTTCACCATTTCTTTACGACATCAAATATGTCAGAGTGCATTTAAAACAGTGGTTGCTAAAAATGTATCACAGAAAACATTAGCCGCCTTTAGCTTAGCGCAGCCATGCTACTGTGATGGCGTGTTTTTCTATAGCCTAACGTTAGCTTTTTACCTCAAGTGGTTATTATGTGGAGCTTATCCCGCTCAACATAATATGTATTTGCCATTTTCTTTTCATGGACCGGTTTGATATTCTGATCTGTGCTGCAGGTTCTGCATCTTTTAAACACGTGGAGGGGTTACCATCTCAAAGAGCACTGCGGCAGTGACAGCCATCCAGTGGAGCTTGATCTCGAAGGCAGCGTTGAGGGAGAAGTTTCCATGGTAATAACAGCTGCACCACTCTGTGCGGTCGCTGCGGTTGTTCACGTCCACATCCAGAGAGACCGTCTTCTGCTCCGGAACCGTGGCAGCTGGGGGAGGGAGAGAGGGATGGGGGAGGGAGGGGGGAAGACAGGAGGCAAAGGACGGGGAGATGGACGGCATGATGTGCAGGCAGGAGGAGGCGCGGTAAGCACGGATAAGAGAAAGTTAAACCAGCATCAATGTCGCCATTATCCCAGCTGTAGGAGAGGTTTCATGGTGTCACAAAGAGCAGCTCAAACCCAGCTCTGAGTGAAGCTGGAGTCGGCAGGGTCGTCTGTCTGTGTGTCTGTGTGTCTGTGTGTCTGTGTGTCTGTGTGTCTGTCTGTCTGTGTGTCTGTGTGTCTGTGTGTCTGTGTGTCTGTGTGTCTGTCTGTCTGTGTGTCTGTGTGTCTGTGTGTCTGTCTGTCTGTCTGTCTGTCTGTGTGTCTGTGTGTCTGTGTGTCTGTGTGTCTGTGTGTCTGTGTGTCTGTGTGTCTGTCTGTGTGTCTGTCTGTCTGTGTGTCTGTCTGTCTGTCTGTGTGTCTGTGTGTGTGTCTGTGTGTCTGTGTGTCTGTCTGTCTGTCTGTCTGTGTGTATGTGTGTCTGTGTGTCTGTCTGTCTGTCTGTCTGTCTGTCTGTCTGTGTGTCTGTGTGTCTGTGTGTCTGTCTGTATGTGTGTATGTGTGTCTGTCTGTCTGTCTGTCTGTGTGTCTGTGTGTCTGTGTGTCTGTCTGTCGATCTAAAATGAGTGTGACAGCCCTGCTCAAATGAACGATGTCAGTATGTTATTAGCACTAACCCAGGAAGCCAGTCCAAGGTGTAAGATACCAAACTGAGAAAGCTTCAAAGATGTAAATATGCTGCGTGCAGAGGGAAGACAGAGCTCTGAAGGGAGAGGAGAACGGAGCAGGAGCTGCAGCTCTGTCACAGCGTGCCGTGTTGCTGTGACAGAGCTTTCTGCTGCAGAGCGACAGGTGAGGACTCACACACCACAGCACTACTGAACCACAGCCACTAACACCACAGCATGCTCTGATTGGGTGGTGGGGTCATTGTGATGTAGCCACTTCATGACGGATCAAGCTACAGCTACAGACACTCGTCATGCACTAGTGAGAACACACCAGCAGGTCTGCATCACTGTCTGAGAGAGGAGTCCAGTGTCCACACACACATGAGATGATGTCAGGAGACGTTACATGGACGCAGGTATGTGGCCATGGGAGGAATCGGGGACGTGCACAGGTACGGGCTAATGTTGCCCGGGCAACGGCCTGTTTGGCTGACCTGCTCCTCTGGAGAGAGCGAGAGTTGGTTTTTCTGTGTTCTGTTGTGGCGGATCAGCACGATGAGCCCACAGTCAGTATGGTAGCGTCTCGCTGCGGGAAGCACACTTTGTCCGCGCTGTCGTCTGCCGGTGCCTTAAGACCACCTCAGTGTCGGATTCTGGAAACTTAATTTTGAGTTGTCTCATGGCAGTTAGGGTATAAGGGACAACCGGGGGACTTTACTTCCTCTTGGTTCCGTCGGTTATTTACAAAAAACACCTAAATATAGCGCCTACTTGTTGTTGTTGTGCTTCTGTCTTTCTGTGTCTTCATCTGTAAACTCGCTCAACGGGGCCTCTTGATCTCTTCTCTTGATCGCCCTCTCACAGGTGAACAGTTCAATGTCCCGCTTCAGTGTAGGATTTCTAAACCACTTTAGTTTGACCATCTCTGTTATTAAGTTATGGAATACTAAATAAATAAGTAATTAGAGACCTTATCGTCACTGCGCTCATAAAGAATGATAAGAATAAGAATAATGCATATTGCACAGGTTTAATTCATTAGTGAGTTTATTTAAGGTAATTAGTTAAAGGCCCTATTTTATCAGTATGGCTGCACAGCAGTTACAATGGTCAAACTACATTAGAACAGAATTGTCCCCATGTTGTCTTTAATAGTTACTAACATTAGATATTTGAATGAGATTAAATGAGCAAAACCAAACATTTCCCTGGTTTTCATTTTTTAAATCAAGTTACCGAAAGTAGTTGCCTTCGCTTATTTTGTTATGAGATGTGAATTACTGTTCAATTCAGTTGATGTAATAATCGTTTGGTTTCTTTTACATTAAAAACAAGTTACAATTTTCAAAAGGTCTTGTGTTTTTAATCGGGGGGGCCCTTTTCCAGTTTAGAGCAATAGCCCCACCGAATGTCTGTGCACGTCCCTGGGAGGAATCCCACTGTGTTTTTGGAAAATTATGAATTTTTCGTAAACACGGAATGGAGAGGTGGTTGCGTAAATGTGCTGCTCATTATTTTTGGTTTATAAAATCGTTTTTATACGAAGAATTTATATGTGTTTATTGAGATGATTTAAATAGAAAAACCCACTATCTTATTTTTCTTTCCTCCATTATTGTCTTTCAACTTTAACATTTGTAATTTGAGATAACTTTGATGGACTGAGGCAGCATATTTCTTGTTTAGGACTCGAGGGAAATAAAGGAATAACAGCAAGGGCAGCAAACGGGACTCAAAACAACATTTCCAATTTGGGACATTTTGGGATCAATATAATATTTCTAATCCAATCTAACCAGACGCTAGTTGTTGTGTACATGTACAAATACATTTGAAATGGAGAGTGGTGGATATGTAAATGAACTGCTCATCATAGCTACACTTATTTTCATTTAACATTTTCAAATATTGTTGTCCAGCTGGATGGGTACTTTGTTTAAAGCTTTTGCTGTAACAGTGGATATGTCCTCTGTGGGACGAATAACGGTGTTCCTATTCTGATTGTATATTTCCACTTGATAACTGTCGTTCGGCTTTTTGACTACTTCACCAAAAGCAGAGAGCAGCAGGTCGATGAGGATGGATGGTGTTTGGAGGCTTCACTTGAAGGAGCCTAACCTGCTGCTGCATGTGGAGGTGGATCTGTTCTGATATAATGTTCATAGAGATAGTCGGCAGCAGAACAGGCTTTCTGGATTTCTGTTTATATTTAACGTTTGTTTGATAACGCCTGACCAAGTGCCCCCTCTGCGCTGTGTGACGTGGACACTAGACCCAGCTCTCTGAAGTGAGCTGATCTGCCTCAGATTGGATGCAGGAGCAGACTGAGGCTGCTCTGCAGTGTGGGGGGGGGTCGGGCTGGGTGTACCTAGCAGTGCGGCGGCCTGGCTGCGTCCTCCAAAGCTGCGGCTGAAGGAGCTGTGCCTACTTGCGTAGGAGGCCGGCCGGCTGGGCAGCCAGGGCAGCAGGAAGGGGGGGAGGTCACAGGGCCGCCACTCCTCCAGCACGAAGGCCACCTCGAACCACTTCCTCTGGAACAGGGCAAAGTCTTCCAGGGCGGCAGCCGACCAGCCTCCAGCGGGGTTGGGGGGCGGCTGGGAGACGGAGCCTGCAGAGGACAGCGTCATGACACAATTATACAAGTATGTGCAGAACTGTATACTGAGATGAAAGCAGAGAGAGCATTTTAAATCCACTCACCATCCTTCTCTCCTACAATCCTGTAGAAATAGAATCCGTAGATGAAGCTGCGCATGGCATCTCCAGAAGCGTGGGAAACAACGCCTTCATCCAGCATTTTCTACACAAAGCAAAAACACAGGAACATTCACAGATGAGCACATGCAGAGAAGAGTAACACAACGTTTCCTTAAACAAAAGTTATATTCCATTCCTATTGAACGCCAGAGGCAGTGCTCAACACTCAATGTTATCCATCTCACGCATGCACAGGTCGAGTATGTAATATCAACAAAGTAACATGTGACCTGGGGTGACGTAGGGCAGCCCCGCCTATATCAGCCCACGTTACCATCAGAAATATCTCTATTATTACCTTGGGAAATAACATAGCCGGTGGCTCTTCGTTGGTAGCCCTGTAACCGTTGTGTTGGAGTCTCGGTTTTGTCCTCTAAGGCAGTGGTTCCCAACCTGGGCCAAAGATCGCAGGGTGGGCGCCGGGCCAAAGATCGCAGGGGGGTGCCAGGCCAAAGATCGCAGGGGGGTGCCAGGCCAAAGATCGCAGGGGGGTGCCAGGCCAAAGATCGCAGGGGGGTGCCAGGCCAAAGATCGCAGGGGGGTGCCAGGCCTCAGATGATTTGAGGCCAAATATCATATTTAGACTTTTTTTTTCTTCTTTTTTTACATATAATTGTAACGCAATACATGATTGTCACTAACGGAGCGTCCACACTACAGCTTAAAAGAAAGCTTGGAGCTGGGCGTGTCTGGAGCTTGGGGATTTTATTCAAGCAACACGACCAACAACCAATCACATGAATCTCCCGCCCCCGACATACAGAGCAAAAAACCCCGGGGATTTTATGCGAGCAATATATATATAAACTCCCCAAACAGGCGAAAACCTACCAGTTTCCCCCACTGTCTCTGCCACCTCCCTCCACGCCTGGTTCCTCCGGTTTGTGTCCCGGTAGGTGAAGAGGGTCTGGTCATACACAACCGGGTGATTGCTACGGCGATAGTTAGTTTCTCCTCCGACTTTTTTTGAAATATAGAAATGAACGGCGGGATATCTCTCCCAGCTTAGACGCGGTTTGATTGGCTACGGCTTCAGCTGTCAGATTTTGGGAAACGGGATTTGATTGGCTGGCGCTGGCTACTCCGGCGTCATAAGTTGAACATTGTTCAACTTATGACGCCGGAGACGGACCGCTCTGCTCCCCACAATTCAGTTCGGCGAAAAAGCGAGGCTACGTGACGTCACCCCATAGCGGGAATCCAAATGAATTAATCCTAAATCCAATAACCATCAAAGTCACTCCAATAGTGCTCCTTAATTACGCTTTCATAATTTTTCGAGTGAGTGCTTTCACTCAGAAATAACATTTTCTCTCAGAAGAGAGTACAAATTGAAAAAACACTGTAGAGCATGCTAGGCTCACATGGTTGCCGGACTTGCATGGCTCCACTGCTAGCTGCGGATGGACATGATGAGTGCCCCTCATGCAGTGGCGTAAGTATCGACGGTGCACCCGGTGCAACGGGGCCCAGAGCAGGCAAGGGGCTTATGCAACAAAAAAAGAATGCCCCAATGGCATTGACTGGTTCACGCAGTCTTCAAAGTAACCAAGCAACCTAAATTAATTTGTAATTTTTCTGTCCAATGACCTTGCTCCCTTTCATGTCATGTGATACCTTGCGTGACAAGCGAACTGTTTAATCAACCTGTACTGTACTGTAGCTAGCAGCAGCAAGTTTGGTAGCATTATAACAATGTAATAGCTTGCATTTATAATGTACAGCAAACCAAGGCACAAGAGCAGCGCTCAAAAGAGAAAGGACAAGAGAGAACAAGAGGATGTAACAGCTAAAATGACAAAATTAGACATTTTTTTTGTCATACATTGTCCTCGAAATTGAGCGCTAACATTAGCAATGTTGACGTGCAGCAGCAGCCGGAGGCTAACGATAGCTCACCTGCCTCACCACCATCATTGCCATCGAGCTCCACAAGTGAAGCTGTATCCGTGGCCGTGGCTGGATTTGGCTGTGCCCGGCGGTGGTCCAACAGTTCCCCCAAGGGCCCCAACCGATAGGGGACTCTATGGCGCTATTGAGACCCCCAACGCCAAGATCAAAAGCTATATTATAGTGACCGGTCTATGCAGGCCTACCGGCCCATTCCCCAGAGACACACATCAAGGAAACAGGTTTAATCCTCTTCTTAATTTGATGTGCCGTTGTCAGGCTGTGGTGGTTTGAGGCATGGACAGGCTGTTGTTGATAGCCTATACATGTGGTGCTTCTGAGTGGTTGTGTATGTCCGTGCGTGTGTGAGTGCATCAGCGTGCGCTTATGTTTTGGGTCGATTGGGTGCCAAAACAATATTTGCACCGGGGCCATTCACAACCTTGTTATGCCACTGCCCTCAAGCCTCGGTGTTATCCACCTGAGGGACTTTGTTCAAGAAAATGAATGAATTGCAGTTTCATGCCACATGGGCTGAAGGTTTGACCGACTGGACGAGGTGAAAGACCCACAGGTTGATGGTGAGCTACCCCTGTCTGGAGCAGCTAGGCCTGAGGTAAGGGACGCTCCCCAACAGATACGCGTGTCCCCCCCCTAGAAAAAAGGCCAAGAAGGCCTGGCTGCTAAAGTGGACATATTAGCATCGGAGTTCTCTGAGATTAAGGGCTTGCTCCTTAATTTTCAGAGGTGGGATATCCCGCCGGCTAGAGCTCCTACCCCAGAAGAATGTGATGAGGATGCCCGTCCTGGCTCACTCTTTGGTGGCCCGTTTTCTTAAAAGGTGCCCAGCGACGAAACCCCCTCGGGCTATCAAGGTTCCCTCATGGGACTTGCCTTTCCCACCCTTTGAACCCCTGGGGCAGGCAGAGCTTAAATGGCTTTCGGCAAAGTTTGCTTTTTTTTTGCGATGGCACCAGCCAAGCGTGTGAGTGAGCTTCACGCCTTGTCAGTGAGTGAAACGTGCATACGCTGGTTCTCAGGTGGCACAAGGGTGGCACTTTAGCCTAACCCATCTTTTTCACTCAAGAGGCTGCCTTTGGCCCACTTAAATCAGGTCATAGAGCTAGCAGCTTATGACTCCTCAGGCTTGCAGAACGTGGAAGCTGCTTCGGCAGAGCTGCTCTCCTTGAAGTATGATATGCAGGCGACTGCTGGCTTTCGCTGCTCTGATGGCCTGTTTGTCTGCAACAGGGGCCCTAAGAAAGGGCGCGCACTTTCCAAACAGAGGCTTTCTGGGTGGATTGTTGAGGTGATTGAGGAGACATACAGATCAAGAGGTCTGCCTTTGCCTCTTAATGTTAAGGGCCACTCCACCAGGAGTGTCTCAACCTCCTGGGCAGCACTACAAGGGGTACCTCTTAGTGAGATTTGTTCCGCGGCCTCAATGTTGCTGCCTCCCACGCAGGCTGCTCCCGGTAAGGTGGGTACTGGATTCCTCGCGGCTATGTTGGTATAATCTTCCAGTGCTAAGCACTGCCTCTGGCGGTCAGTAGGAATGAAACAGAACGGTAGTTACGCATGTAACTACGGTTCTATGAATTCTGGATGACTGGATGAAAATTCAATTTTCTTTTTTTCAATAAAATTTTTTTTTACTCGGAAAATGTTTCTTTATTTCATAATAAATGTGATTTGTACAGCATGTTAGTAGGATAGCAGTATTTTAAAGTGTCAAAAACAACGTGACAGTAACAGACTGGAACAAGAAAACCAGTGTTTTTGCACCTATAGTACTACCAAACAAAGTAGGCCTTTTCTTTGTGCCACTGCATCTCACAAATAAACAAGGACATTTAGTAATCAGACCCTGCAATAAAATAAATCAAGTTTCACTTTAGTTTTTCAAGTAACTCAACTCAAACTCACAAGTCACTCACTCAGCATCATCAGACAGGTTTTTAGGAATATGAGAATGTTCACATTTCCAGGTATTTATAAGCTGGGATGTTTGGGCGTTTACAATATCCCCTGCTCTGGAAAACACTCTCTCGCTTGGTACTGATGTTGCTGGGACAGCAGTGGTCGCGTTAACCGAATATTTTATTTAACAATGACGGAAAAATCTGAAAGCAGTCTGTCATTTTGACAGATTAGAACAAACTGGGAACAGCGCCAACGTGTCCCCGCAGCGAGGCTCTGGTGTTATGCCGTGGTATGCTGCCCTCCAAAAGGAAATGATATAGTTTCCAAACCGTACTTTGCCGTACAGATCAACACATGTCTGGGAGGTTTTGCTTTACGCTGTGTGCGCTCCCGGGAGGTGCATGCACACACGGCATAACACCGCCCCCCCCCCGTTGACAGTTCACGAGCGTGCTCTCTCTCTCTGTTCAGACCCGACGGGTAATAAGGGATTATGACGGATAATTTACGATCCTGTCTGTCAAAATGACGGACAGCGAAAAAGTCTAACACCACCTCAGTGGGACGGAGAGATATGCTTTGGCCATGGGGGACAGCAGTCGGTGAAACTGTGCATTGTCTCTTCACCACTTCAAACACAATACAGTGTTTGCTTTTTTTTTGCGATGGCACCAGCCAAGCGTGTGAGTGAGCTTCACGCCTTGTCAGTGAGTGAAACGTGCATACGCTGGTTCTCAGGTGGCACAAGGGTGGCACTTTAGCCTAACCCATCTTTTTCACTCAAGAGGCTGCCTTTGGCCCACTTAAATCAGGTCATAGAGCTAGCAGCTTATGACTCCTCAGGCTTGCAGAACGTGGAAGCTGCTTCGGCAGAGCTGCTCTCCTTGAAGTATGATATGCAGGCGACTGCTGGCTTTCGCTGCTCTGATGGCCTGTTTGTCTGCAACAGGGGCCCTAAGAAAGGGCGCGCACTTTCCAAACAGAGGCTTTCTGGGTGGATTGTTGAGGTGATTGAGGAGACATACAGATCAAGAGGTCTGCCTTTGCCTCTTAATGTTAAGGGCCACTCCACCAGGAGTGTCTCAACCTCCTGGGCAGCACTACAAGGGGTACCTCTTAGTGAGATTTGTTCCGCGGCCTCAATGTTGCTGCCTCCCACGCAGGCTGCTCCCGGTAAGGTGGGTACTGGATTCCTCGCGGCTATGTTGGTATAATCTTCCAGTGCTAAGCACTGCCTCTGGCGGTCAGTAGGAATGAAACAGAACGGTAGTTACGCATGTAACTACGGTTCTATGAATTCTGGATGACTGGATGAAAATTCAATTTTCTTTTTTTCAATAAAATTTTTTTTTACTCGGAAAATGTTTCTTTATTTCATAATAAATGTGATTTGTACAGCATGTTAGTAGGATAGCAGTATTTTAAAGTGTCAAAAACAACGTGACAGTAACAGACTGGAACAAGAAAACCAGTGTTTTTGCACCTATAGTACTACCAAACAAAGTAGGCCTTTTCTTTGTGCCACTGCATCTCACAAATAAACAAGGACATTTAGTAATCAGACCCTGCAATAAAATAAATCAAGTTTCACTTTAGTTTTTCAAGTAACTCAACTCAAACTCACAAGTCACTCACTCAGCATCATCAGACAGGTTTTTAGGAATATGAGAATGTTCACATTTCCAGGTATTTATAAGCTGGGATGTTTGGGCGTTTACAATATCCCCTGCTCTGGAAAACACTCTCTCGCTTGGTACTGATGTTGCTGGGACAGCAGTGGTCGCGTTAACCGAATATTTTATTTAACAATGACGGAAAAATCTGAAAGCAGTCTGTCATTTTGACAGATTAGAACAAACTGGGAACAGCGCCAACGTGTCCCCGCAGCGAGGCTCTGGTGTTATGCCGTGGTATGCTGCCCTCCAAAAGGAAATGATATAGTTTCCAAACCGTACTTTGCCGTACAGATCAACACATGTCTGGGAGGTTTTGCTTTACGCTGTGTGCGCTCCCGGGAGGTGCATGCACACACGGCATAACACCGCCCCCCCCCCGTTGACAGTTCACGAGCGTGCTCTCTCTCTCTGTTCAGACCCGACGGGTAATAAGGGATTATGACGGATAATTTACGATCCTGTCTGTCAAAATGACGGACAGCGAAAAAGTCTAACACCACCTCAGTGGGACGGAGAGATATGCTTTGGCCATGGGGGACAGCAGTCGGTGAAACTGTGCATTGTCTCTTCACCACTTCAAACACAATACAGTGTTTGCCAAGAAGGTGAGGCTTACTGACAGAGATATAAATATACTGTTGGTACTTGTCAATGTCTCTAGGTGTGTGCATGTAGCCCTGTAAATACGATGTCCTTTTGTGTTCTGTTGTTTTATGTTCATGTTGTAACCTACTTGCTGCCATGTTGGACAGGTCTCTCTTGAAAAAGACATCGATGATCTCAATGGGACCACCTGGTTAAATAAAGGCTTAAAAAAAAAGTGTTTTAAATGGAAAAAAAAATAAATAAATCGCGGTAGATTTTGTCAGTCTCTCACAACGGTATTGGGACGTTTATTTACCGCGATATCGTTACATCCCTAGTAACTATCGTTATATTTACATCCAGAGCTAACTAACGCAAGGTTTCCTCTTCTTTGCTTTTCTATAGCGGCATATCTTAGCATCAGAGGTCAAAGACTCTGCTCTTTGGATGATCTCTCTGCTGTTTTTTAAGCTATAGACCCCATTACTTCCGGGTCATTCAGAGGGAGAGGACGCTGGCGCTGCTTGTTCGCCGCTTCTCAATCTGAGTTTACATTTTAGTTTTCTGTTTTGGATCTTATCTTCAAACGTTCAACCCTGTATCTTCTGTTGACTGCGTTTCTGTGTGGATTCTACCGGACCCATTGGATTCCAGCAGCCTGTCAGCCAAATTGGACCGCCGCCACCACAGCTGTCAAGCTAGCTGGCGTTAGTTGTGACCACTGGATGCAGCCGATTTGCTGCTCCTCCTCTACCAAGCGGGAGTTGTAGCCTCCTGATCATAAACCGGATCATCAAACTGCTGAGTATACTATTTCCCCAACTTTTCACATCATGCAGACTGTCAAACTCTTCATATGGATTGCTCTACTCTACACCGCCACGAGCGCCTCCCTGCCGCTGAAATACTCTGCAATGGAACTACTTTTTTGTCTCAGATCAAGCTTCAAGACCCCCACAGTTCTGCTTGCCCACCGTGACATTCTCCTCAAACGACCAAGATATGTCCATCGTGGATCTGGTCGAAACTCGCTGGACACACAACACAACAATAACACAAACATTCGCACCTTCTGGTCCACTAAGCCCCGCCTCCCTCGCACTGTCACCTGCACTGTCAATCACACTGTGTTATCCCCACTGCCCAAAGCAGCCACCTATACGCCATTTGATTACTTGAAATTAGCTATTTTCAATGTAAGATCTCTCACCAGTAAGGCCCTGCTGGTTTCTGAGCTCATTGTGGACAGAAAGCTTGACTTGTTATGCCTCACCGAGACTTGGCAACAGCCTGATGACTTCTCCCAGTTAAATGAAGCCGTTCCACCGGACTTTGCCTATATGTGTAAACCCCGCAACACCGGGAGAGGGGGTGGTCTCGCCTTGCTCTACCGTAAGGACATCAAAGTCACTGCTGTCACTGTCCCCCATCACTCTTCCTTTGAATGTCTAGCTGTTAAACTCTCAGGCCCCAAACCCATCATTATTGTCACCATCTACAGACCACCAAAACCCTCTACTGTTTTTCTCACTGGATTTTCCTCATTATTAACATCTGTATGTGCAATGTCCCCCACTGTTATTCTCACTGGAGACTTCAACATCCACATTGACGACCCATCCAGTGTTTTTGCCAATGACTTCATCTCACTCCTCGACTGTCTTAGTATCACACAACATGTTAACTTTCCTACCCATAATAAAGGTCACATACTGGACTTGATCTGCTCCACTGGCATTACTCCTTGTAATGTCACCGATGCCGAGTTTCCTATCTCTGACCACAAAGTTGTGCTCTTTGAGGTTCACGCCACCCGATCAAAAGCTAAAGAAGAACGGATCATCTCCTTCAGAAATATCAAACACATCGACCCCACAGATCTCACCACCCTGATCAACTCCTACCCCATCCCTCTTGCATCCTCTTCCCCTGCTGACTTGGTGAGTCACTACAATGACTGTCTGTCCTCCTCGCTTGATGCCCTGGCCCCTGTCAAAACCCGCACAGTCTCCTTTGCCCACACCGCTCCTTGGTTCACCTCCGACCTCCGACGGCTCAAAACTGGTCGTCGACTTGAACGGCTATGTAAAAAGACCGGACTACCAGTACACACCCAAATCTTTGCTGATCACCTACATCACTACAAGAACGCCCTCTCCACTGCCAAATCCACCTACTACTCCAACCTCATCAGCACTGGCACCGGTAACACGAGAGCCCTTTTCTCAACAGTTAGCCACCTACTTCAGCCCCCCAGGCCCTCCCTCCTAATATCTCCCCTGAACGCTGCACTGACTTTCTGCAATTTTTCAGCTCCAAAGTAAGCAACATCCACCTACAGCTGGCCTCATCAAGCGCCCCCTCAACGGACCCACTCTGCATGCCCACCACGGTCCAACCACCCACCAGCACCCTCTCCAACTTCACTCCAGCATCAGAAGCCACCATCTCCAAGCTCATCTGCAAAGCCAAATGCACCACCTGCCAGCTTGATCCCTTCCCCACTACCCTCATCAAAGCCTGTCTGCCGTCCATTTCCCCCATGATCACAACAATAATTAACTCCTCCCTCATTTCTGGAACTGTACCCCCCACCCTCAAAATGGCTGCAATCACACCCACCCTCAAAAAACCCAATGCTGACCCAGCTGACCTTAACCACTACAGGCCCATCTCCAACCTTCCCTTCATTTCAAAAACCCTTGAAAGGGTGGTTGCCGCTCAACTCCAGTCCCACCTCGACTCAAACAACCTCCATGAACCCTTCCAATGTGGTTTCCGCTCAATGCACAGTACCGAAACAGCTCTGGTTAAAATCACCAACGACCTCCTCCGTGCAGCTGACTCTGGACTGCTCACCATCCTCATCCTCCTCGACCTCACCGCTGCCTTCGACACAATCTCCCACCCACTACTCCTGGAACGCTTGGCTGATATTGGGATCACTCGTGTTGCACTCTGCTGGTTCTCCTCCTACCTTACCAACAGACAACAGTTTGTCCAGCTGGGGAACCACAGGTCAGGGTGTTCTCCTGTTTCACTGGGTGTCCCCCAGGGGTCAGTATTGGGTCCACTCCTATTCATCATTTACATCCTCCCACTAGGCACAATCCTCCGTCACCATGGCATCCACTTTCACTGCTATGCTGACGACACGCAAGTCTATATCTCAACCAAACCCAACACCTCCCTCCCGCCCACCTCCCTCACCACCTGCCTCCAGGATATCAGGAGCTGGATGAGCAGGAACTTCCTGAAGCTAAATGGTAGTAAAACTGAGGCCCTGCTCATCGGCTCAAAAAACACCCTCTCCAAAATCCTAACCACCCCCAAGCATCATGATCGACGGCTTCCCTGTATCCTTCACCAGCCAAGTCAAAAGCCTTGGCGTCATCCTGGACAGCACCCTTTCGTTTGCACCCCACATAAAAAACATCACCCGGACTGCCTTCTTCCATATCCGCAACATTTCCAGACTCCGCCCATCCCTTTCACAATCCAGCACCGAAATCCTGGTTAATGCATTTGTCTCATCCCGGATTGACCACTGTAATGCTATCCTCTCTGGCCTACCCACAAAACTACTCAACAGACTCCAAATCATTCAAAACTCGGCTGCCCGGATCATTACCTGTACCAAATCGTCTGACCACATCACGATATTCAAATCCCACCTCAAAACCCACCTGTTTAAACTGGCCTACTCACTCTAAAACACATTCAACCTGCTATCACAGACCCCCCTCTCACTCCGTCACTCCACACTCTTGTCTTGCCTGTTTTATGCTTTTATGCTGCTGTATTGCCTTGTCGATTCGATTAAATTGTGTTCCGTTTTTGTTTTAGCCGTTTTAACTTTTAAATGCACTGTAAGGCAAACATTGGGTGTCCTGAAAGGCGCCTCGAAATAAAACGTATTATTATTATTATCATCGTACAGCCACCTGTTGATCAGTGGAATAGTGTGAAATCCCTATTCCACCTTACATTTGGAAAAATAAATCAACGGATGGGAGGCGGGGCTGAAGAAAAACACAAGTGCACATGCTCTATGGGCCGAGATCTGGGTATTTGTGTGAAGATCTCAATTATATCTATTAGCAAGAGATGTAATATCTTTAACTTGTTATGAATTCTCCCTCATTGCTTTCCTTGACCATGACATTTCTGAACAGGTAGGACTGTTACCTGCATGATGTCCACAGCCATCCCATGTGTGGCCACGCCCTCCACGTTGTTGACCAGCCAATGAACGACCTCGGCGCTGATGAAGCAGTTGACTGGAAGTCCTTTCTGTTCCGGCAGCAGCTGCACACCCGTCCTGTAACAGAGAGCACACACACAAACATTTAGAACAGCAATAACTTTGTTAAACCAAACCCAAGGGCCTGATATAATAATAACTTTAATTTAGTAAGAAACAAAAACAAAGGTTTTTTTCTGGGTTCAAGGTATGTTTTTTTTTCGGTTCTATAAAATACCAATTAATTCTCTTTTTCTCTTTTACATGTATAAACCCATTCCAATAAAAAACATTCCTATAACATAAAAAAAAGAAATGGTATCAAAGAAATATTTTTGCATTATGATGATTTTTTTAAACATAACATTATATTTGCATTTAGTACATACTAGTTAGAGTAGCAAGATGCATTCTGATTATGATAACATGTTTTAAATAAGTAGAAGCTTAAATATTCGAGACACAGTGTAGAATAACTGCCTCACATTAACTTAACAAATGACAACAAATGGAAAGCCAGAAACACACAACAGATCTTACGTGGGATGTTTGATGGCCTCCAGGATCTCCATGAGAGTTGAGGAAGAGGAGATGGAGAGGTCTCCGGCTGCAGACTGCCCGCTGAAACAGAACTCGGATCAGTGCTACAGCTCAGTGATGAGCCATATAGTGTTGTCACGATACCAACATTTTGGTTTCGATACCGATACCAAGTCAAGAATTGCGATTCCGATTCTTTTTCGATACTTTTCTTAAAAAAAGGGAAACGGTCTTAAATGTAATTATTGTGCTTTATATTTCACACCAGAACCATAACAATTGGTAAGTTAGCTAAAAAGATATTATTAGACAGTTATCATTGCCATTAATTGCCTCGGCAAACTACGAACACGTTAATTTGTCACAAAATAAATTACACTGGTTTGACTTAGATTTGAGGGCATGGGCTTGAGCATGATGTAATTATGTTAACTATCACATTCGCTAACCTGTCTGGATGCCGGTTGGCGAGATGCTTAGCGAAGTTTGAAGTCCCTTGGTTTGCAGGGATCTAAAACATGTCTTAGGCCTCGTGGTGTCCGTAGGCTTGCCCTCAATGTCAGAGATATAGCTAAAATACTTCCAAATTTCGCTTCTGGCGTCTTTTTTGTCAACAAGCCGAGGCGCAGCGGCAGTTGCACTCCCACTTGCAGCCATGCTTCTCGCTTTCTCACATGCTCTGGCAGCTAGCGCGTGCACGAGAAAGGGGAGGCACTTAGAGCGTGCTTGAGAGGGGAGGGACTTAGAGCGTGCTTGAGAGGAGCGGGACTGCAGGCATGGCTGCAGTGCAGGGAGTGGAAGCAGAGCGCTGAACACACACGGCTCTTATTAAAACGGCGCTTTCTCACCGGAGTACTTTTCCCCGTCATTCCCCGAATCGTAATGTTTTTAACGGACGGGTATCGCGGTACCTTACAAGTATCGGTACACCATGCAACACAATGTCCATATCATAAACTCCTTTAATTATAATTTTGCTAGATATGTTATCATCTAAGTCTCACCATTTTCAAACAAACATTAAGACAAGGAACATACATTTAATCACTAGGGATGGGTATCGAGAACCGGTACTAAGTCAGTAGGCCTACCGGTACCTGATTGGACGGTATTGGTATACCGTTAAGCCGCTGGACAAACGGTGCTGGTATCGGTCTATGAATTACGCTACTTCCTTCGTTTAAACAATTCTGGTTGGTTGGGAACCCTCATCCCGTGTGACGTATCCGGATTGAGTACCATTCTGATTGGCCACTGTGAATGCCACTCGTCATCTCTACTAACAGCGCTCTTATTATTGTGAGACTCCCCGGGGTAGACCAAGCCCCCAGAAAGTGCACCGGACTCTGATGAAAATATTCTTTGTGTCCAAACGGCAGTACTACAATATCCGTATCCGTGATGTTACTGGGTCCAGAAAGACTTTTTCACATTGACTAACATGGGGAAAGAGACGTCACAACGGATATTTTTTTTTAAAACTAAATAAATTACCCAGTATGAACTATTTTATAGCCCTTATTAGAATCATTAGGTCTTTAAAGTTGTAAATGCACTAAAAGCCGAATCTAGATTTATTTTCTGTCTCCTTTCATTCTACTGAGCCGAGAGTGGGAGCTCCGGGGGCGGGGCTTAAGGGTCGCATGCTCTGTGAGTGCACATACGGGGTGTTTCTCAGTGTAGAGGAGGCTTGCTTGGTAGCACATGTACCTCCAAGTGAGTTCCTTAAGAAGCGAGGCAAGAATACCTCCTAGCCTCGGAAACGAAGAATGGAACAGGCTAGTGTGTTGGTGTGCGTCATATGAGAGACCCCGCCATACATTTTCCGCCAAAGATTTGGGAAATTGGTCCGTGCGCAAAGCATTGTGGGGATTTTAAGACCGCGGAGTCTACACGTGCAGCCTCGAAATTTCCCGCAACGAAGTACGCCGGCCTCGGTAGAATTGCAAGTATCAGTCCTTCAGCAGCATTCAATGACGTAGTATCCTTGAAATGGTGGCTCTGGAGCAGCTTTCCTCAAAATTGAGGGTGTTTCTCAATGTCGAGTACGCTTGCTTGGTAGCACACGTCTTCCGAATCACTTGCTTCAGAAGCGAGGCAAGAATACTTCCCGGCATTCGGAAAACGAAGAGTGGAACAGGCGAGCAAGTGTGCAGGTGTGCGTCATATGAGAGGCCCCGCCTTACATTTTCCACCCCAGATTTGGGGAAATTGGTCCGTGCGCAAAGCATTGTGGGGATTTTAAGACCGGAGTCTACACATGTGCAGCCGCGTAAGTACGCTGGGCTCGGTAGAATTCCAAGTATGCTGGACATTGGAATAGTCCTTCGGCGGGACACGAAGATCTAGTTTGCTTGAAATAGTGGCTCTGGAGCAGCTTTACTCGACATTGAGAAACACCCACGGGTTCTTCTGCTCTGACAGCCAGGCATGATGGGTAATCTGTGACGTTTCGCTTTCTCAAAAGTTGGGCCAATTGGTCCTCGTGCGCCAATGAGCAGCTCTCATAGAACAGAACGAGACCCCGCCACCGACGCTGTATCCAGTTCTTATTATACATCCATGGGGCAGACGCAACATCTTGCTAGAAACAGCGTCTCAAGGCTTCTTAACATTTAACAACCTATTAATGATGCATACCCACTTAATGGGAAGAAACTCAGCTAACAGACAATATTAACCATTTTACCTACACGGAACAGAAGTCCAACACCAAGAGTCTAAATCAACACTTAGCAAAACGGGCTAACAGCTACTTTAGCACATAACTGGCAAAAGCGATCTTTTCTACGACATTGTATCTGCACAAACAACATATCACATGAAAGCTGAGATTCCACAGATTCCATTGGTATAAGTCTCATCACTATACGACGACAACTCACTGAACTAGCAGCCAGGAAAGAGCAAGAAAACAACTTCACTTTACGTAGCCATGATGATAATTATGTCTTACCTTTGCTGTTTTGTGATCAAAAGTTGTGTTCAAGGGCATAAAAACGGTTAATCCAATGTCTCTGTGTAACTTTAAAATGATTACTGATAATCCATCATTACAATTATAAAAAATAAACGGATTATAATTCCGGTTTAGGAAGTGCGCACGGAGCGTCTCGTTTTAACTGAATAACGGTCATGTTGACATGGATTTATGAACTGCCCCTAATTACCGCCCCCCTTCCAGAGACACACTGTCAAACACACTCATACCGGCTTGGTATGACATTGAAAAAGTTACATAAAATAATAAATACAAATAAATTACAATAAAATGACTTGTAATCATGTCTATAATTTTGAGCACCAAATTATTGAAAGGTATCGATAAGAGTATAGAAAAATACCGGTATCGATAAGCAGTATCTGTATCGATAAAATCCTAACGATACCCATCCCTAACAATCACTGAAGAGAATCCTCTAGTCTAACGTACATTTGATCAGGGATTCAACTTTGTTTTTATTTGACCATTGACCGGTGCACAAAGAGCGCTTCAGACCAAATGTATTCCAGTCTGATTTGATGGTAATACTCATAATATCTGTTCTCTGTCACACATGTAGTTTTGTAGTAATGGAGTAGGTCATTGTTTTTCTAATTATCTTAGCCTAGGTATATGCATATGTGTCTGTTGTGTTTTTTGGTTTGTATTAGTGTGTGTTTAATTGTGCATATGTGCTTTAACATGAGCTCTAATTGAGCTCATGTGTATTCGTCAGTGCTTATGCACATGTCCTTTTCATGTTAACTCATGTGCTTTGTCCCTTCTTAAAAATAAAAAATACAATAATACTTATCCCTGCAGCATCGAGGGAGATGTTACCTGGTGTCTACAGTGCTGCCTGCTGCAGCCTCTCCTGCAGGGGGCGCTGCTGCTGCTGCTACTGCTGCTGCTCCTGCTGCTGCTGCTGCTGCCTGGACTCCTTTATCTGCAGCCTCGCTGGATTCAGCAGGTAACTACACAGTAAAAGTACTCCACATAATTAGCTGTTGCATTGAGTATGCTTTGAAGGATTCCCTAGAACATTTCTTATTTACATCTTGTGTTATTCAGACATGTAGACGGTTCTTATCCAGGTTTGAAATCCAGTATCTGACAGGTTTCTGCCACCACACACATTAGTGTAGGAGAACTGATTCAGCATTACCACACAAAGATGGTGTTGCTGTTCCTCTGGGATAGTCACCAGAGAACTCTGTATCCTGTGTTTACCCCCAGGATAGGAAATAATGTTGTTGATTTGTTTCAAGTTGCCATTTTTAAGAACAGTAATCTCCACAGACTAAATCACGTACTGTATATCCATTGCATCAGAGAGGCAGAAACCTTAAAGACAGATATCTCAAACGCTGCATGAATGAAACAAGTCTACCTGAATGAGTGAATAACAGAGGAGGGAAGTAGAGAAACACGATATTAACTAACTCAACCCTGCTGTCAGACATGGAAACGGGAGCGGGTGCATGTGTGGTTCCCAACATGTGAGTAACACCAGGATCACAGAACAGGTCCCACTCTGCAGGCGTGGAGAACTCTGACTTCAGGATAGATGCCACTGACCTTCACAGAACACATTCTGATAGAACACTGTACCTACCTACGGGCACTCTTGGACCTGAGCGGATTCAACTTAGTGTCTTTGATTCCTATTTCTCTCTGAAAATCTGTACAATTCCTGCTTCCACATGGCTTTCACTCACTGAGGCCTGACCATGTCTATAATCCAAAATGCACTTTTTAATTGACTTTACAGCATGCTTAGATATACAATTAGAAAAGGAGTCATTCACCTGGCAACTGACTGAAAGTATTTAATGCCTGCAGATCCTCACTGTGGGGGACTGCAGACAGATACATCCACACGAGGCTGAGGTAATGTGATGCTGGTGTGAGAGTTTACAGTGTCACTACCTACGAGCATGCTCTACAGCACAGAGCATGCTCTACAGCACAGAGCATGCTCTACAGCACAGAGCATGCTCTACAGCAGAGCATGCTCTACAGCACAGAGCATGCTCTACAGCACAGAGCATGCACTACAGCACAGAGCATGCTCTACAGCACAGAGCATGCTCTACAGCACAGAGCATGCACTACAGCACAGAGATCAAATAGAAGCTGAACACAAGTGAACACTCAAAGACACACGATGCTCATGCAGCAGTAGAGAGCAAGTTAGAAGAGCTACAGCACACACACACACACACACACACACACACACACACACACACACACACACACACACACACACACACACACACACACACACACACACACACACACACACACACACACACACACACACACACACACACACACACACACACACACACACACACACACACACACACACACACACACACACACACACACACACACACACACACACACACACACACACACACACACACACACACACACACACACACACACACACACACACACACACCTTGAGAGCTCATTACTGACCTGAGAGTGATAGATGTAGGAGGAGCGAGGGCTACGTATAAAATCCAAAATAAAGGCAGCGTCCTGCCGGCACAGGAAGAACGGAACCCAGGATCAAACCCAGCATGAACAGAGGGGTGCAGATGGAACGAGAGAAACCAGAGCAGAGCCCCCAGACCAAAGCACCAGCAAAGAAGAACCTTTGAAAGCAGAAAGCTGCTGCAGAAGGGTCAGCTAAAACAAAGTGCTCTGATGCTCACCTTGCGGGGGCTGTCCACATATGTGGGGGCTGTGGTAACACCTGAGGGGTCACCGACAGCTGAGGTGGGCTTTGCCTGCTGCTGCTCCTCCAGAGTCCTGACAGGGAGCAGAGGGAATGTGGTTATGTTCAAGCTCCAACAGAAACATTCGTGATGTCACCTGCTCTGCCGAGTCTTCAGAGCATGGGTCGAGTAATCGGCCAATCAGCTTGCTGCTCCCTCACTGCGAGTGGGACCCAGGTACACCTCAACTAAAACACGCCCGTTTGCTATCCTGGCCCCGAGTTTGTGGAATGAGCTCCCCATTGATATCAGGACAGAAGACAGTTTACACATCTTCCGCCGCAGACCAAAAACCATCTGTTTCAACTGCATCCAAACTAAATATACTTCGGTACGCAGCACGAACAAAAGATCTGGCTTGAAGTGAAGCGGATGCAGTAATAAAAGCGTCAGCTAAATGAGAAGGTTCCTCTGAAGGCGATATCAGTGGATTACATGGAAATACAACTTGTTTCATTGTTTAATATTAAACTGAAATCAGTGCGTCAACGATCACTTTCTTGAGAGGTCACATCTGCCTCCTTTACTCTTTAACTAAAGTCTGATTTAAGTGTTGATTATATTTCACATTATTAATCCAAATGTGTAGAGTAACTAAAGGTATTAAATACATGTGAGGTTTCTCCCATGTCCCCTTTAAACTGTGGGTTTTCTCTGGAAGTGTTTCCTTGTACGATGTGAGGGTCTAAGGACAGAGGGTCTAAGGACAGAGGGACTAAGGACAGAGGGTCTAAGGATAGAGGGTGTCGTTTTTCCCATACTGATATTCTGATCAATCTGTGCCGTTGTATTTGCTGTAAAGTGTATCTAATGTAGACTATTTTATTTTATGTACAGCACTTTGGCTCGACCAAAAATCGTTTATAAATGTGCTATATAAATAAAACTTGATTTGATTTGATGTAGTGGAGTAAAAGTACACCATTTGCCTCTGAATTGTAGTAGGGTAGAAGTACAAAGTAGCAGGAAATGTACAATTCTATCAAAATTGTACTTAAGTAAATGTACTTAGTTACTTTACACCACTGGTGAATGAAACAAGAGAAACGAACCCTTTACAAACCCAACCTTGAAAGCTTCATGAAGCTTGCTCTCATCATCACCATCACCATCACCATCATCATCATCATCATCATCATCATCATCATCATCAACAACACCCTGGTCTGGCAGGAGACACTCACTTCTGGTTCTGCTCCATCTCCAGTAAGGCTGATAAGGCTGAAGTGCCTTTCTTCCCCTGTGGGGGCACCAGAGGCTCAGGGGGGTACGCTGGGAGAGGACTGGTGACCTGCAGGCCTTTCATTGAGGTGCCCTTCTGCTGGGAGGAAAGGAACAGAGGGAGAGTCCTCTTAAAGGTCACATGCCATGGTCCTTTCTACTGATCATAATACCATAGTTGAGGGATATTACAATAGAAAAATACTGTGCAATTTTCCAAACTCACATTGTTTCTCACAGCATCTCTGTAAACTACGTGTATTCACTCTCTCCACTAAACGGCTCGTTGGAGCTCTTGCCCCCCCCCTCCCTGTGAGCCCAGTGTGCTCCGATTGACCAATCCACAGACTTCCTCACACACACGCAGCTCAGCTGATGTCTCCTCCGGGCTGCTGCTGACAACAGACAGTTGGGATCTCTCTGCAGACCCATTCTCTCTGCAGACCCATCCTCTCTGCAGACCCATCCTCTCTGCAGACCCATTCTCTCTGCAGACCCATCCTCTCTGCAGACCCATCCTCTCTCAGACCCATCCTCTCTGCAGACCCATCCTCTCTGCAGACCCATCCTCTCTCAGACCCATCCTCTCTGCAGACCCATCCTCTCTCAGACCCATCCTCTCTCAGACCCATCCTCTCTCAGACCCATCCTCTCTCAGACCCATCCTCTCTCAGACCCATCCTCTCTCAGACCCATCCTCTCTCAGACCCATCCTCTCTCAGACCCATCCTCTCTCAGACCCATCCTCTCTGCAGACCCATCCTCTCTGCAGACCCATCCTCTCTGCAGACCCATCCTCTCTCAGACCCATCCTCTCTGCAGACCCATCCTCTCTCAGACCCATCCTCTCTGCAGACCCATCCTCTCTGCAGACCCATCCTCTCTCAGACCCATCCTCTCTCAGACCCATCCTCTCTCAGACCCATCCTCTCTGCAGACCCATCCTCTCTGCAGACCCATCCTCTCTCAGACCCATCCTCTCTGCAGACCCATTCTCACAGCGTCTATCAACCCTTTTCTTCTCAATATCAAGCCACACGTATTGTTTTTACTTCGGCTGAGACTTTGTGTGTGCTCAGGGTGATTCACAACGTCCGATTGTTTCACGTTGTGAATCGCGCTGAGCTCCGTGGAGGTGTGATTTCCTTGTTTAGCGATACACAGCCAAACTCACCCTGAGCACACACAGTCTCAGCCGAAGTAAAAACAATAAGTGTGGCTTGATATTGAGAAGAAAAAGGTTGATAGACGCTGTGAGGATGGGTCTGAGAGAGAATGGGTCTGCAGAGAGGATTTCGCCGCGATCCCAACTGTCTGTTATCAGCAGCAGCCCGGAGGAGAGATCAGCAAAGCTGCGTGTGTGTGTGAGGAAGTCCGTGGATTGGTCAATTTGGACCAATCAGCGGGGGCTTAACGTAACGGCTACACAGACTTAACGTAACGGCTCCACGGATTGGTCCATTTCGTTCCGGGGACGACATGACATCATGATGTACCCGGAAGAATCAAATGGATGATGACGTTTCACCAACGAGGCGTTTTGGGGAGTTCGTCTCTGTGTTAGAGTTTTACTCGCTACACTGTGCACTTTGAGGGTTGTGACTCTGCAGACCGTTTACATGCAGAAAAACCTTCATAACACAAGGGGACGGGTGATAACCGGAAAAGCATGACATGTCACCTTTAAGCGAAAGATGCTGTAATTCAAATGTTAAGAGATGCCCCATGTTCAGCGGTATTATTGTCCTAGATCAATGCATATTTTTTAAGTCAATATTTCATTTGATAATTTGAAGAATTAATTTGCGTTCGATTGGAAACTTCAGCAGGGACACGTTTGAAACATGTCCCAGGGCTGCTGCAAATGTCTGCAGGCTTCTGCGAGGCGATTTGATACAAGAGGCACATTCAATGATATAGTGCTAACACGTATACATATCTTAGCTATTTTTACATTTCAAAATCATTTTTAGAACAGAAATATGTCAGAAAAGAGCCAAAAAACACCATTTTCTAAATGACTTATTTTGGCTGACCAACGGCTCAGTTTTCTGCGTGATAAAACCGCCTGAACCATTGAATGATTAGTATTCTTTTAAAGGACAATTCAATGATATTAAAATGGGTGTTTAATCGACTAATTGTCTCCTAACTAAGCTGAACTCTGACGGGGAGTGAGGGGACGACGACACAGTGGTGCCAGAACATTAAAGTAGTTAGAGTATCCTCTAGAGCAGGGGTCACCACCTGTTTCAGGGTGAGGGCTACTTTCAAAGATAAAACAAGTCGTCTACTTTTACTCCTCTTTTGGTTGTTTTTTGCAGTGTATATATTTAGCACATTCTAACATTATGATATGCTGACCTTTAACCTGTGTGTGCTGTTTGGGTCTGTGGGACCCGTTTGCAGTGTTTACTAAAAGAACATGTATGCAATTAAATCATTTTAAACTGCTTTATTTGGGGGTGGACCTCACCTCCTTTTTTTATAAATGTTGAAGTTAATGCATCAATCTGGTGCACTTTGACACTTTGTACAGCTCTCAACACTCGATGAAAGGAGCTGTATACTTTTCAATCATCCAAACATCTTTAGAATATGATCACAACCAACAACAAATCATTTAAACTGGTTTATTCTTATCTTATGTTAGAATTCTTTCTTTTTATTTATGTATATTTTACCAATCACTCTCCTTTTAAACTGCTTTACACGAGAACACATTGGAATGATTTCTTACTTTATCTATATTAAATAGATAAAGGTTCTCTCTCTCTCTCTCAGAGGCTGTGTGCTCCTCCGTGGCGATGACGGCTTGCGTTAAAAAATAAATAAACATTTGTAAAGTGGGGGGACACAAACGGGATTTCGAAAAGTGCGGGGGACATGTCCCCCCCCACTGTCCCAGTGGACATTACGCCATGCGTGTGAGTGCGTCAAGTGGAATAAATATATAAGCAAGTTGCAACACACAGAGTAAAGCTCTGGCCCTCATGTGCTGTACAGGCTGCACGATAGGCTGTTCAACGGGGCTGAAGTGTAGATTCTGCCAGAAGGGAAACCAGGGGGGAGGTGCCCATTGCTTTTCTTCCCGACTGCAACGCTGGTCCCGCAAATCAAGCAAGAATGTGATTGGTCGATATTCATTGTGGGGTGGGGGGAGGAGGGGTGTTAGATAGATATAGAGTTGTAGTAAGTAGATAGAGTTCGCTATGATTTAGGTTTCGTTTATGTATAGGGTAGATTCTTTTAATTACATTTCCTTTTTTGTTTTGTGTATTTTATACATTTTGGATTTGCTTGGTGAGCTATTTTTAGAACATGCCCCGCGGGCGGCTCACGTTGCCCCTGCGGGCGACTGAGTGCCCGCGGGCACCGTGTTGGCTACCCCTGCTCTAAAGCTTTTATAAAACAACAATAAATAAAATGCAATAAAAAAACGAGACCTGGGAGAAAAAGTATCAATGACATTAAGTACAATTTGACTTTAGAAAACAGAAGTATTAGCGAAATGCATTTAAAGTAGATACAAAGCAAAGTGTGAGGGGATCAGCTTGATGGAACATGCGGTCAGAGGGAGGCTCACCCTGATGATCCTGTCGGAGCGGTGTCTCCTCCGGATGCGGTTGAGACCCTCCAGGAAGCGGATGAAGCCGTCCAGCAGGACCCAGTCCCCGTTGCCTCCATTCCCAGAACCTGCCCCCTCCCCATACACATCCCAGTGACCCTCCCCATCCGCCACCCGCCTCGCTCCCCCTGCCGGCAGCAGGAGGAAGCGAGTCCTCCAGAACTTCAGGGAGTCGATCAGACTGTGGAGGCAAGAGAGAAGCACAGTGACGAAGAGCACAAGGCTGCAGCCTTTACAGAACAGCGGATATACAAAAATGGTTATTATGGAGTCATATTTTTGGATTCATTTTAAACAAAGACATTTTTCGGAAAACACATTAAAAGAAAAAAACAAAAGAAAATTGATACAGGGGTTTATGTAGTGTTATTTTGATAATGAAACCAATACACCCGTCGTGTCCGGTTCATATCTGACCATTTACCTACTTTCATTTCATATTGTGTTTTACATTTGATTGCTTCAAGGCCTTATGATATCCTCCACAGCAGTGTTTCTCAAACCTTTTCATACCAAGGACAAGGCCTTTTTTTGTTTTTGATGGTTAAACCAATACAAAAACACTCGCGGACCACCTAACTCCACACATATAAAAAAACACATCGTTTTTCTAGAACAGATTACAAATCGCCTGATAATGGTACAAACAAGTGGCAACATGTGTGATGAAGGTGTTGCGCTGGGCTATTTCATGCAATCGAAAGTGAAACTTAACCTCGCTCCATTGCGGAGATATTCCCGCGAGGGTGCGGAAAACTTAAATATATTTATTTATTTCAAATATGAAATGTTACCAATATACTCACGGAACACTAGGGGGCGCTCACGGGCCACCAGTGGTCCGCGGACCACACTTTGAGAAGCACTGCTCCACAGTAGGCATTGGAACATATACAATTACTGATCAACACTTTCATTGAACTTTGAGTGGCTTAGTCAACTTTGTAACACTTATGGGAGGCTGTGGCTCAGTGGATAGTGCTGGACTTTCGAATCAGGGGATAGCAAGTTTGAGTCCCACTGCAGTCAGCATGTCGTTGTGTCCCTGAGACACTTCACCCCACATTGCTCCTGTGGGGATTGTCCACAGTACTGCATGTATGTAAGTTGCTTTGGATAAAAGCGTCTAACAATGGAATGGTGTTCCCGGTCAAAATGACCGTCATAGGAAATGAATGGCAACCCTGTGGTTTTTGGAATACATGTTCAGTGTCTACTCTTTGGATATTAATGTAGGTAATCAGATACACCAGTAGTCTGACCCTGTTTACAAAGGGTGATGATTCATGTTTTTTTTGGGGAACAGCAAAGTAAGGGAGGAGAAAAGAGCATGACAGGAGGTTTAAAATATACATTAAAAACTAATAATAAGACATAATTATAACATTCCATTAACATTAAGCTGTAAAAAAGAAACACATGCTGTGTCAGTGTTTGTGTGCACCTGAAGTCCTCAGAGCCTGCAGAGCAGATGTACTGATCCAGGTAGTTCCACTTGTACTCCTCCAGCCTCTCATGGCCAAACTCCACCCAGCAGGACCCAAACTGAGCATCAGAGTGCGGAGGACACAGACTGTAGCTGTACTGAATCAGTGCTGACTCGTACGGGTACCTAACACACACACACACACACACACACACACACACACACACACACACACACACACACACACACACACACACACACACACACACACACACACACACACACACACACACACACACACACCACACACACACACACACACACACACACACACACACACACACACACACACACACACACACACACACACACACACACACACACACACACACACACACACACACACACACACACACACACACACATGTCTTTTGTATACTATCATGAGTAGAGACAGGGGACAGAGACAGCAGACAGCAGCTGAGGGGGTAGCACCCCCATCTGCGAGGCTCTACTAGCACCGAAGACATTTCCTCCCTCACACACACAGTAGACTGAGGTTGAGGCAGCTAAATTACAGCAGCAGCTTTCCCTCAATGTTGAACAGTGGCGAGCCGTCAGGGCCCTCTAGGCCCTCTCTGAGGGCTTAAGATATTAAAAATATCTATATTTGAAAACATTAAAAAATAACATCTCTTTAGTTATATTTTTCATTAGTTTTACCAAAAATAATTTGATTTAATTGTATTTAAAATAACATTTCCAAAGAAATAAATCCTATGAATCTGCCTTTTCAGTTTCTGTTTGAATGTGAAGGGTTAAATGAAAGAATCTCGCCGGGCCCTTTCTGCGAGTTACGACCCGTCCACACAGTGGCGTGCGTTGGCGCTTGGCGTGTCTGAAGCTTGGGGAGTTCTCGCGAGCAACGCGACCAACAACCAATTACATGAATCCCCCGCCCCCCAAACAGGCGAAAACCTACCAGTCTCACCCCTCTCTCTGCCCCCTCCCTCCATGCCTGGCTCCTCCGGTTTGTATCCCGGTAGGTGAACAGGGACTGACCGTACAAGACCGGGTGATTCCCTACCGCTACTATTCATTTCTCCTCCATTTTTTGGAACATGAGGAAATGACCTGCGTAGTCTCTCCCAGCATACGCGGTTTGATTGGCTAGCGCTTGTACTGGCAGATTTGCATAAACAGGATTTGATTGGCTAACGCTTCCACCGAAGCTTCAAAAGTTGAACATTTCTCAACTTTTGCAGCGAGCCACGCCAGCAACGCTCCACTTCGCTTCCCACAATGCAGTTCGGCGAAAAGTGGCGTCACCCCATTCCAAGTGAATGGTTCGACACAGCGGCAAAAGTTGAGAAATGTTCAACTTTTGAAGCCTCTGCTGAAGCGTCAGCCAATCGAATCATATGCTAGTATGCCAATCAAACCAGTATGCCAATCAAACCGCTGCTTGTGTGTCAAGGGCGGGAGATTCATGTGATTGGTTGTTGGTCGAGTTTCAGACACGCCCGCCGGCAAGCTTCAACGCACGCCGCTGTGTGGACCAAACCATACTGTCCTGCTGTAAAATCACAGAGGGCCAGCTATAGTAACTCAGAGAGAGTAATGTCACATGGCAGTACAATTGACCAATCATATCGTCCCTCTAAATGGGTTGGCTTTATTTTCGAGGACTTTATGACAAGTTCCGCCCGCTGTGAAGTCTATGCAAGTGGTGCAGTGACGCGTCCTAAAACCCGGAAGTAAGCTGCGCTCGGATTCCCTCGACAGAAAGCAACGGGATTTCTCCAGAGGATTTTGGAATAAATCGATAGCTGGAAATAAGGTCTGTGGAACGAACCTGTTAGATAAATGCACGTTTTGTTCAGCCGGATAATATCCACATGTCTACCCTACTTTTATAATTTTCTAATCATAAATCTAATCGATAGATTTATGATCGATAGATTTACAATTAGCATAAGTTCGTTCATGATGGCTCACTTTAGTGATAGTGATGACATCGTTGCGAAATTATTAACCGAGTCATTTTCAAGATTGAGTTCTAATGATAAACTGGAGTGGCAAAGGATCAGCTGCATGACCCGCCATCAAGTGCTTCATCCAGAAGGACAGGAGGATGGACTTTGTGTTTCAGTGATTTATCATCAAAGGTAGGCCTAAGCCATTTTCAATGCTGGCCGCCGAACCGACTTCATTCATGTTTAATTGCTACTTGGCTGTGGGCGCCCTGTCCTGAGAGGTGTTTATATAAATGGTGTTGTTTTGTGTGGTAGAGGGTCGCCGTCATTGATGCGTTTTGCACCCCGGCCCGCGGGGGGCTCAGAGGGCCTAGGTATAGAAGTTACGGCTCGCCACTGGTGTTGAAGTTCTGCATTGTGAGTGGAGATGACGAAATGTATTCTCGCAAAAATAAGTTGTGGAGAAACTGCAAAAAGAAATGTCCTGTAATGCTGTGCAGTTTTAGAGACAAGATAATTGTCAATTTTCCATGAAAAAGGTTACAACATTTTTAATATACTCTCTATGCTATAATTTATAATAATATTTTTTTTACAGAGAGACATTTTGAATTGGCTAAAACAGGAATCCGTGGGTCTGACTTAAAAACTAAAACTGTTAAAAATGAAGGCTTCATCTCTTCTTTAAATTCTCTCCACTTTAAATCCTTTTTTAAAAGACAACTTAATTGTTTTACTGTGAGTGTTGTGTTTACAGGATGGGACACGTGAGTGGAGATACTTATTCTCTGTTTGAGAGGTTCAACATGGTAACATAATGCAGCCTGGCAGAGTTCTTTGGGGTTGGGGGTACTCACTTGGGCAGGTAGCGAGTGACAGTGATGATCTTGTCTTTGAGGCAAACTTTATGGAAGGTCCGACCCATACTGAGCCAGTACACCGTCTCCTCCACCTCGGCCCGCCGCAGAGACACCAGACCTAAAACCAGAGGAGGACGAGGACACACAACCAGGAAATGAATGCCACATGAGACAGTTTGTGGCATTAATGTTCTACAACATGAACTCTATACTAACAACTTAGAAGTACCTAATCACAAGCTAAATCTGAAATAATAATAATAAAGTAAGATCACTTTGGTGTGAGAACACGGTAGACAATCTTGAAATGTTAAGGATTTGAAATAAATAGATGTAGACAGCAAGTTAAATGAAACATGAGCTCACCCCTGGAGTAGAGCGGGCTGCTGCCCAGCGGGGTGTTGGCGGGCGGCTGCGGCTTCCTGTTGTTGGGCTGCACGATGATCTGGTAGCCCTGCATCAACCTCTGACAGATGAACTCCTCAAACACCTGAACCGCACTCATCACCGGAGCTTCATCTTCACGCCTGGAAACACACAGAGGCAAACACATCCACACTTATTCTGATCATTTGGACAGGAAAACTCATATGACTCGTATTACCTTTTATTCATAATAATAATAATAATATATGGGATTTTTATATGGCTTTCCTATGCTCAAAGACACTTGAGTTGTTATTAGCTTGGTTGTTTTCAAAGGAACATAATTGATGATTCTGCCTAGCAGGTAACACATTTATTTTTATAGATGCACTAACCCTAGTTAATCATGTGAACTTTATGAAAGCTAATGCTTTATACCAGTGTTTTCCCCAAAGATTTTATTGATCCTCAATCCTAGCGTCCTATAACGATTGATCAAAGTGTAATTTCTGTCATTTTCAACTTGGACCCTATTTTCCCATTTATTTTCATCTAAGTGACTAATGGAGCTGTAGCTGCTGAACGGGCTGAACTGATATCCAATGAGGCAATAGTATGTGTGTCCACTAAATGTGCACATTATTGCCTCTAACAGGCTCAGAATTGAGATTAAGTACCCGACAACATTATGGAAATGCAACCATCAGATCCTCCTTCGCACTCTCCAAGAACGTGGAGTATCAGGCTCTGCACTTTCCCTCCTCACCTCATACCTCAAAGACCGTACCTACAGGGTAACTTGGAGAGGGTCCGAGTCCGACCCTTGTCAATTAACTACAGGGGTCCCTCAGGGCTCTGTTCTTGGTCCCATCCTCTTCTCCCTGTACACAAACTCGCTCGGATCAGTCATTAGCCCGCATGGTTTTTCATACCACTGCTACGCTGACGACACCCAATTAATTCCGTCCTTTCCCCGCTCAGAGACCCAGGTCGTCGCACGCATCTCTGCTTGTCTAGCTGACATCTCTCAGTGGATGTCTGCTCATCACCTCAAGCTCAACCTTGACAAGACTGAACTGCTTTTCCTTCCGGGAAAAGATTGTCCCTCTCTTGACCTGACTATCAACATCGTCACCTCTGTTGTTTCCCCGACTCAGACTGCAAGGAATCTGGGCGTGATCCTAGATAACAACCTGTCCTTCACTGCAAACATAGCAGCTACAACCCGCTGCTGCAGATACACGCTTTACACCATCAGGAGGATGCGTCCCCAGCTGACCCAGAAAGCGACGCAGGTTCTGGTCCAGGCTCTCGTCATCTCACGCCTAGACTACTGCAACTCCCTCCTGGCTGGTCTACCTGC
The DNA here is from genome assembly GCA_036324585.1 of Champsocephalus esox. Classification (NCBI taxonomy): domain Eukaryota; kingdom Metazoa; phylum Chordata; class Actinopteri; order Perciformes; family Channichthyidae; genus Champsocephalus; species Champsocephalus esox. Next base: position 4,569,359 of record CM070481.1, read on the forward strand.
ATGTGCCATCCGACCTCTGCAGCTCATCCAGAATGCAGCGGCTCGTCTGGTCTTCAACCTTCCTAAATTTTCCCACACCACTCCGCTCCTCCACTCCCTCCACTGGCTTCCAGTAACTGCTAGAATCCACTTCAAGACACTGGTACTTGCGTACCATGCTGTGAATGGATCTGGCCCTTCCGACATCCAGGACATGGTTAAACCGTACACCCCAGCACGTGCACTCCGCTCTGCATCAGCCAAACGACTCGCTGCACCCTCGCTGCGAGGGGGACCCAAGTTCCCATCAGCAGAAACACGTGGGTTTGCTATCCTGGCTCCAAAATGGTGGAATGAGCTCCCATTGACATCAGGACAGCAGATAGCTTACACACCTTCCGGCGCAGACTGAAAACTCATCTCTTTCGACTCCACTTCGAGCAATAGAACTATTAACAAAGCACTTATATACTAATAAAGGGCTGGCTTATCTAAAGCCAGTTGAGTAGCACTTGAAATGTTTTTGCTCTATGAAACCTGATGTACTTATATGATTCTGTTTTCTTCAAGTTTGTATCTTCTTGGTCGAACGCACTTATTGTAAGTCACTTTGAATAAAAGCGTCAGCTAAATGCAATGTAATGTAATGAAAGGGATCCTGCAGAGAAATAATACATGTTTTTTGTACCTTTAACATGATCTTTTCTGGGTGACATTGTGTCTAAAAAGGCTCTTGCAAGGAGATGTTTTGAAATTTAGCGACTGCTGACTTGTTAGAGGGCTAAAACGATGGAAACATATATTTGAGAGAGTGCTGGTGTTGCCAGAGTTTGTTTTGCATGAGTAGAGAAAATATTTCCAAGAACATGGCTTAACATAATGCCTATTATGTCAATTTCGTAATTATTGTGATTAGTCACTTAAAGGCCCGAACACACCAAACTGACACCAAAGAACTGACACTGTTGTGTCGCCTTGCGTCTCTGCGTCTCGTCCATGTTTCGCACTGGAACACACCGCAAAGACTTCAGCCGACGGCCAAGAAGCACGTACGAACTGCGCATGCGTGAGTGGCAATAACTCTCCTTACCAGCAGGCGGCGGTAGAGTGTATTCGTCATTCAAAAGAGGCAACAACCGGAAGACAGACTGCGTGATAACCGAGAGAAGAAGAACAGACTGCGTGATATAAACAAACAACAAATTGCGTGTGCATTCCATTTTCACTCTACAGCGAGAAGCTCACGGGGCTTTCCCGAACCTGTGTTGAGAGCTGGAGTTAAAGGGGACCTATCATGCAAAATGCACTTTTGTACGTATTTTACACATGAATATGTGTCCCCGCCCGGTGTGTCAGAGAACTCACCAAGTGTCAGAAAACACAACCCTCTCTCTTTTCCTCCATACCTAAATCTCTAAAAACGGGGCTGCAACGGATCTGATACAGACTGATCCAGATTTGAAAATTCTCTGACGTCAGAAACAAGGAGCTCCGCCTATATGGGCAACTCTCCACCTATCAGGGGAATGAGAGGTTGCCGTGGCATGGTAACAGCATGGTAACATGACGCTCGTGCCTCGCCCCCCTCCTTTGCAGGGGGGCGTGTTCAGCTGCAGCGCATGCAAAGACAGGTGGAAGAGAGCAAAGAGAGCGAAATGAGGCATGGCTAAAATGCAGGATCTGTTTGGTATTTTGAAAAAGAAAACGTATAAATATACCTTATATAGGTGTGGCCCTACAATATATTATTCAAATATAGCATGATAGGTCCACTTTAAATGAAATCTCAGATTTGCCTTCTAAATAGTTTGTTTGGGTCCCTCACTTCCGTTTCGCTTCTCCTGCACTGATTTGCTAGCTGAACAGCCAATCAGAGTGATTTATTTTGTCAACAGCCTTTGGACGACTGCAACATGTCGAATCGGTGGGTTTTCGGCCGAAAAGGTGTTGGCACGGCTGAAAAGACACGACGGTGCGGGACACACCAATCTGAGTAGGGCGTGTCGACGCTCATCGTCGGCCTGATGTGTGTCCAGGCCTTAGACACGCAAACATGGGGAAATAGGGTCCATATTGAAAATTAGAATAGTTTTTGTTTTATTTTTCCTGAAATGTGAAGGTGCCATAAGAAGTGCCAAATGTTATACTTTTATATACATTTATACAAATATATATGATTTTTTTTTGTTGTTGATGGTTTCGAAAGAGCGACAGGTGATGACATGCAGAAATGTTCCACAGGCCGCAATCGAACCTGAGTCCACTGGCTCTTTTCAGAATACTTTTAGTAGAAAAATCAACCATGAAAATAAAAATATAAAATGTAGTAGAGCCAAAAAGGATTTGAAAAGTAAAATGTCCTCCATATCATTAATGAAATGACAGCATATGTGAGCAGCTGACGAGTGTCTCAGACTTATACACAGAGCTGTTCTCCGCAGACAGGAGCCTCCTACCTCTCCAGGTCGCTGTGGGGCAGCAGGTCGTAGCAGCCCTCCGTGTAGTCATTCTGCAGCGCCTGCCGGTCTGGGAAGTAGTCCGTGGTGAGGGGGAGGCAGGCTGGGGTGGTCAGAGACTTCCAGTCCACCCCCACTGTGCAGCAGAAGCTGGGCACTGTCGGGGGTGCAGACAGCAGCAGGGCTTCAGGGGCACCCACACACACACACACACACAAAACATCCCCACAGCAAAGACAAGTGCATGTACCCAGAGTGGAGAGGTACATGTGTGGGGGGGCGGGAAAGGATATAGGGAGGAAGGGGAAGCACAGGGGTGTAATAAATAAAGACAGGAGGGGATAGGATGAAGATGTGAAGGTGCAAACAAAAGAGTGAAGACAAACAAAGAAGAGAGTAGAAGAGAGGGGCAGAAAAAACAGAACGTGTTACTTTACTGGTGATTCCTGAGCAGCCTGGAGTAGAGGTGCAGTGATCAGACATGCAGATTGTAGCCCGGTGACAGTCTGAGATCAACATCACTCACAAGCAAGTGAAAATGTGTGCAAGAGCCGTTTATGTATATTGTTGGAACGTCATATTTGTTGTTGAGTTTTGTCCTGTAGTATGTTTTTTAGACTAGGTGGCAAGGATTAGATGCACAGGGATGTGTACTTGGGGAGTAGGCAGAGGGACCGCACGCATGTGTTCCGAGCCCTTTTGTGCTCGGGCCCTGATTAACCTCAAACTATACTGGATATAAATACTGGACATTCTGTCATTTGTCCGTGTACAATCCCTACAATGGCAACCAGAAAAGGACATTGGGATGTGTAAAAATTAGGGCCGGGACTTTAACGCGTTAATTAAGATTAATTAATTACACAAAAATTAACGCATTTTAATCGCCCTTATTTTTGCACAGCGGAACGTTTCTCACTGGATGAGTTTCAGGCGTACCGATTATACTGGAGCACCAACTAACGTTCATGACTTCAGCATGGGACTTCAAACAACAACAAACCACGGTGAACAATAGTCAAACATGAACGAACAAGCTGATGAGACCGCTTTGGTCGGCCCCGTGGATGGGACATTTTGTTTTAAAAAACGGACGGATGGAAGCGTCGATAAGAGCACGGTTGTGTGCAAATTATGCAAAACAGAATTTGCATATCACCGCAGCACATCGAGCCTAAAGTATCACCTAAATGCAAAGCATGTAGCAGCTAGCATGAGCAGCGTGGACGTTAGCCCGACTCCGAGTGCAAGGAACCACACCCTGACCCAACCCACTCACCAGACGACTGGTGTCAGGGCCAGGATAAGTAAGTCCACGTCTGAGAGAAGAACCAGCTCCCTGGCTCCCTGGACTGCACTCGACTGCGACCACCTGGAGTCACATCCATGTGGAAATGGCTTCTCGCTGTTCTCAGGTCAAATATGAATATTTGATTAAAAATGCGATTAATTTCGATTAATTACAAAGCCTCTAATTAATTAGATTAATTTTTTTAATCGAGTCCCGGCTCTAATAAAAATGTGTTAGAACTGAGTGCGTTCCCTCTACATATGCCCTTCTCTACCTATCAACAATGCCCCTATGTATACCTACCTGTGCATCTAATCCCCACCACTAAAACAATACAGCAGGATATAAGTTAACACAACAATATGACATGCCAACAGTTCACATAAATGTCTCCCACAATGTGTCAAGATCTCAGGGAAGGTGTAACCTGTATAGTGGATTGAAGAAGAGAATCACATCATGCAGACGTACAGCTGGCGAGCCAACTCCTAAACATGGTGTGCAAGACAGACCTTTTCAACAGAAGGTCCAATTTACCATCAATCAAGAGAAAGTGCCATGCAGGAGCGATATGTGCACCAGGCCTGTGAGTGCAAACAGATCACAGTGAAGGGAAGTGATGCTCATTCATTAGAGGAGGTGGAGACACGGTCATATTTCGTCTTGAGATCAACAGAAGGCCCAGAGAAAGAGGAAGGAAAGAGTGGGACAGAGAAAGAGAGGTGACAGAGGGAGGAGGAGGAGGAGGAGGAGGAGGAGGAGGAGGAGGAGGGGGAACCCGAGCCACATGACCTGTAGTTGTTTATACCTGAGACCCCTGGAGACAGACGCCCACAGAAACCTGCCTGCCACGACTGAAGGACCCTCACAGGTTAAGGACACCCCCAAAGGTTATCTGCCCTTATACGTATGGTGATTATGAATCACAAGCCGATCCTGAGGTTTTTTACATACTTAGAATTGATGTTTTTGTTTCCATAGGGACGAGGTGGACTCACTTGGATCGGCACCGTTGAGGGAAACGTCTTCAAATGTGGAGCCGCGATTGTTTATGGTTCCTATACAGAGATCACAATTAAACATATAGAGAGACGGGAACAATATCTTAGAGGGTGCAACCAACACATAATATATTTTTCAAGTAATCTGACAATTATTTTCAATTTCAATAAGGAGCTAATTGAATATAGCAGGTTCCCATAGTCCAAAGGAATGTGTAAAAACATTGTTATGTTGTGCAGTATTCTAAACCATAGTGTGGTTTTAAACCCAACTTGATTTACTGTCATATACAAGACAGAAGAGCAGCAACTCCTCACGGTGGAGAAGCTGGAACCTGTACGCTTCGTTTATGGCACTTTTGGTTTTCAAAATGGTGGGCAATTATTTATATCCTACCAATTCATTGACTAACTGCTGCAGCTCTTTAAATGACTTCCCTTTGGAGCTGAACATGGCTCAATGCTCATTTTGACAGGATAAGGTTGGTTCATTGTTAAAACAAATGTATTAGTTACTTTAAAGGAGGAAATAATGCATTTGTTGGGGACTATTTTCAGTGGTGGAATGATAAAGGAACTTATAACCCAGTGCAATAGTGTGTCTCATTTATAAAATATCGCCAACATTTACTCAAAAACAAATCCCCGCTACAGGTCTGGTGTTCTTTCATCACTGCAAGTAAAGCATGTTGTCTGTGAGCAGACGTATCACCACTGTTGGTGCTCTCTGGACTCCCGGTGCACTCCTCCATCCCTCCACCGATGTAAAGGCCGTTCTCTCCTGCATGCCTGGAGACTGTCCGCCTAGAGTATAAAGGGAAATAATAAGCATTCATGTCCCCGTCTGTGACTGCTCCTGGTACAGGGATGGGTTCAAAGCAGAGGACACATTTCACTGTGTGTGCGGTGTGTGACAAATAAACAAGGTTTCATCGTCCGATTCTTCTTCTTCTTCTTCTTCTTCTTGTGCTTTAAGATGCATTTATTTACAAAAGCAAGTGCTTGTTCCTAGTGGAAGGTGGGGCTAACCTTCCAGTGGCCTCGTGATAGGCCAGCTCCAGCAGCTCAGCGGAGGTGTGGGCGGAGTCTCTCTGCTGACTGCCCTGCAGCTCAGCCATGTTCTGTCTGGTCTGGTGATGGATCTGGATAGCCTCTCCAGAAGGACCTGCAGAACAACACTCACAGTCTGATGTTTGGATGAATACCAGCGTTACTGCATTCATTTACTTCTTACTCGTCTCAAAATAATGTGATGCCTTGAGCTAAAGGGGAAGGAAGTTTCCAAAAATAAGTTCATTGAAATGATCAGAAATTATATTTTTTAATACACATGTGGTGTGTGTGTGTGTGTGTGCGTGTGTGCCTCACCGACAGGGAAGGTGTGCATCCAGCGCCGCCGGTTGGAGGTGAGCTTCATGGGCATCCTGGATGGCGTGAAGGGGTTAATGAGTGCTCTTTGAGGCGTGTACCCTCCGGGGCGGATGTGCAGAGTGGACTCAGCACTTCCCACGGTGAACCTGCCCGGGGCGCTGGAGTCCCGCTGTGAGTCCATCATCTTCTCCAGCAACTCTGAACAACACGGCAGAAAGGGACGATGCAGTGGAGGAAGTGTAAGTGCTTCCCCTCGAGGGACAATTCAGATATTCTGAAGTGTTGCTGTGTGAGGTACTTATAACAATCACACTTGTTTAACAGGGAAAGCAGATAAACGTTGATCTGGCCAGCCCTCGCCTCCAGGGGACTCAAGGCGTTAACTATCATCTCTTGGAACCACAAGCCTCCATTTCTCTGGCAGTCTATGGAAGCTTCTGGTTGACTTTTGCCTTGATCGATTAGTAGATGTTTTTGTGTGACTGGTGATATAAAGGGGTTAGTTGGAAGTCACACAATAACACAGACAAACTTACGAATCAGTGGTTGATCAGCAATATCCATGTTTAGCAAGTTAAAATGACTGTTTGTGTCAAAGATGTCTTATAAGAGCATAGATGACTACAGCAGCTTTAATTGAGCTTTCTAAAAGGCAAGGTAGAGTGATGAAAATATAAGGAATATTATAAAATATACATTCCTTTAAATGAGTGTGGTATGCCTGGCTGCTTCTCCAAGGTGGGAGAATTCCTTTTGTCATTTACCACAGATAATACACTGACCCTGGATAAGTACCTCAGACCTCCAATCTGTCCCTCTTGGACGTGAGTCAGTTACCTCTGGTGCTGGTGTATCCCAGGGAGCTGCTGACCTCGTACTGGACAAGAGGCATGCGGGGGATGAGCAGCATGTTGGACACGGGGCCCAGGCTGTCGTCAGAGGCCAGACTGCGCTGCTCCTCCGGCCCCGCGGAGCGAACAGGAGGCGACACTCCGATGCTCGCACCGACCTCCACCGAGCCCCAGCTCTTCCTCCCACTGGTCCCACTCGCCTCTCTGTCTCGACCCATTCTGAAAGACACAGTCATTGATCACCAGGGCTGGAGGTGCACAAGGATAACTCTAATAGTGTGCCAGTGGCGTTCCCTGATGCATATTCCCCATACATTCATATGTTGTCAGTTTTAATTGACAGTGTTTGGAACCACACGGGGTGACTGTGTGTCTGACTAGAGCAGGGTGGGGAACCTTCCTCCTCTCAAGGGCCATTTCAATGTTTCAACATCCTCCGAGGGCCGCACAAATGATTGACCTCTGCTTAAAAATACTAAAACCACAGCCCATTCATTTGGCCTTTCTTTCATGCTGAGCAAAGAAAAAGCAACCTCTGAATCCAGATATCTCATCATGACTCGCGTATGCATGCACGAGCACGGAGTGGCATAGCTAGCTAACCAGATGCTAATAACAACAGTTATTGTCTGTATGATCAGTGTGACAGATGAACAGATGCCACTGGGCTTTCAGCTAAAGACACAGCCACGCAGGAACTGCGCCATGTGTACGGCTCCTTGTGGGTACTGCAATGTTTGGAAGTGCCGGAGCGCGTTCTGGTGCTCTCTGTCAGAACATGACACGTTAGGCTCGTGTTGTGTTCAAGGACCCTGACCTTGGCCAGGAAAAACAGGCACTTGCTTGTTTAATTATTTTGCTGACTAGATTTCTTTAATTCTTTTGTGTGTGTTTATAAATTACCTCGAGGGCCGTACCAAACGGTCTCGCGGGCCGTATACGGGCCGGGGGCCGGAGGTTCCCCACCCCTGAACTAAAGCTAGTTTAGTGTAGTAAGGTACCTGAAGTTGGTGCTCCTCTGAATTCGTGAAGGGCCAGGCAGTCTGAACACCTGAGCATCATGGGCGTCGTAGTCCACCTGAATAGGGAGGCTGTTCTCAGAGTCCTTGGGAGCGCAGAGAGCTGGAAGAGGGTTAGCATCATTAAGGTGTATCCAAGGCAATCCTTCCATCAACTGGAAAGCCATTGCACAAATCAACCTCATTGTGGCACTTGAGGAAAGTCAGGAGAGGTAATTATTTAATGACAACAATGAATATCTAAAGAATCCAGGAGACAATGAGATATATTTGACAGTGGAGAAACAGGCCACCCCTGGCATTCCCGAGATTAGACAGAGCTCAGAGGCAACGGGTTGTAACTTACTGTGTTCCTTGCTGCTCTTGAATTTCTCAGCATGAAGCTACAAGAAATGTAGATTTCACATGTCAAAACATGCACAAAATAACTTTTTGCATTTGTTAAAGTCACTCAACAGTCCGTTATCAAATGTGGAGGCACCTTGCGTCCGGCCAGTTTGATTCGAGGAGTAAAGGAGCTGCAAGAGTTCTGACTTTTGGAGGTGTAGAAGCTGCAGGTGTGGAAGAAAAAGATCAGCTTTGCATAGAATGAAAATGTATATTTATTTATCAGTTGAATGTCTAACCTGTGGTTGATCCAGTGAGGAAGGTTGTAGTCGTCTCCAACCCGAGAGTCTCCAGGTGCCGTCCTGTTGTGCAGCTGCAGAGAGGATGACCATCAGAAAGCAACAGGTATAACATCCAATGCAACAGAAACAAAGTCTCTGAATCAATACTGCTCGAGCAGGTGTCCAGTAGGGACAGGAGGAATGGTGAGAGCAATCAAACTGTTTCACTTCCATGTGTATGAGTTTTGTCAGACAGACTTTGAAAGCTGTTGACCGATGCTTTAAAGATCTCAACCTTAACATCCCAATCAATATTCAATCTTGTATTACAACACCTACCATGTATTACATTGATCTACTAACCACTTGTATGTAATATACACGCCATCTAGCTAGGGTGAAATGTAATTAAGTACATATACTCAATTACTGTACTTATGTACAAATGTACTTTTGAGAAATTGAGTATTTTTGCATAATGCTACTTTACACTTTCACCCAACTACATTTTGTAGGAAAATAGTCAACTACTATTACTCCAGTGCATATATTTTGCAACTTTAATCAATAGCTACTTTACAGGTTTTAGGTTTATCAACCCAGCAGTATTTAAAGTAAACCAAATACAATATTTAAGTAATGAACATACTGATGCATCAATAATTATACAACAATTATTTAATATATATTATTGTAAAATTCTGCATGATTAGTACTTTTGGTACTTTAAGAATATGTTGATGCTTTTATACTTTTCTTTAATACAATATTGGATACAGGAATTTACTTTTAAACCGTAGTATTGCTACTTTAACTTTAGTAAATATCTGAGTACTTATTGCTGCTGAACTGGATTGGTGTATTGACAGGTCTTTCTATTATCGCTTTAATACCACTGAGGGTGGAGAAGTACCATCTCATTTCAACAACACTAACTATTGCTCCATCATAACCCTCTTACCTTAACTCGGCCCGAAACTGCTGACTTGACGTGTGTGTATGACCTAAGCATCTACAGTCTGAGTGTATTACCTTGAATAACGGTACAGCGTGTAATGGCTGCTCGCCCATACACACCAAGTCCACCCCGATACCTAAAGAGGGAGAAATCACATTGCAATATATGACATTATATTTAGCTGACGTGTCGATTCAAAGCAAAGTACAGTGAGGATACAAACCATGTGTTGCACACGTGATTGTGTAATCACTCACCATTGTCAATCATCCGCTGCTTGGTGAGAATCATAAGCAGACGGTCCACTTCGAACACCCCCACCCCCGGCGTGATGACCACCGACATCTGGCCGGTGCGGTCAAAGTTACGGTTGATGTAGTGCTTGTCAAACACTGCGGAGACATGGTCAGTGTCAGCTTTCTAATCGTTATCAGTTCGTAACAAGTGACAGACGCTGACTTATCTGGATGTATCTAAAAAGAATAACTTTTCAAGATGTCCACTTTTGGATACACTTTGGAACTCACGCAGAGAATGAGTACCGTAAGTACTACCTGTTTATTTGATTTAATAAGAGTTTTCTTTGTAACTTTCTGATGGGTCAGGAACTTCTTTAAATTACATATTCCATGCAAGGCTATGTTCCCCAAAATGTATAGAAAGATTCAGTTACATTATTCTTTATTCACGGAATACAGGCAGACAAGAATATCTGTCTTTCCTGAGGACTCCTAACACGGACCCAAAGGAAGGCATTCATTGGTCCATGGAGGAAGTCTAATAACCAGCCCGAGGCTCAGCCGTGCAGTGCATCACACGTTCACATTCAGGGGTTTATATAGTGGTGTGACTAAACAATCAATATAATATCATGTTATAACACATATTTTATTATCTTGTAAATTATCCATCTTCTCTTAAAAAGATGCTTATGTACACTTTTCTGCTTTTGTACTCTTCCTCACTTCACTTGTATTACAAATATAATTCATTTCCTTAAAGAGAGACAATATTGAAAGTAGCTTAAGGATATTTGATTGATTTTCTAAAGATAATATAATGATCATGAATCACTTTGACCACATTGATCATGTAGTGTACATCTGACAATGCGACAGGATGGTCATGGTATATACATTTTCCTATATATCTAAAATGAAAAAATCCTATCCTAAAAAGTAAAAACACAATATTGGATAGAAAAAATAATCAATCACTCAGCATGAACACAGCTCGCTCACAGACATGTTTTTTTCAGCAATTCCAACTGAGGAACTTTCTAGAATAACAGATTTAAATAATGAAAGAGTCACAATAGCATTTCGTCTGATTGTCACCCGAACAACTCGGTTTGATCACGAACACAAATTAGAATTAGTCACCTAGCCACTGTCTCTCAGATGAGGACATACAGTCAAATATCTATATAAAAAGGAGTTACAGTTATAGGCCCACATTAAACACCTCCTCTTTTTCTGGGGTCAGACATGTTCTGGAATTGGACCACTCACCATTGAAGGAAAGGTTGATGGCCTCCAGGTAGTTTCCTTGAGCAGCAGTGGAGTTGTAACCGACAGGAAAACCATCTGGAATGAGAGTAAATAAAGAAGACACACAACGCAGGAGTTTGGTTACAAAAGGCAGCTGACCTTCAGTCAGCTGAACACTGGACAGATCCACTACCTTCTTCCGTCAGCCGCACCAGCACAGGGTACTGGATGAACAGCTTCTTGATGGTGACCAGCAGGGACGTCCACTCATCACGCCTCTCGTTCTGAGCCACCACCCTGAGCACAAAACAGTGAAGCACACCATGATCTGCATCCTCTAATATGTACCTTGGATCACCTTAAGTTATTTCATCAAATGTGTGTATAGTTGCTATGGTTACCTGTAAAAGTCTTCATAAAAACGTCCATCGTGATCCTGCCTGATGGAACCTCTCAGGATCTCAGGAAACTCCTCTGAGGGAAATTACATTTGTATTAATGATAAATGTTTCAATAACTCACTGTGCTCGACAACCAGTATTGGAAGTACTAGTTGTGTACTTACTTACAATACTGAGATACTTAGTCATTTTTACTTGGGTATTTCCATTAATCTCATTCATATTTCTACCCTACTGCAATTTGAAAGCTGATATTGTACTCTTCACTTCTCTACTTTTATGTCAAAATATTAGGTACTGTTAATAAATATTACATACAGTACGATAAATATAAACCTATTGAATTATGGTCACTATTATGGATTTAGATACCTTTTTACGTAAAACAAGTCCTTAAAGTAAGCTCCACCTATACCAGCTGCAAAATTAAATGGATTACTAACTATGATTCAGTTATATAATAAATAGTTATATACTATAGATGTTACATAAATATATAATATAGATAAATAAATTATTCTGCATGAGTGCTTTTAGTTTTGGTACTTAAAGGTCCCATGTCATGGCCATTTCTACTGATCATAATTCCATTGATGAGGTCTACTAGAATAGATTCACATTGTTCAATGTTCCAAACTCACATTGGTTTCTCACAGCATCTCTTAGTATGTGTATTCACTCTCTGTCCTACACGGCTTGTTGGAGCTCCTGCCCCTCCCTATGAGCCCACTGTGCTCTGATTGGTCCACCACCGTTACAGCGGAACATCAGTGATTATGTGTTACAATGGCGTTAGCAACCAGAAAATGACACCAGTAATGACAAACAGATGAGAATGCTGCGTGGGGTCTGGGTGCCGTGTTGGCGGGAGGTTGCGCAGCTCGCTGCTGCGAGGAGCGGACAGTGTGAGCTGGATTACTGGTGTCGTTTCCTGGATGCTGCGTGGGGTCTGCGGGACAGTGAAACTCAGCCTGAGCACCATGGACGCGGGAAGGGGGGGTGCTGAGGGGGCTGCAGCACCCCCATTTGCGAGGCTCTACTAGCACCCGAACCCCCCCGCACCCCCAAACGTGGCGCACCTACAGTGTAAGCACGCCACAGTTTCGCCGCTGCGAGGCTCCACTAGCACACCCCCCGCCAGCGGGTCACAGTTTCGCCGCTGAGAGTGTGTGTGTGTGAGTATGAAGGTAGATATGGTGCAAAATGCGAGAGCGTGAAAACCTGATGTGAGCACTTGCAGAAAAAAAATCTGTGCTTGGTGCATACATTTACACTTGTATAACATATCCACGTAACTGTGAACCAAATGTACACTTGTATAAAATATCCACGTAACTGTGAACCAAATTTGAAGTCACAGAAGAAAAAAAAAGTTTTGTAGCTTGTAGAAAAAAAATGAACTTAGTGATGAAATGTTCACTTGCAGAAAAATACATATTTTTAAAATATATTTTCCATTACAACTGCAACTTTATTTATTACAACCTCTCAAATCAGTCATTACAACTTGACGAATCTGCTCTGGGCAGTATAAATCGGCGAATCTGCGGTCTTGACTTTTGCTACACTTCTTGCGATAAATGTGTCGTAAAAGTAATTTTCACCTGTAGATGTGGGGGGAGGGAGGGGGGTTGGAGCGAAGGGGCGGAGCTATCAGAAGGACGAGGCTCGGGTGACTGGAGACTGCGGGAATAACGGTTCGTGTCGCTACCAGTCCGCTGACATGGCGCATCAATCAACGGTACATTTTGGCCCATTACTTGCCCAGTATTACTTTGAATATTATTATTGTGATTGAGGATTAAATCCGCTTTGAAGACCACCGTTTTATATCGTGCAGTTTAGCGGCAAAATAACGTCAGTTAGCCAGCTAACGATAGCTTTGTTGAGTGTATGCTAGCTAAACAAGTAGTGGTTGTAGTCTATACAGCAGTAATTCATATATTATAGCCTCCTGCTTTGGCACTAACGGTTGATAACCGTTTATGAAAATAAAACCAATTGAACTGTACTGAAATAATGACACGTTTTATAATTGTCTTGGGCTCCTGCTGTGTTTTTAAAGCCTTTGTAAATTATCCATGCTATTTTCTATTTAGAACGAAGACTTCAGAATCTTAAAATCCCTTAACGTTTGTATGCAATTGTGCTAAATTCAACTCTGGAATCAAGCAAATATTAATATGTTTGCATGACATTAGTTATTTATATTTTGCCATCACTGAACTATACGTTTAATACATTTAAGTCAAGCTAAGGTACATGTGTTACATGTGTACAGCTAGTTAGTGCTCTTACCTGTGATGCCTCCTCCAAACAGCATAATAACCAGACTGTATCATTCAAAACTAAGTACCAGTTCTAGATCCTTGACTTTAGACAAACAATTCAAAAGACAACATGTATTTAAAGACCAATCTTTATTCGAAGGTGCCTCTTAACCTGAGATATTAGTTATACAGTAATAGTATTGACAATCTAAAAAAACTGAGCAACTCAACAGTCAACTTTATATTTCTTATTGTCTAAAGCATTTATTATTTTCATTTTTCCCCTCTCATATTCAGTGTGGACGAATTGAGACAGCGTGGTGTCCAGAGGGCTGCAGAGACTTCAGGGAGAAACCTCCGTGTGATGGACGTCCAGTCTGTTGGTGTGGAGAGGACTGAGGGTCTTTCCTCTGTGAGGAGGACCAGGCCTGATGGAGGAGCCCATGCTGGGCAAAGCTGATACCAACTGCACAGGCCTAGTCTGTCACGTTATTTGACTAAATGTGTTTACTTATACATTTAATAGGTTTACACCTTCTGTCCATATGTGCTTTTTATTTAAAACATTTGATTAACTTTTGGTTCACATTTCAATACATTTTATTTGCATTCGTTTTGTCCATTATTCTTACTGAAAATGTTAGATTACACATTCACATCTGACTGAAGATTGGCCCTATTTATTTGTGACGTTGCAAACTCTGCGGTACAAGGCACAAGTGATGTGAAGCTCATAAAGTGAGGCAAATAGAAATAACAAAACAAACAAAAATTACAGGAAACATAAAACATTCTTGCAGAACAAGTGTGTTATTTATGAAAGAGGTGTGTTTGTGTGTTATGGGGCTGTTGATATAATTATTTTTTAATTGTAATCAGATTATGAATGAACAGTATGAAATTCATCAACATTGAAATATATGATATTATCAAAATAATATTTAACTGTTATCAAAACGTAGTGCAACTGTAGAAGCTTGCTCTGTTGTCTCACTGAAAGAATAACTTTTACCACGTTTTTTTACAGACAATATTGAGAGATAAATAGTAGCAGTTCTCACTATGTGTTAAATATCTTTGCCTTCAATACATTAAATTAGAAAGCTGACAAAGTCATATTGCTAAGTATCTAAATGTAACTTTTTGCATGGAAAAAACCCTCAACTTAACTGATGTGTAGGTGATCTAGTATTTAGTATTGTTTATTGGAATGTATATCAGTGTATTCAAGTCAATACTTCATTCATTTAAACCAATATCTTTCTTGATTCTTTGTACAGTATGAAAAAAGAGTATTTGTACCTGTGCTGAAGTTCACTGCTGTGAGGAGTCCAGTTCTGTCTCTCACTCTCTGGTCCAGCCTGTCTGCATCACCTGGACACTTTAAGCTTAAACAAACAGATATATATGTAAAGTACCATGTGTACAAACAATATAAGAGATTTTTTTCTGTTGAACATGTTGGATTGTGTATTGTCCGAGTCAGGGTCCTTTTTATTTTACTGTAACTTTGGAAGTTGTGTTACCAATGCTTACTGTTTATTTGATACCCATTTGGTAATACAATTAATAAAAACAACAAGGTTTGGGTTCGTTCTTCAGATGACTGTGACGTTAACTTGTAAGCTCAATAATGAACTCCAGCTCAACCAACCATATTGTAATATCTAAGTAATCATCTTGAAATATGACATTAATAATTGTAATATACACACATCTTATTGTGAGGTTGATTTCACATACACTACTTCGACGTTAGCTAAATAGAAAATAGCATGGATAATTTACAAAGGCTTTAAAAACACAGCAGGAGCCCAAGACAATTATAAAACTTGTCATTATTTCAGTACAGTTCAATTGGTTTTATTTTCATAAACGCTTATCAACCGTGAGTGCCAAAGCAGTAGGCTATAATATATGAATTACTGCTGTATAGACTACAACCACTACTTGTTTAGCTAGCATAAATTCAACAAAGCTAGCGTTAGCTGGCCGACTGACGTTATTTCGCCGCTAAACTGCACGATATAAAACGGTGGTCTTCAAAGCGGATTTAATCCTCAATCACAATAATAATATTCAAAGTAATACTGGGCAAGTAATGGGCAACACTTACCGTTGATTGACGCGCCATGTCAGCGGACTGGTAGCGACACGTACAGTAGCCCCGCTGTCATCTGGTTCGACCTGACTGTGACGGCCCGTCTACACTACAGCGTCGAAAACTCCAATCTGCCCATTCACTTTCAATGGGGTGACGTCACGTTGCTTCGCTTTTTCGCCGAGCTGAATAGTGGGTAGCAGAGCGGTCCGTCTCCGCCGTCTCCGGCGTAGCCAGCGCCAGCCAATCAAATCCCGTTTCTGAAAATCTGACAGCTGAAGCCGTAGCCAATCAAACCGCGTCTAAGCTAGGAGAGATATCCCGCCGTTCATTTCTATAATTTAAAAAAAAGTCGGAGGAGAAACTAACTATCGCAGTAGCAAATCACCCGGTTATGTATGACCAGACCCTCTTCACCTACCGGGATACAAACCGGAGGAACCAGGCATGGAGGGAGGTGGCAGAGACAGTGGGTGAAATTGGTAGGTTTTCGCCTGTTTGGGGAGTTTCACCCACTGTCTCTGCACCTCTGGCAGAGACAGTGTCAGAAGTTGAACATTGTTCAACTTCTGACGCCGGAGACGGACCACTCTGCTACCCACAATTCAGTTCGGCGAAAAAGCGAGGCTACGTGACGTCACCCCATTGAAAGTGAATGGGCAGATTGGAGCTTTCGACGCTGTCGACGCTGTAGTGTAGACAGGCCTTGACTGACCCAAGCCTCGTTGTTCTGATAGCTCCGCCCCTTCGCTCCAACCCCCCTCCCTCCCCCACATCTACAGTGAAAATTACTTTTGCGACACATTTATCGCAAGAAATGTAGCAAAAGTCAAGACCGCAGATTCGTCGATTTATACTGCCACAGAGCAGATTCGTCAAGTTGTAATGACTGATTTGAGAGGTTGTAATAAATAAAGTTGCAGTTGTAATGGAAAATATATTTAAAAAATGTGTATTTTTTTCTACAAGCTACAAAACTTTTTTTTTCTTCTGTGACTTCAAATTTGGTTCACAGTTACGTGGATATTTTTTACAAGTGTACATTTGGTTCACAGTTACGTGGATATTTTATACAAGTGTAAATGTAAGCACACATACTCTGATTTTTTTTCTGCAAGTGCTCACATCAGGTTTTCACGCTCTCGCATTTTGCACCATATCTACCTTCATATGTGAGGAGCTCCACGGATTGGTCCATTTGTACCAATGGCTCCATTGGGTCGTCGTCACGTCACTTGGTTCCCGGAAGAAAAAAAATGGGAAAAGAGAAATGTCGAGGCGTTCTGGGGCAGCATCAAGCCCCCAGGAAGTGCGCCGGACTCAGATGGAAATATCCGTGCTGGCCAAACGGCGGTACTGCACATCCGTTTGGTTGCCAGGCCCGGAAACACTTTTTCCCATTGACTTACATTGGGGAAAGAGTGGTCTGTAAACTCGTTGGATCATTTGTTTTAAACTAAATAAACAACCCAGTATGAACACTTGTATAGCCCTTATTAAAAACATTCGTTCCTCAAGTTGTAAAAATGTGCTAATAACGTTATTCTGAGAGTTATTTCCCTCTGCATTATGAACGCGCATCTAACCCACGGGACCGCGCTGCCCGGCACGTTCATGTTACGTGTTACTACATGAGTTTCTCTTTACCCATGGATGCACAATAACAACGGACCATCTCGCCTTACTGCCAGCCCACGGAGCTGTAATAATGGATATATTGCACATGTTTGCTGTAATTCATCATTTGTAAAATATTATACTACATGGGCTGTATGATGTAAATCTTGTACCGTAAATGTTGTATTAAATAAAGTTAATATTACCGACGTAGATTAACGTTCCTGGAGCTTCTTATATATATATATATATATATATATACAGTGCAATAATTCTTTCATGCTAAATGAAGCTCTGTTGGATATCACTAGATCCTGTTACAGCATAATAGAAGTACATAACGATTGATGTGTACATTAGCATAATTACTAGCTAGCTGCTAACTGCATAATAACAAACCATTACCATGCTGTCATGAGCGCACGGTGCTGTTACGTGTACGCAAATTGACGTGCTTGATGTGAACGAGCATGTTGGTTAAAGTTGCGCATGCTCTATGAACGCATATACGGGTACTTCTCAGGCATGCCGGGTAATCTGTGACGTTTCGCTCTCTCAAAAGTTGGGCTATTTTATCATCAAGCGCTAATGAGCAACTCTCATAGGAATGAATGAGGCCCCGCCTCCCACGCTGTATCCAGTTCTTATTATACCTCCATGGGCAGCATAGACAGGTCTTTTCTGTGTTAGAGTTGTACTCGCTACAGGGTGCACTTTGAGGGTTTGTGACTGCAGACCGTTCACATGCAGAAAAACCTTCATAACACAAGGGGACGGGTAATAACCGGAAAAGCGTGACCTGGGACTTAAGTTTTGTTTTATCATAATGGTACTTTACTTGAGTATGTCTATTATATGATTCATTACACTTTCACTCCACTACATAAATACACATTAACCTTTATATATGATATTTATAAGTATCCAAAATTGCCTGAAATTTAAATTGCCTCAAATTGACATTTAAATTATCTTACATGTATTTGTAAGCAATGAACAAGATATTATAATATTCCTAAAAATATAACACTTTGAAAAGACCCACTGTGCATAATGGGTGCTTCTGATACTTTAAGTATATTAGGTCGATCATAATTCTGCACTTCAACTGATATTTAGAAAATCAGGACTTTTAGTAATAATAGAGTATTTTCAAGCCAAAGTATTTATACCATTACTGAAGTAAAGGATCTGAATACTTCTTCTACCTCTGGTAACAACATAGGAAACACTCACCAACAGTCTTGGCGTTGAAGAATGTACGTGAGAAAAGTACCACTGTCACCTCATGACTGCAGTTCTTCTCCTGTGTTAACATCAAAACACTGCTGTTGTTTCATATTTGAAAGAACATGTTACAACAAATGAGAAAAAAAGGAAAGAAATTACAAACCTTCCACTTGGCAAAAAGGTCCGACAGGAAGCCGTTTACAGCCTTCTCAAAGTACAGATCACCTGAGAGCAGGACATTCATATCACTGATGAATACACAAACAGATCAAACCTGCTTACACAATGTGAGAGGCTCAACTAACCATAGATGTCAAAGTCCCACATCTCACAGCTCATCTGGATGAAGATGTACACCATGGCAGACGTGGAGCGGAACACCACCTGGGTCACAAGACCAAGACATTCAAGAGAAGCGAGTGATGACTCAAATAAAAAACACTGCAGTGAATATTCAACAGCTCGAAAGCTTAAGGAAGTCACTTTCTATGTGTTCTAACATATGATCCTTCAATCAGTCAGTCGTCAACACTTTTGTGGTGTACCTGCGGTCAAAGGAAACGTGAATTTCAAGCCAACGTATTTCCAGCATCACTTCTGCCAACACTCTCATAATGTGTTCAATTGCACCATAAGTTGTGGTGCAAAAAAGTGAAATATTGCTTGACCATATAATTATGTATCATTATTACATATTACATTATTACCTCTTGTGTGATCTCTAACTCTAACCTGTCTATTTGATGTGACTAATGTGAACATTTGAATGACTAGTTGTGTGTATGTATTGTCTTTATCATCTCCACCAGGCGTAAGCCGCTGTTTATACACGTGTGTCTGTCCACAGCGGGTCATGCATACACTGGACCCATCAGACTGGTGAAAACATGCAATTGACTGTTTGATATCACAGAGCCCAGCAGCACTCCGCGGGCTAAAAGCAAGCCTTCCGGTGTGTTCCAGGCTAAAGTTGGCCTTTGCCGTGGCTAAAGAAATGACACCAATAGAGCTGGCTCTCGTTTTGAATGGAAGCACCCGATTTGTCAAATGGTCATTCTCAGCTCTGCTGCTCATCCCACTGATGCATGTTTCTCACACATGTGGCACCATTTCAAAGGTGATCATACTGGCGTTCCAATGGTACAAGTTGTTCAAACAAAGAAATCATTGACCAAACACACATTTCCTTACTCTTTGTGTTACATTTAGATTGGGATTACTTCAAGTATTGTTGTGCTGTTGGTAAACATCTGTTTTCAAAGTGCTCTTACCCGAGTGTCTTCACTGATGTACCCACAGGTCACTTTCTCCCCCTTCACCCACAGCTCACTGGCCTGGGCTCTGCCAGAAGAGAACAGCATGAGCGTGCATGTCGTGACAGACACATTATACCCTCACCATCACCATCGCATAGAAAGAAAACAAAGCGAGGGACAGATCAAATCAAACAAAACCGTCTTATAAAGCCTCCATGTGTTATTGCCCTTCCACTAATGCAATATTAATACAGATAATTAATAAAACATGATTAGAAGAAGCGGGAGGGCAGAAAGCTTATAAAAGGAAAAAGCCCCCCCGTTAGTCATTCGGTCTCAACGTTTCTGGACAGGGACCCAAACATTAAGGCATTTTAACTGCAAACTTAGGACGCAGGATTCCATGTGTGTCTGTACACTATATACATACACATAGATACACAAAATGCTATGTATACATACACATATATACAGCACATACACATATACCACGGACCACCAGAAGCTCCACACGGGGCGACCTATCAGTCCCATTCGGGAAGAAGACTTTTGGTCAGTCATCATTCTCAGTCACAGCGATACAAAACTGGAACTCTCTACCCACTCAAATCAAAGACACACACATCCCACCTTCACAGCTCACTTCACACACGGCTCACTGAGAACTACACCTGCACACACTAGTCTGTGTTGGATATGGCGTGAGTGTTACATGTTGTGTTACATGTTGTGATCATGGATGTTGCCCCTCGTCTCTGTGATGTGCTATATGTGACATGTACTGTATGTAGTAACGTGTGTTGTTTATTGTTCTCTTTTATCCTCTTTCCTCCTTTTTATTTTATTTTATATATTTTCTTATAACTAATGCTGTTGATATATTGTAATTTTAAGGGTGTCTATTACCATCTGGTATCCGGGGACAACGGCTGGAAATTAGCCATGTCGGCTAAAGCTGCACCATTTACTGTTTTTGTGACAGTTCATCGATGGGGACTGTCCACGACACTATACATAAACTAATATATATATATACACACATTTTGAGAGTGACAAGAAAATACAATATCAATGAAAAGCAAAATAAAGAGGTATGTAAATGTTCTTTTACTTTTAATGTAATGTCACCCTGCATGCCTTTATTGTAAATAGAGTGTAGAGAATACAATTAATTATCAGTACCTGATTCCAGCAAACTCCACTTTCTGCGTCACATAAGCCCCCGTGCTCACCTGGAATCCAAAGGGTACATGTTAAAACCTCACATCGCTTTTCCTCTTCACATTGTATCCAGATGTGATCCTTCTCATACCCACCAGACTCTTCTTCAGCCTCCACATGTCTCCTCTGCCGATGTACTGGTCCTTGAAGGTCAGCTCCACCAGGTCCAGTGTTACATCCTGCAGGGAAAAGAGAAACGATGAGAGATTCTGTTCGCTGACAGAGTGCGGAGACGCAGAGAGGTCGCAGTGAACATACCTTTGGGTCCACAATGTTAACAATGACATCCTGGTAAGCACGCAGCTTGAAGGCTTGTGCTACCGTCTGATCCACACTGATGGTCTCTGGATGCGAACACAATAAATCAAGATATTAGTTTAAGAAATGACTTGTTATTACTATAATGTTATCACCATTTCATCTGTGCAGCTTCAGAATCAGATTGACTGCTGATTAGGTTTACATATACAAAGAAAAAGGAAGAAATATATATCTATTTTTTATTTAGAAACAGGATCTGGGTTATGTTAGGCATTTCTGCTTGAAAGAATACGTAATTCAATAATATCAAAGTATTCGTTCTATATTTTTGAGATATAGCAAACATTTATATATTCAAACGTTTGATCATAATGAATGTACCTTTCTGGAGGTCCTCTTTTAGGCTCTTCACCTGAAGCAGAAGAGGACTGGGAACACAAAAGAGACATGACCAGATTATAAAGTCAGAAGTGGAACAATGTGAAGAGGAACATTCCACAGCAGTCCTCTCATGGTGCCGTCTCACCTGTACTCATCTGTAGGGTGTGCGATCTCAATGATATCCCTCAGACTGACTTGAGGGAACACCTTTGGGTTGACAACCAACTCATCATCTGTGCAAAGGGAACGTTCATTTGTAAAACAATTAGATATACATCACATGTTTCACAAGATAATCATTTATTTTGAAAGGATGAATTGGAAGTGATTGCTTACCACTGCCACCGAAGCCTTTCTTGTGCAGCACAAGCTTATATGATTTGTTGGTCTTCATAATGAACCAGCTGGAGATCAACATATTAACTTGTTATGTGACTTCTTACAGTTGCAGGCAATAACACGAGTATTTGTATTACATATCACTAAACTACAATACATTCAAGAGGTATTTTTGTATTACTATGACTTATTGGAGTATTCAATAACACATTAACGTAGATAGGTAAGAACACGTGAACGTATAGAATACATATAGAAGTACCTCAGCACGAACTCCTTTAGCAGCACAACCTGCCCTGTGATGTTGAAATACGCTAGCTTAGCACGTGTCTCATTTGAGAAGCCCTACAGCGACTGAACTATTAGAAACTAACATTAGCACCAACGTTAAAATGACTTTAACTTGTAAGTACGTTTTTAACTTGGAATTAGAAAGCAGCTAACTAACTAGCTAGCTCTCACTGGTCGCACTTCCTCCAAAACATGGACATGCGAGATGTGATTGGTTAGCCGCGGGTCAGAGAGTATTTAGCGAAGCAAGAGGGCTCACTCCGCTTTATTTATTATTTGTACTAAGATTAAAAAGTACGTTTCTTACGGTTGACCCCATTATGTCCATGAATTCACCCAAATTCCAAACATACAAGACCTTTTCCTTAATAATATGTACATATATATATATACATAAATCTGCATGATCCAATTGAAAGGTCATACAACTATGATGTGATGCATATGTTAGTTCATTCCTCTTTGTTTACATATAAGGACCATCTAATTAATAAAGGCAAGCATGTAAGCCTTTGGTGTTTTACAGGGGATAAGAAAGTCCTAATCATTAACGAATACATTATGAATGTTGCGTGTAAATCTTGCGTAGCCTGACATAATTTTAATATAATCATGACAGAACACTTCAGACAGCTGATAAACCACTTTATTAGTTGACAAAAATACTGTTTACACTTTCATTAGATACAAGTAAACACACTTTAAATAAACCTTTATCACCCACAGTAAGAGGTGACACATATTCCACCACAATACTGTATAAAAAAACAAACACTATGGCAGTAGCAAAGACATTCTTAAGCGCCCATACAAGGGTTTTTACCAAAAGTGATTGGCCTGTCCCATGGTGGACAAAATGGAGTTTGTATTTAACAGAAAAAAAGACCAATACTACATGGGAAGACCATAAACTAAAACGATTAATTTGAGACGCTGATTTGATTTGTTATTAGCCTTCTTTAATGTTTTATGTTGGAACATTCTGTATGAAATACTGACAACTATCCCATACAAATGTCAAATTCATTTAATTTAGTTTCAGCAAACAGTGACCCTTTCCCATCAATAACAATCGGCTTCCAGGAGCTCATACTGGTTGAACCTTTTGCAATCAGAATGTATGGCCGTTTTAAAGATTGAAATGGAACATCAACAGCAGCTTCTCTTTGTGTCTTGCTGCGCCGCCTCCTCCAGGTTGGCCCGATCTGATTCTGTCGACACAAAGATTATGGGTACATTAAATTAGCCTCAATGCTTTCATTATCAACATATCTGCTTATTAGGAGCTATGATATTTCTTACTGATACTATTTCCACATCCGATGCTAGCAGGGGCTCCATTCTCCATGTCCTTCAGCATGCACTTCTCAAAGGCCAAGGCTGCCACCCTGAAGAAGAAACCCTGCACGTTCTCCCCTGAAAATAAAGAAAAATGTATACTTTCTTACGGTGGCGCTCTGCGAAGACAATACTATTTGTATGCTTGTTTTCCCAATGTACTATATAGCAGCGACAAGTATAAGCTCTTGGTTTGACCTGTTTTAGACGAAACAGCCCAAAACTCTGCATGCATTTCTCTTGCTATCCTGATGGCATCTTGTTCTGTTCGCTGTCTTTCTTCTAAAGGCTAAAGAAGGAGATAGTTGGATAAAAGAAGAACAATGGGTTGTGTGCATAGTAAACATATACAATCAAATCAAATATGTTCACCATTAGGTCACTCTTAGTGCCAACCAAGAAGATGAAACAGGAGTCAGGTTCATTTTCTCTCATGGCCTCCTCCAACCATTGGCTATAAAAACAAAACAAAGTTCTTACATTATTTGAATGTGAAACATGCCCTTCCAGTTGTATGCAGTATTTGAATTTGACTCTATACTATACAGAATCCTGTGACCCTGTAAAGCAGGGGTGTCAAACTCAAGGCCCGGGGGCCAAATCCGGCCCGTGCCCCACAAGAGCCTGCAAAGAATATAATATGTTTACTATACGGTTACATGCTACTTTACAGAAGCACGTTGCCCATAAACTACATGTCCCACAATGCATCTCAAGTTTGACTTTTTTTCTCAGAATCTGACTTTTTTTTCAAAATGTCACTTATTTTATTTTGACTTTTTTTCCCAGAATTTGGCTTTTCTTTTGAAATCATTTTGTGACATTCTCACTGAAGAGACTTAAGTTATTACCCTATCCGATAATAATCCAATGCAGATGGCAATAATGTAATATAATACATTCTTTTAAATATATTAAATATTTATATATGTATTTTTTGTATGTATATAAAACCGGCCCTTTGAGTGCGACCATGATGCTGATGTGGCCCGAGAAGAAATTGAGTTTGACACCCCTGCTGTAAAGGATAAGCACTTACAGATAATGGATGTATGGATGTATATTAGAGATTTTTATAAACATGTATATGCTTTAGATCATTCTGGTTCCTGGTCTCTAAATCACCACCAAAATGCCTATTGAGTCTAAATTGCCATGACTATGACTTAGACAATAAATGTTACATCTAGATACTTCATTCCGGGACATAAACTAATGGAATGATAGATAGCTATCATTATTGACATATTGTTTGTTTGTAGCCTCTATTTAACCCGGTGAAAGCCCCTTGAGATCAAAAGATCTCTTTGTCAAGGGTGACCTGCAGATACGCTATGGTGATACATTTTCACTTTTTTTGTTTAACATTTACTTTAAGTTACTACATCCCAGTGTGTGGCAATACTTGCTGGCTGTTATTTTGTGACAGAGATGTCTTTACAATGAGATATCACTGGCTGCTGACTCAGTGGTAGCTTTGCCATTCATTATCTGATGTTGTGTGTGTCTAAAGAAAACACCATGGTACTGGAGGTAAGGGAACGTTGTTGAGTTATCCCAGTGATACGGTTGTGTCAGGCCTACCTTGTATGATCGAGGGACTTAATGTCTGCCATGTCAAAGACTGTGATAATGACTGGAAAAGAGGAACAAAAAGTCAGCATTATTAGTTTGCACTAGCTAATATGTAAACTGGTCTCACCTAGCATCAGATCCACAATACAAAACGATCTTACCCTGAGCTCCTCTGTAGTATGCAGTAGCGATGCACTTGAATTTTTCCTGCCCAGCAGTATCCCAGCTAACGAAAAGAAAGTACTTAAGAATGGCAAAAAACTAAAAAGAAAAGTACTCAGAAAGTACATGTATGCAGAATATCAAATCAAACTACTCACATCTGAAGGGAGAAAGGCACTCCGGATATCTCAAACCTCTCAATCTCAAAGTCAACTCCTATGGTGGCCTTGTAGTCTCTTTCAAATACATCCTTACAGAACCTGAAAAAGGCATATTTATGTTTGCGGTGTTCAGAACTCCACTCACAATAGAATAGTGTCAAACCAGATGTGTCTATAATTATTCTGCTTCTTTAGTACTAAATCCCTAACCTGCTTTTAGGTGGAATCAGTTGGTTACAAAATATACTATATAGTCAAGAAACATTTTCTAAGGTTAATGCATGAACTGGGTTTCCAACCTTTTCCAGTCAGGATCAATCTGATTGTCTTTAAGATGGTTAGCAGCACGGCGAAGTGCATCACTAAATGACGACAATATCTTTCTGGTCAATCCTTTTCAATTGTAGATACCTGGATACTATTTACATCTTTAAACTCTTAACAGTATCCGATTAAACAACATTCAGGAACTGGCCACTACCCATAGACCGCGGTGCAACCTGTGATAAAGGAT
The DNA here is from genome assembly GCA_036324585.1 of Champsocephalus esox. Classification (NCBI taxonomy): domain Eukaryota; kingdom Metazoa; phylum Chordata; class Actinopteri; order Perciformes; family Channichthyidae; genus Champsocephalus; species Champsocephalus esox. The sequence continues at coordinate 4,595,501 of CM070481.1, forward strand.
CACAGGTACTCATGATTTACTTGAAGAGGTCACTCGCCATATATTGTGATCACAGTTAAATAGGTTCCATCTTAGTTGGCTAATTGTTGAGTTGTTTGTACCTATTAATGAGGCAGGTCTTCCCCACATTCAGGTCTCCAACAACCACCACTTTTGACATTTTCTGGCGGTCCCATCTTCAAAGAAGACAACATGACAGTGAGATGTTAAAGCTTTTCATTTGATGTTAATCTATAAGGCATTGACACAAATCAGGAGACGCACGGCTGACGACTGGTGGCTCCGTCTTTACAGGCTGCTTTAGCCTGAACGTCCCAGTCTTTCTTCAGCTGCAGAGCCGTGTTACGTGTGTAGCACTAAGAAATAACAAGAACATACATTACTTACATGTATTTGCCATTACATACACTGATAACAAGACTTAGATTCTGAAAGGCTGTACTTACGCCAAGCAGTGCTTTGAGTTCAATGCTAACATGCTAACAATGTTCATGCTAACATGCAGATGGTTAGTATTATGTTCACCATGTTTCGTGGTTAGATTCCTAACATTTAATAATAAAGTATTAGCCAAACTAAACAATGTATGTGATGATGATGCTAAATGAAAAGTGAACGGATCTCATTCAACTCAGTTCATCTCGAGTGGGACACGCGTTTTTGTACCACACGTCAGGGAAACCCATTGATAGGTTGTTGAGACATGTCAATCAAAACCCTAACAGTGGCACTACAGAAAGTCAAAAGTGTTAGGGAATAACTTGCTTAGGTATTCAACCTTTGACACAGTTAATGATTTACTCCTTTCACTGTCTCCTTTCCCACGGCACAGGTCTACGGCCTTCGGGTATTGCTGCTATCTCTCTCAAGGAGGGGCAGCTTGGGTGCATTGTTGTTGCCAGCTTATGACCGAGCACAAGCTGACGTAAGATCAGGGACATCTAGAAGCCCTTATTTGTAGGAACGTAGGTTCCCTGGTGCACAGTATGTTCTATGGAAGACAGCTCTAGTTAGATTCAGGGTCCATATTTCTTTAGTCTCACTGATGAAGAATGTTGATTATTACACTCCGAACTAATGAAAACCTCCAACTACAGAAGAATTCTTCAGAACTGATTTGGCATTTCAACCTGTGTCAACTCGTGGCCCGTGAAATGTCTTGTGAATTCTCCGGCCGAAGCTCCAAATAAACCGTCAGTGTTTGCCATCAAAGCTCCAGCTCTCCTCGTGTCTCTCTGAGTCCTGTTTCCAATGGCTTCAGAAGTTTCCCTCACAAAAAGGATCACCCAAGTCTTTAGGATACATTGTATGGAACCCATGAATGCCTGTATAATATATGTTATCAATTCATTAGGTAGACATTTGATTTGACGATTGCAGAAGATGAAAAGTCACCAAAGCAGGACAATTGTACCACGACCAACATGTATGGAAATCCATGTGATAGGTTACATTTCACTGAGGCAATTGAAAATGATGATGGCACTACAGAAAAGGTCAATTCTCATCTGCTTGGAACTATGAAATGATTGTAGGTTCAAACTTTAATAATCCAATCACTGTTAGAGACATTCCTCAAGTCGGCTGTTGTAAGTCCCACCAATGGAAATGCCACATGGTTATTAACTGGGATAGAATACAGGGGGTGGATGTCTGCTTTACTGAGCTACTCAATTGGACTCTGTGGTAACGCAACATCAGACCTACAGCCTCTATCTTGTTCGTGTGTGATGTCTGCAAACTAACTTATGTAGAAACTGGGGCAAGCACTTTGATTTTCTACTAATAGAACCTTGTGCTCTCAATATTCAGCATCTTACATTGAACACGAGACCTTTCCAATGCCTTAATGGCATCAACACAAATGGAGAACACAGAATGTATGATGATGTATCACATTTAAATACAACCAAAATCATTTCACATTGATTCTTAAAAACACATTTTAAGATCCTCAGGTGTATTCTGGTACTGGCATGCATTCTATAATATTGTACATAATATTGTAGAGTTGCAGAGATAACCTGCAACTGGCCCCATTAGAATAAGTTGTTAAATATTATAGATTCCTCTCCAAATAAAGATTTTGAGGGAAGAAGGATATCTGGACTGAGTCTGTGATTGGGTAGCTGACTTCAACTGCCCATAATGAACCTGAGTGCAAGTATCTGACACTGATTTCCCTTACTAAGAAAGTCAGTTAGAAGAAGTCACACGTTTCCAATGAAACAAACATCTTCTAGACCCCCGCTTCTACGATTCTAACCAGTGATCTCATTTCAAAGAAGGGGGTTTCCTTTGCCCATGATTGAATTGGATCAGACCATTGTCTCCTTGGAGAAAACAGGACGTACCTTTGGAAATTCCCAGATGACCCTGTCTCTGCTGATGGGTGAAGGGAATGGAATCTTCCCATTCCTGTTATCCTGCATGACAACCTGGGGGAAGGAATGTGTAACATGGGTTAGCCTCGTCTAATTCAGTGTAATACCAAGCTCTTCTTCAATGTGTGTACATTACATTACATTGCATTTAGCTGACGCTTTTATCCAAAGCGACTTACAATAAGTACATTCGAACAGGAAGACACAACCTTGAAGAAAACAGAATCATATAAGAACATCAGGTTTCAAAGAGCCAATCGTTTCAAGTGCTACTCAACTGGCTTCAGGTAAGCCAGTCCTTTATTAGTATATAAGTGCTCTGTTAGCAGTTCTTTGTTAGTCATTCTATCGCTCGAAGTGGAGTCGAAAGAGAGTGGAGTGGAGTTTTCAGTCTGCGCCGGAAGGTGTGTAAGCTTTCTGCGGTCCTGATTTCAATGGGGAGCTCATTCCACCATTTTGGAGCCAGGATAGCAAACCCACGTGTTTTTGCTGATGGGAACTTGGGTCCCCCTCGCAGCGAGGGTGCAGCGAGTCGTTTGGCTGATGCAGAGCGAAGTGCACGTGCTGGGGTGTACGGTTTAACCATGTCCTGGATGTAGGAAGGGCCAGATCCATTCGCAGCATGGTACGCAAGTACCAGTGTCTTGAAGTGGATTCTAGCAGTTACCGGAAGCCAGTGGAGGGAGCGGAGGAGCGGCGTGGTGTGGGAGAATTTTGGAAGGTTGAAGACCAGACGAGCCGTTGCATTCTGGATGAGCTGCAGAGGTCGGATGGCACATGCAGGTAGACCAGCCAGGAGGGAGTTGCAGTAGTCTAGGCGTGAGGTGATGAGAGCCTGGACCAGAACCTGCGTCGCTTTCTGGGTCAGCTGGGGACGTATCTTCCTGATGTTGTAGAGCGTGTATCTGCAGCAGCGGGTTGTAGCAGCGATATTTGCAGTGAAGGACAGGTTGTTATCGAGGATCACACCCAGATTCCTTGCAGTCTGGGTCGGGGAAACAACAGAGGTGCCGATGTTGATAGTCAGGTCAAGAGAGGGACAATCTTTTCCCGGAAGGAAAAGCACTTCAGTTTTGTCAAGGTTGAGCTTGAGATGATGAGCGGACATCCACTGAGAGATATCAGCTAGACAAGCAGAGATGCGTGCGACGACCTGGGTCTCTGAGCGGGGAAAGGACAGGATTAATTGGGTGTCGTCAGCGTAGCAGTGGTATGAAAAACCATGCGGGCTAATTACAGATCCGAGTGAGTTTTGTGTACAGGGAGAAGAGGAGGGGACCAAGAACAGAGCCCTGAGGGACCCCTGTAGTTAATTGACAAGGGTCGGACTCGGACCCTCTCCAAGTTACCCTGTAGGTGCGGTCTTTGAGGTATGAGGTGAGGAGGGAAAGTGCAGAGCCTGAAACTCCAAGTTCTTGGAGAGTGCGAAGGAGGATCTGATGATTCACCGCGTCGAATGCAGCAGACAGGTCCAACAGGATGAGGACAGAGGAGAGGGAGGCTGCTTTAGCAGTGTGCAGTTCCTCAGTGACAGCAATGAGGGCAGTTTCTGTGGAGTGACCTGCCTTGAAACCAGACTGGTGCAGATCCAGAAGGTTGTTCTGATGTTCTGTGTACATTTTTTCTAAAGACATGTTCTTTGAAAACTGCATTAAGATCAGGGGCCTCATTTATAACGCCGTGCGTAGGATTCACGTGGGAAGGTTGTTTACGTAGTAGAAATCCAAAAAATAGGTACAGAAATGTTCCGACATTTTCCGATTCACCAAACATTGCGCGCCGGCGAGGAAAGTGCATACAGCACTTCCTACGCCGGTTTCCCTTTATAAATCACAACCGACTCGAAATGCGGTGCAGCTTTTGCGGGCTTCACGTAATTTGACTATAAATAGTCAAATAAACGCCCATTCATTCATTCATCTGACTGACTGCATGAAGAAGATCGCAGGAAATGACGACAGAACAGCTAAAAAAGACATCTCACACCGTGTCAGATTTTGGTTATTTTGGGGAGGTGGAGATAAATCATATTGCTTGGTGGATGCCGTTAGAACCAGAAGAGCAGCATGGAGGTTGGATCGTCACCAAAATAAATAAATAAATGGTGCGAAAAAGGTTAAAACAATACACACAGCCTTCCTCAGGCAGTTTGTTTGCACCGGGGACAGGAGACACCCCCTTGATGAGGAACTGTAAGAAGTGATCGGGGAATCCCTCCGGAGTGGAGTCATGACGACTGGATCTGAATTATGTTTTTGTATTTGGTGGTTTGTGTTCCAGCTGTCGATCAGCTGTGCGCAGCATCTCCACTGCAGCCTGTGCGTCTCAACCCCCCCCCCGCAGCAACCCTATATCCACCTTAAAGGAAATACAACTAATGTGTTGTGTTATATTAGCTGTACAATGTACCACATACGGTGTTCTTAGTTTCCATACCTTCTGTGTTTTACGAGCGACTTCTCAAGTCTTAGCAAACAGCATAAAACACGATTAAACATGATAGTACATAAAACCATGCTCGTAAACCTATAGAAATGCAAAACGGCGTCAGTTTAGACGTAATTCTGTCCTCCTGCTTACCGCATCATTTATGAGAAAACATTTCATAACATTAACACAATATATTCGAGGTGGTTTTAAATAACATATTCGTATTTATTTATTTCTCCAAGTTATGTTTTTGTGTGCACTGAGGAGTCGCAAACAGGCGTTTGTTTAATCATTTTAAGATTGGCTTTTATCAATGTTTGAAAATGAATTCTTCATATATGATAAATGAGAGGTAACGTTTTATTTATGGTATTATTTCCACACATTTCTCTCCATTCTTCCTTCTGCCAACGGTGTCGCAGTTTCTCGTCTCTCCCGTTTTTGTGGTTAGTGCGTACGCATGAGTTAGAGTTTGCGTGGAGGACCGCACATTTTCCCGTCAAGTTAGTATTTTATATATCGCAAACATTGCGTAGAAACTGACGTACGCCATCTTTTGAATATGCTAAGATATATAAAGTATGAAAACGGTAAGCAGTATACTATCCCTTTATAAATGAGGAGACACCATTTCATTCCAGACTGTTATGTTTACGTGGGGAAATGACAGTACATACATTAGGCTTGTTTGAGACACATTGCGGCTCGCCTCGAAAGTAGACGAGAGTAGCCGATCGCAGCCGGGGGAGGTGTCAAAAAGCTCGCCTGAAGTCGGACAGCTCCGAGTCGGCTTCTTCTTCTTCATCTTCTTCTTCTTCTTCTCTCGGTTTTTTGGCGGATTGCAAACAACTTTAAGGTGCATACCGCCACCTCCGGAGTCGGTTTGACTCGGTTTGCATTTATAAAGAATGCACACGTGTTTAATCGTTAATGTCAGATATGTACTAAGTAAATACATTTGTTCCTGCTCAAGATTAGATTCAACTTTATTGTTATTGCACAGATTACAGGTACTGAGACAACGAAATGCAGTTTAGCTTCTAACCAGGTGCAACAAGCAGTAAAGTGAAAAGTAATGTTCACAATCTACAGAATAACATAGAATGAATTGAATCATGAATAAACAGTGAGGGGTATGAATACACTAGATGTCAGCCTGTGAGCAGTATGAACAGTGTGTATTAATACACTAGATATCAGCCTGTGAGCAGTATGAACAGTGTGTATGAATATGCTAAGATATATAAAGTATGAAAACGGTAAGCAGTATAGTATAAAATATATAGATATTAATTTCATGATGATAAACATTGTGGAACAATGATGAAAAATGGGAATGGGTATGGCGACGTAAAACTGACACAAAACAACAACAAACTTTTGCCAGCCAATTGGAGAGCTTCCTCAGCAGCACGTGGTAAAAACCACAAATGAGCGCTCAGCTCGAGATACCAGCGAGCCGTTTCCCATCAAGCATTTCGCTTCCGCAGCTCGTGGAGAGCAACTGCGCCAACTCGCCTCGCCTCGCTCTCAAGGCTGCGAGCGTCTTTGTCCCGCGAGATTTGAAAGTCTCATGTGGGCGAGCCTCCAGAGCAAGTCGGACAAAATGACTAACCATCATGCAACGCACGAGCAAGACGTTGATCGCAACTGCGCAGGTCTGCGCAGGTCTTGCTTGTCTCAAACAAGCCTATTATTTGAAGGGGGGGGTGGGGTGCCAGTGAACTGTCAACGTGGGGGAGCCTCGCTGCGGGGAAACGGTGGACCACTGTCGCCTGTCAAGCGCAAATTCAGTGATGCCGTTTAAAAACATAAACATTTAAGGGTGGTGCCGGTGTTGAGCCAAATGATGCACCCCCGGCGTGAAATGCACCCCTTGTCACAGGAATGCGCATTTGAAAATGAAACGTTTACACCTTAAAACAATGCTTAAAATGAAAAATAAACGTCCAGGGTTTTTTTAATGGTAATTTTCAGACTGTGAGTCGTTTAGTGGTAGCTCATATAGTCTTGATTCTTGTGGTTAAACTTTTCGCTCCGTATTGTGATGGTTGGGTTGTTGGGTCCGTGTACGTTTTGTTAGTTTGATTTTTCGTTTCAACCAAAAGCCAAAAAACGAAAACACCAGCCTTTTTTTGTTTTTAATCAAAAACGAAAAAACGTGAAACCAAAGCGGTTTTCCTGTTTATGTCGTCTGAATCAAAAAACGGATAACAAGAAGACCTAATAAAAAAAAACGGTCTGAGTTTGGTTTTTGATAACAACTTCATTCAATTTTCCGTTTTGTATTGAAGAATGAAGAAAAGCAGTCCTGTGGACCGGAAGTTAAAGAACATATTTCAAAATAAAAGACAGGAGGATATAATGGCAATGCTGTAAAAGACCCAGAAGTCTGACGACCCTTGGCCCCCCTGCTTCCGGCACCCATGCTGACGAGGATACGTTTATTTCTGCATTCACATGCAGATATGCGTTTATAGAGATGAATACAAGTATGCAAGCTCTGTGCATAACTTTATTTCGCTGACTTCCGATTTGTGCGGTGTCGGCAAATCCAGTGTCCAGCTTGTCGCTGTGTGACAACCATTGAACAACGTCATGTTTGTTGCAAACCTGCAAGATTTACCTGTGACAAATGTCAGCGATGTGAACAGAACTGTCGCCCTACTTTCACCTGCACCCAGCAGCAAGCGGGAGAACGATATCTCATACAGTCGACCCCTAAAACAGTTCACTCAGTAATGGAACAGTTGTTAAGCATTATTTTGTGCAACTAGTCTCTACATTATGAATTTGATGTTTGTCTAAACTGCTAAGAAGCTGACAGCTCAGTTAGAACAGAAAGACATGCAGGCCATAATCACTAGACGCTCAAAAGAGTGTGTGTAAGGCTTACATGAACTGAATTGAAACACTGTCCATCAGACATTCAAGTCAAAGTTTTAGACATTTTTATTTGGAGCACGCTGTAAATATGAACTATGAATGAACACATGCAATGTGGAAACACACACATTTAGGTTTATTCTCAATACTCATAACAGTATCTGACACCATGACTTTACTGAGAGTGAAGATGACATGAACATATAGTTACTGTATGGTACTGAAGACAAAATACAGTATATTGCATTTACCTCTTCCTCTAACTCTCGCTCCGATATTGTTGTGCACATAACTCTTGACCTCAAGAGACTTTAAGATGATAGTTTGGATTGTTTGAAATGGGGCTGAGGTTCTTATCCAGTCAGTGTATAACCTCCAGAAGCACACAAATAGGTTTATTCTCAATACTCATAACATGTATCAGACACAATGACTTTACTGAGAGTGAAGATGACTTGGACATAGAATGGCACTGAAGACAAAATACAGTATATTGCATTTACCTCTTCCTCTATCTCTCTCTCCAAAAGTGGCCTTCATTGTTGAGCACAACAAAGTGTTGAAGCTCAGGTTTCTCAGTGATATAATTTTAACATGTGCATTCTGGGGGCAGGGGCTTGATAATTGAGTGTGGTATTTCAGTGGCAGTGTTTAGCAAACAACACACAGGCTGTCGGTTTTGAATAACATGTCTAATGTAAATAAGAGTGTGTAGTTATTTGGTCAATCCAGTGTCCAGCTTGTCGCTGTGTGACAACGTCATGTTTGTTGCGATACCTACAGGATGTACCTGTGACAAATGTCAGCGATGTAAAGAAATGTCGACCTGCTTTCACCTGCACCCAGCAGCAAGCGGGAGACATGTTTCAAGTTGTACTTGTGAAGTTACGTCTATTTAGAGAACATGGCTGAGATGTCCACAATCCAAAGCAGAGAACAATGTCAGAGAAAGTAAAGTGAGAGATTAGTAGTTATGTGAAAGTAAGCTATGCACACAGAATAGTTGATGTGTTGATGTCTCTGAGAGCTGAGAGCTGCTGGATCTGTCTGCCCTCAAAGTGCCAGGGATCTACAAGGACTTCACCGCTGCTTCTGCACCATAGGTATCCCTGTGAGGTGCCACTAGTGGACTCTGCTCTCGGTAAAGTTCAAGCAGGCAGTCCCCTTGTCATATGAACATCACCATGACAGCTAGAAGTCACACCGCTGCCCACCACCATGCTCCACCACCATGCTCTAACACCATGCTCCACCACCATGCCCCACCACCATGCTCCACCACCATGCTCCACCACCATGCTCCACCACCATGCCCCACCACCATGCTCCACCACCATGCCCCACCACCATGCTCCACCACCATGCTCCACCACCATGCTCCAACACCATGCTCCACCACCATGCTCCACCACCATGCTCCACCACCATGCCCCACCACCATGCTCCACCACCATGCTCCACCACCATGCCCCACCACCATGCTCCACCACCATGCCCCACCACCATGCTCCACCACCATGCTCCAACACCATGCTCCACCACCATGCCCCACCACCATGCTCCACCACCATGCTCTAACACCATGCTCTAACACCATGCTCCACCACCATGCTCCACCACCATGCTCCACCACCATGCTCCACCACCATGCTCCACCACCATGCTCTAACACTATGCTCCACCACCATGCTCCACCACCATGCTCTAACACCATGCTCCACCACCATGCTCTAACACCATGCTCCACCACCATGCTCTAACACCATGCTCCACCACCATGCTCCACCACCATGCTCTAACACCATGCTCCACCACCATGCTCCACCACCATGCTCTAACACCATGCTCCAACACCATGCTCCACCACCATGCTCTAACACCATGTTCCACCACCATGCTCCAACACCATGCTCCACCACCATGCTCTAACACCATGCTCCACCACCATGCTCTAACACCATGCTCCACCACCATGCTCCACCACCATGCTCTAACACCATGCTCCACCACCATGCTCTAACACCATGCTCCACCACCATGCCCCACCACCATGCTCCACCACGGCCAGATCTGCCACTGGCTGGCTACAGACTACAACCATCTGCACACGTTTTTTGTTGTTGAGAACATCAACAGCTGCCTTTAAGGGGATAGTTCTGGTCTTTTGAAGTGGGGTAGTGTGTGGTGTATATCCATAATCAGTGTACTACCTACAGTAGTCGTGTGGAGAAACATAAAGGAGCCCCGGCACAGCAGAGCAATGTGCGACTGAGGACGTGGGCAAAAGCAACATTTATTTTCTCCACCAAAAAAGCTATATCAGTTTAAGTGTACATTATTTAATGCTAAAAATAGCGATTTTTTTTTCAGGTGGGCCTTCATTTTTAGGTGGATAAAATAGGTTTTGCTGCTGTGTTTTTAGAAAAATGTGATTATTTGTGGCCTATTATAACTTTGTGCAATTACCAAGACACAAACTGGTACTTTTGGCACAATAATTAAACTCAAGTTGCCTTTCATCTATTGAACAGATATGGGTTAGCCCTACTAACCCTACACCCAGAATGCACATGTTAAAAATGATATCACTTAGAAACCTGAGCTTGAACACTTTGTTGTGCACAACAATGGAGGCCAATATTGGAGAGAGAGTTAGAGGAAGAGGTAAATGCAATATACTGTATTTTGACTTCAGTTCCATTCTATGTTCAAGTCATCTTCACTCTCAGTAAAGTCATTGTGTCTGATACATGTTATGAGTATTGAGAATAAACCGATATGTGTGTGTTTCCACATTGCATGTGTTCATTCATAGTCCATATTTACAGCGTGCTACAAATGAAAATGCTTAAAACTTTGACTTGAATGTCTTGTTTATTAATCAACTAATGGACAGTGTTTCAATTCAGTTCATGTAACCCTTACACACACATTCCTCTTTTGAGCGTCTGGTGATTATGGCCTGCATGTCTTTCTGTTCTAACTGAGCTGTCAGCTTCTTAGCAGTTTAGACAAACATCAAATTCATAATGTAGACTAGTTGGACAAATTAACAACTGTTCCATTTACTGTGTGAACTGTTTTAGGGGTCGACTGTAACTGTATGATATATCGTTCTCCCGCTTGCTGCTGGGTGCAGGTGAAAGTAGGGTGATAGTTCTTATCTTATCGTGCAGGTATGCAACAAACATGACGCTGTCAGTATGGTTGTCACACAGCGGCAAACTGGACACTGGATTTACCGACACAGTACAAACCGGAAGTCAGCTAAATAAAGTTATGCACAGTGCTTGCATACTTGTATTGATCTCTATAAATGCATATCTGCATGTGAATGCAGAGATAAACTTATCCTCGTCAGACTTCTGGGTTCCAGGATTTCACTTTTACAGCATATCCTCGTGTCTTTTATTTTGAAATATGTTCTTTAACTTCCGGTCCACTGGACTGCTTTTCTTCATTCTTCAATACAAAACGGAGAATTGATTGAAGTTGTTATCAAAAACCAAACTCAGACCGTTTTTTTTATTAGGTCTTCTTGTCATCCGTTCTTTGATTCACACAACAACAACAACAACAACAACAACAACAACAACAACAACAACAACAACAACAACGGGGAAACGGCGTTGGTTTCCCGTTTTTGATTTAAAACGAAAAAAGGCTGGTATTTTCATTTTTTGGTTAAAACGAAAAATCAAACGAACAAAACGTACACTTACCTTTTTTGAATTATGTTATCTCGTTATCCGTCTTTTGATGCAGACAACAAAAACGGAAAAACGGCTTTGGTTTTCCGTTTTTTCGTTTTAAATCAAAAACGAAAAAAGGCTGGTATTTCCGTTTTTTGGCTTTTGTTTTAAATGAAAAATCAAACTGACAAAAAGTACACGGACCCATCAGCCGAGGGACCAGGCATGAGCGTCAGTTCTGAAGTTAGCACGGCTAGGATGTTGCATTGTATCTTGTGGAACATTACAAGTAAAGTACGTGAGAGTAAAATAGAGTGTGTCGTTATCAATACATATTGAAACATGGAGTGTTGAATCCTGGATTTTGCATTCATTCGTCACTTCTTTTTCAGTTATTTTTTTATTTCAAATGTTTTTATTTAATTGTGACGTCCTGTCTGTATACACGTGCTTTAAAATGTATTGTTTAATTTTACATATTTGTTATATAATAATTAAAATATATGTTTACAAATGTTACACTGAGTGTTTCTCAATGTCGAGGAAGGCTGCTACAGAGCCTGGCCGTTTCTCAATCACAAGTAAAACTGCTGCAGAGCAACTATTTCAAGTATACTACATCATCGAGTGTGGCCGAAGAATGGAAACCACGGCAGACTGTCCAAAACTGGATTTGAACGGGTCCACCGCGTCCCCCCTCCCCCACCCCGTCCCCAGAACTACACATGCTGGCTATTCTGTTTCGCAACATGTTCTCTATGGCACGTCTCTACTCGGAGTTGTAGTTTTAAAAGACGTTTTCGTATTTCCCATAATAAGAAGTTGCCAGTATTAAACTGTGTACATCCCTGGAGGTTTAGGGGACAGGAAACACTCACATTTAAAACATATAATTAATAAATGGGTGAAAATTGCTTGTGCCCATTATGGGCAGTATTAATATATATACCCACATGCCAGCTAAGATCAGAAGAGCTTTATGTAACAGCTGGTCTTATGTTTGTGACCCCTGTTGTTAAGTGATGACATTACATTACATTAATTGATGAGCCTGAAACATGCACTTGTCAAGGTTCAGAGGCACATTTTGCAAATATGGCAGTAGCCATCGATCAGCTTAAGATAAGATATACTTTATTGATCCCAAGTTGGAACATTTGCGTTAACATCAGCATGTGTCACAGTTAAATATGCAATTGTGTTTATTTGAAAATCATTTAGTATATTCACATAAATTCTGTGTTTTATATTCAACAATTCTATGTTCTTTATTTATTGATTGTTCAATACCTGACAAGGCCGGAGATGAAATATCCACATATATCTTATAAGAGTATAATACATTATGTATAATATCAGTTAAAATAAGTGCTTCAACATAGTTAACATTGCTGGAGGTATGCACACATTGATAGATGTCTTGTAATGCACTATTGAGGAACCTGCAACCCAAGTTTTTCATTCAGTGCAGTGTTTTTCCTACACCACAGTTGTGTAGGCCTATATGATATGTCAATAAACCTTAGAAAATCTTGAAATCTTGAAAGGGATGTGCAAAATAGTCATTATATACAGTCTTTAATTAACAATTAGTAGAGAATAATAGTAAAACGAGTAATGAATATACTTTATAGGGATTGTATTAGTATCTAATAATAAAAATATTGAAATTCAATAGCTTTAACCACCAGGTGTCCCTTTATATGAGCTGTGCACCTTTATTGTGTAAATACAGCCTATCTACCAATTGGATCACATATAAAAGTGAGCCGAATTAGTGTTGATACTGCAAGGAGACGTATTGTGTGAAAAGAAATGTAAGATGTTGTTTAATGGCTGATATATTTATGATCCACGTCACGTTTTCAGTTCCTCATGTTTGTCTTCTCATCAGGGCTCTATAAATACAGAACTACGGCAGATATGTAATATGTAATGCAGCCGAACCGTGTATTACAATGCCGTTATGTGATGACTTTCAAAGAGAAAAGCAAGCACACTCGGAATAAGGTATTATTATTATTTTGGTCTGTTTCCGGTATTTGTTAATGACGATGTGCTCTGAGATGTGAGACTGGAATTGCACAGGGGGGAAATAACGTAGGCTATCTTTAGATGCGGATTTTGTTAAACTAATATGTTTAGGCTGTGGACCAACACTACACATTGACGGGGAAGGGGGTAGCAATAAAGATAACACCATTAAACAGTTACACAACATAACAGAAATAATATCGATAGCAGCGTCCCTAGCAACCACCTTGGTAACAATTAAAACGTCGCGATTTCCTGAAGTAATCTTCGTAATAACTAGCAAACTAAAGATCATGTACATCCACTGCACACATAATCTGAAATAACAACTCATATTTCTCGCATCAAATGACATCAAAACGCATTTTAATGGCCAAACTAACTTTAAAATAGGCATTTTCTACCGAGAATAAAACGAATTTCGGCCATGTTTTCTTTTTCTGCAGGGAGAAATTTGAAGATCACGTGACATAGACGCCAGCCATCGGAATGAATGGTGAAAAAAACGGGGTTTGTCAAACAGAGCACATGGTGTAGGCCAAACGATAGCTGGGGATTCTGGGTAGTGTAGTGTCTTCTGCCATCCTTTACTCAGAAAACATATTTGTTTCTCCGAATCGAAGGGGAAAAATACAAAAGCATTGCACACAATTTAAACCAATCAATGTTGTGTAATTAACAAGGATAATCTGGTGTTTTTTAGTCGATGAGTAGTGCAGATATCACTGTAAAATCAATCGACAGTAAGAGGAGTACTTACTTCCGGGTGTAAAATTCTCCGTTATCCAATGGGAATGGATGCTCACATTGCCTTTAAGGGCAGCCGGCATAAACGAATGCCGTGCTTCCATGAGCGTCAAATCCCGACGCAGATGGGAATACATTGCAATCAGTTGAAAGCTATTTGCGTCCCTTTATGGCGCTGAAGGAGCCTAGGAGCGTCACAATTGGACGCCACGGACACTGACCAAACGTCGCTATTGGACGCTTAGGGAGTGAGAGTGTGTTGCCTAAACCTAAGCCCCAAAACCTCTCCTACTGTAAGAAATTAAAATCAATGTTTATACTACATGGGCTTTATGATGTAAATCTCGTCAATTCGCTTTTAACGGTGGTGACTCTCAGCCACCGTATCAATCTAACCCTTCCCTTCCCGCCATCCTAACCCTAACCACTCCCTACATTTTTACCTAATCCTAATCTTCCTTCCTCCCTCCTAAACCTAAACCCCAAAACCTCTCCTACTGTAAGAAATTAAAATCAATGTTTATACTACATGGGCTGTATGATGTAAATCTCGTCAATTCGCTTTTAACGGTGGTGCCTCTCAGCCACCGTAGTGTCGTGTCAGGTGAGCGTGTCGTGTACCATCGTGTACCGCCGTGTGCAGGCCGCGGCCGCAGCTAGACCATATTGAGTATACTTGGAATTCTACTGAGGCCGGCGTACTTCGTAGCGAGAAATTTCGAGGCTGCACATCAAGCCCCCAGGAAGTGCGCCGGAGTCTGATGAGAATATTCGTGCTGGTCAAATGGCGGTACTACACTTCCTTTAGGTTGCTGGGCCCGGAAACACTTTTTCCCATTGACTTACATTGGGAAAGAGTGGTCTGTAACTCGTTGGATAATTTTTTTGAAACTAAATAAACTACCCAGTTAAGAACGTTTGTATAGCCCTTATTAAAAACATTCGTTCCTCAAGTTGTAAAAATGTGCTAATAACGTTATTCTGAGAGTTATTTCCCTCTGCATTATGAACGCGCATCTAACCCACGAGATCGCGCCGCCCGGCACGTTCATGTTACGTGTTCAGTACAGTACTACATGCGTTTATCTTTACCCATGGATGCACAATAACAACGGACCATATCGCCTTACTGCCAGCCCACGGAGCTGTAATAATGGATATATTGCACATGTTTGCTGTAATTCATCATTTGTAAAATATTATACTACATGGGCTGTATGATGTAAATCTTGTACCGTAAATATTGTATTAAATAAAGTTAATATTACCGACGGAGATTAACATTCCTGTAGCTTCTTATTGCACTTGCAATTGTTTTAGTTACTTGTGGGCTACTTAATGAAATAATGAATAATCACAGTTACTATCCTTTCACTCCATCACATTCAAAAAAGAAATAGGCTATTGTTATTTTAACTCCACCACAGTAATCCATCATCAGCTTTACTTTTTAGAAAAAGTTTTAACTCACAATTGATCATAACAGGCTTCAACATATACATTTTTATATATTACCAAGTGGTTTCATGTACAACCCACACAAGTATCATGCTAAATGAAGCTCTGTTGCTTGGATATCACTAGATCCTGATGTCAGCGTAATATAAAAGTACATAACGATTGATGTGTAACTTAGCATAATTTACTAGCTAGCCGCTAGCTGCTAACTGCCGCCTCGTTAATATAAATCCAGTACCATGCTGTCATGAACGTGCGGTGCTGTTACGTGCTTAATGTGAACGAGCCTTTTGGGCGGCGTGGTTAAAGTTGCGCATGCTCTATGAGTGCACATACGGGTACTTCTCAGGCATGCCGGGTAATCTGTGACGTTTCGCTCTTTCAAAAGTTGGGCCATTTTGTCATCATGCGCCATTGAGCAACTCTCATAGGAATGAATGAGGCCCCGCCTCCCACGCTGTATCCAGTTCATATTATACATCCATGCTGCACATGTGTAGACTCCGCGGTCTTAAAATCCCCACAATGCTTTGCGCACGGACCAATTTAAAAATCTTTGGCGCTCCATTTAAGGCGGGGCCTTTCATATGACGCACACCTGCACACCTGTTACACAATTCTTTGTTTTCCGTGGCTAGGAAGGATTCTTGCCTCGCTTCTGAAGCAAGTGACTCGGAAGACATTGCGAAAAACACGCATGGTCTTAGTCAGCATATTTTTGCCACGTTATGCACCCCTTGCTATCTTACATAATAAAAGGGTCACATACATGAAACTTGCTCAATGTATTAACTCCTATCCCCTAAAAAATGCTGAGGGTGGGATTAATAGAAGCATCTTTTTGGGAGGGTGCTTTTTATGACAGGCCTGGTTATCACAATATGCACCCCCTTGCTATCTTACATAATAAAAGGGTCACATGAAACTTGCTCCATTTATTGGTACTACAACTGTACCCTCAAAAATGCTTGAGGGTGGGATTAATAGAAGAATCTTTTTTTGGGGGGGTGCTTTTTACGAAAGGCCAGGTAGCACCCGATATGCACGCTGGGAGCAACAGAAACACATTTCACCTAATAGGATAATTTTATTTGAATAAAACCGTTATGCCTTAACCTTCAACATGTAAGTCACTTATTGGGAACATTTATATCATTTATTCTAATTAAAACACAATAACATATTGAACATCACAACAAACAAGTAAACAAATAAATACTTTCAAAACTAAAAGTGCACTCAGTACCTTCATAAATTGTTGGTCATTCTTATTAATAACACTTCAGGAATCCCACCCATGGTGTGAAAAGTCTAAAGCACAGACCCACCGTGTTGCTATTTCAAAGTGAAACAACTCACTTTGTGAAAGCATGTGTTGGATATAAATAGTTGAAGGTGCTGATTGTAAATGAGATAAAGTGTAAATACTGCGAGTTTGTCCGTCAGAAGCCCCTAAAACATCATCATAATGATTTTAATAGAAACCTCATCTCAAACAAGCCTTTTTACTTTGAAGGTCCTGGACGGGATTCACGTGTGTTAGCTCACCGTGTCAACAGCAGCGATGGGGAGATACAACCAAATCTATTACATTTTATTTCACATATGTCGCCTTTTCTTTCTCAAAATGTCTCTCTGTTAAACTGTGGTTCAATTCACGAAGACTGTGAGTTTGTTGTACTCACCCCAAATGAAATTACAGAATATATATCCGCGGTTCCTTTCACGGTGTCGCTTGCTGCAGTCGCGAGCCCGGACGCTGTTTGATGAGGAGCTAGTTTCCATGACAACCATACTGTAGCGCCTGTATCACGTGATTATTTTATAACCTATGGTTACAGTGGGACCCAAAGAACATCAACGCAAATAAACAGAGGTGGAAGAATTAATTAGATTGTATATTTAAACAAAAGTAGCCGTTATTAATTGTAAAAATACTTTGTTGCAAATAAAAGACCTTCATTCAAATGTTTTATAAGTACATCAATTCAATTATTCATTTGTATTAGCTAATAATTTGAATCTAAAATGTAACTTAAAGCTGTCAAATGAATGAAAAAGTACAATATTGGCTTCTAAAATGTAGTTGAGTAAAAGTAAAAACGAGCATAAACTGAGAATATTTAGGTAATACAAGTACCTCAAAATGTTGCTTGAGTAGGCCTACTGTACTTCAGTAAATCAATGTACTTTGTTACCACCACCACCACCGCAAATAATAGTTTCACTGTAATATATCTATGACATCCAGACATCAAACATATCATTTAAAGTAACTGATTCACTATGACATAATGACATTGTAACGCCAACCTGTTTTAACAATAGCTACAACATAATTACACTATTGACTAAACGCAGTATTGGGTAACATAATCATCTCTCCTGGTTATTGTCATTTCAGTTCTGCAGCATAATTTCTGGCATAATGAAGATGATTTCGAGCAGTGGATTTATAATAATAATAATGCATTTGATTTATAAGCGTACTTTTCATTTGAGTAAACAAAACTCAAAGTGCTACAGAGTAAAATGGTTGGAACAAAACAAAACGAAAAAAAATATATATAATAAAGTAAACGTTTAGGCAACAAGTGGGGGTTTTAAAGATCTAGTAAAAGGCTATTCTAAAAAAAACCGGAATCAGCTTTATTTAGAAGAACGTGGAGAAAGAAAGTTGTAAAGTTCTCTTTTACAAAGTCAGTCATATTTAAGAATAAAAGTAGTGTAGTTGCGCCACCCAATGGTGTTACAATCTCGATAAATTTTTTCGCACTTATAAACTGTGCATACAAATGAAAAGCCTTATATATCTAGTTAAAAAATCATCATTCAATTTAAAATAGTTTTTCTTCTTGAGTAAAAAACGTGTCTTTCAAATCGAAGTTCTACTCCTGAACTCTTGCTTAATTATTTTTGAATAATTTCCAAACAATTTTAAATCCCTTGTACAAACACATTTTTTGGTATTGTTTAACTGTCCTTGTTAACATGTCAGTGAGTCACTGTTTTAATTCTATGCATTTTTAATTATGTTTAATCTGAAATTAGCATATCTGGACAGTGACAAAGTGGGAGGGTAGCACAACAATAACAAAAGGCAGTTGAATTAATACCTGACTTTCAGTTTACTTGATTTAAAAAAAAATGATAGACAGTATCCCAAGTGATTTAATTAATACTTTGTTATAAGAACATTTAAATAAACTTTTAATGCCAGTACAGTACTTGAACGCACCTCTGGGCATGTGTCATTTTGGGGGACGCTGGGAGCCTACATGGGACCCCGGAAGCGTAAAATTATACATTGAAGTCAATGGAGAGAGAAAGGTTATCTTTTGATCTCGTTTGAATTGTGCCACGAATGACACAGATGATGTTTGTCAATTTAAAAGAATATTTTGCAAGTCATGTGTCGTAAAACTGTGAAGTTACACATTTTTTTGTGTGAAACCGCTGAGTGAACTACAGGTCTCTGGTCTCGCACAATACGCGTCACCATCACAAAGATGGCCGTCACGTTAGCAAATTTCACCTGTTTCTTTCAGAATGAGAATAAAAGTATAAAACGAGGTGAAACATCACTACAAGTCTGGACACATTGAGAGCTGTACATACACGAAAGGGGAGTTACTCGGTTCTGTAAGAGCAGCGGGACCGGCTTTACAAGGTTTCGGTGAGTAATATGAGTGCAATGTGTAACGTTAATGTCAGCTAGCTAACATTAGCTAACAAGGTACACTAACGTGTTTTGTTTTAGCAACTAGTTTTCTCCTTAAGAACTTCGTGGTCTCTGTGTATGCTGTGGATAACATTAGTGTTCACAAGAACAAGGTACACTCCCGTGTTTTGTTTTAGTTGCTCTTCAGATTGAAGCGGCCAGTTTTATATCGACTATACAGTATAGTCTATACTGTATGTGTGATCTCCTTTTACATCTCGTTGTGTCATTTGAGTTTATTTGCTGTGTGTAGATTCAAGGATTTTGGTGACATGAACATGAACATCGCGGAGGCAGTCCAGTTACCATCCTTCTGTCTCCGTGAGGAGGGTGGGTCATATATCACCCATACTGGCACCAGTCCAAGGGCAGCTGCACATCACAGACCGGAGTCTCTGCTACTTTGTTGTGTGGACCAGAAGGAGGCGATCATCATCCTCATCCCCAAAGACCCTGCATGGCATGGAAATCTCCTCCTCCTGGAAAAATTCTACAGCCAGCATATGCTCCCTGTGTTGGCCAGTAGAGAGGAGGACATTTAAATAAACATACTCTTAACACCCTCAGACTCTGCGTTGTGTTCCGTATGTGTGATGGGTGTTATGCAGAGGGGAGGAAAACAGGACACAGCAGATTGGGATTGTGGTGGAGACGCTGAGCAGTTATTTAATTGTTGCATGTAATTATTATTATACTGCGTGCTTCTTAGTTATTCCATCTTTTGCTGTAACATGGATCTGTATGTAACTCTATATTTACTTGTTATCTACCACACTTCTACATCATACACCATCATTATACATGATGGTGTATATAGGATATATATATTTGTATACATTACATATCTGTAAATTGTATAATTTAATTTTTCGTATTTGGGATTGTTGGAAATGTCTTTTTGATCTCTCTGTCTATAAACACAAACTGAGTAAGATTGACAATAAAGTTGACTTCGAAAAATATATATATTCTTTATGAAAATAGTTGACTGTTGGCGAAATGAATCCAAATGAAACGTTGGACTGAACTACAACTACGCATTTAAATCTCTACGGACTGTTTTTCAGTGGGATGGCAAGTTCCTATCTTTAAACATTTATTCGTTTTTTCTCAGAACAGATTTTCTGAAGTTAATTTAACTTTGCCGACCATGTAAGGTCATTATTAAAAAGGTACAATCAATTTGTTTAGGGTTGACTAAAATAATGATAAACATTTCATTTGGATAATTTACTGGCAGAATAAGAAACTCAATGATGCTCTACTCACCTGTTCCTTTTTATAAAGTGAAACAGTTGAAATGATAGATTTTAGTAAACTTAAAAACAACCTTCTCCAGAAGCTATCAAGGAATATACCGAATACTTGTTTTAGAACTTAATATAAATTAATTAATAATATAAATAGTTTGAATGATCCATAATTGACAGAAGCTTGTGTTTACACTGACCTGTCACTCATATATTAATGTCTTTGTAACTTCAGTAAACCACGACCTCACTCATTTCTTTCATTCATCACGGTTCAGTAAACTAAGTGACACATGAACCAGTTTAATCATTATAATAACGTAGGATTGCAACTCTTTGAAACTGTAGGTGGCTCTTAAAAGAGCCGTTGTGTTTGGGTGTGCTGGTCTCAGGTCAGTTTAAGCCCTCTCTCTCGGATGCGGCGGGCCAGCTGGATGTCCTTAGGCATGATGGTGACCCTCTTTGCTTGGTTCATCTTACTGGGGGGCAGCTACATGGATGTCGGTGCAGTCCACAGTCATTGTGCAGTTGAAGGCAGAATGAATGTATTATTGACTCCGAATGAAGCACAACTTCATGTCATACAATACATTGACTTTATTTGTAATTGTGTAAAAACATATGAGCATAATGATTAGCAAGCAGGACCTGCAGGAACAGAGCACGGGGATGGATGGAGCTGGGAAGAGAGAAGAATAAAGAAAACAGATAAACTTTATTATCGGATATTAAAAATTCAATTTCAAAACAAGTTGCCGCTCCTACAGTTTTCTAGTGTGTAAAGATGATTTCACTTGACCTATGCAAAATATCACACTCAATACATGTGTGTCTCTGGGGGGTGCATTGTGCCTTTGATGTATATAAATAATATACCATAACCAAATACTATTACGTACAGTGGAAATCAGGTTGCCAGGGCAGGTCAGTCCAGTGTGCATGTTCCTCAGGGTCTCAGCAGTTACAGGTGAGGGAAAGGAAATAAAAGAGAAAAAGCTCAGTAACAACACTTTAAAGTAACAACACTCTGAAGAATTATCTCTTCTAATAATTTCCTCTCAGTAATCACTCAACTGTCTTTCCAACAAACAGACTGACTCACCCTCACTGTCATCACAATGAAATACATTCAGAAGAATCTGTCATGCAAAGCTCCCTGCCTGCCTTCGACTCTCCCTGACTGCTTCCTTAGCACCCGGTGGATGGCGCAGTAGGCTACTCTTCAAATGTTTCACAAAATACTTACCATCATGACTACTCTTACTCTTACTTCATGTAATAAAATAATAACTTCATGGTAAGGCTACTAAAAATGACAAGGCTAAGTAATGTAATGCTAACTAACGTGCTCGCTACTCGTCGCTACTAGCTAGGTAGCTAACTTGACTATATGTTCCATGCACAACATGTATATTACCTGATATGTCTGATCCAGCGACTCCTGGTCCTTTCATCAGACGGCATCGATAGAACGAGCCAGTGGTATGATCACTTATGTGATTACAACCTGGTACAAAGCACACATGCATCTTGTAAAAGTGAATTTATTTTTATTGGAGGGAATAAATCGGTTATGAGATCTTCTTCTTCTTCTTCGCTTTAATTACGAGTCGCAACCACTTGGAGAATTATCGCCTGTGACATCACTTACGCGAGCCAGAATGGGATTTGGGATTTGTAGTCTTTGTAGTCGCGTATTTTTCATAGTCTTATATTTCAACAGTTTTACGACAAAATGTGACTTTTTTGACATGGAACTTATTGTTTAAGATTGACAAACATCATATGTGTAGTTCGTGGCACAATTCAAACGGGATCAAAAGATACGTGTTCTCTCCCCATTGAATTCAATGTAAATTTTTCGCTTCCGGGGTCCCATGGGCCAGAAGTAGATGGGCGTGACTTCGCCTCTCTATAGAGGCTTTGCATATGACGTCACGTTACCCGTGACGTCAGCGCAACGGCCATACTGGAGTACCAAAACAGACACCGTAATACGCCATATCTGTTCAATCTTTGTTTTTTACCGGACATACAATGGTTAACTTCTGTGCCATTGTTGGCTGCGGCAACAGAGGTGAACGAAATAGGGGGCCGAAGTCATTTTACAGGCTGCCGGCGGTTATTATAACACACCAGGGTGAATAGGATCGGACGGGAGGATCTCAAACCATCCAACCACAACTATACTCGCGTTTCTGGGGATCATTTCACGTCAGGTAAGTGTCGGGTTTTACATACAAACATTTAAAATGAACATATAACCCACGTACTAAGTAGGGTTGCCAGAAACTGACCATGTTCAAAATCGATTATTCGGCAGCCCTGGCGAATAATAATCGATTACAGGCTGTAGCCTGTATTAATAATAGCAGCATTGCAATAAATAAATTGTGCTCGCATCGCGCATCTTCAAATGGATGCACTCAAAACGCATTGTTGAGGTTGAGCTGTGATAGACCAACATCTTTTCGCAGAGCTTGCATTTAACTTCCTTTGGACTTGTAAGTTCGAAGTAGTTCCACGAGGAGGAACTCTTTTTACCTGCCGCTTTGTTCATCTTTAGTCACACGTGTGAGGGAGAGGGGGGGGTGGGGGCGGGGGCGGTGTGTAGCGTGCTGCAGCCATGGCAGCCTGCCTGCAGACCTCCACTCTCAGGACAGTTCTGGTGCAGACCTCCACTCTCAGGACAGTTCCGGTGCAGACCTCCACTCTCAGGACACCTCCACTGTCAGTACAGGAAGTGACGATTCTGATGCATTTTTTTCCCCGCCTACCGAAGGACTCGTTTGATGGAAGTTTTCAAATCACAATGGAGACTCATCACGGAGGTGATGAGTCCGCCCACCGTACACTTTGAGTCGGCCTTGGTCAAGCCCTTTTGACCCCCCCGCTCAAATGACACCATGGAGGAATGTAACGGGAGTTGACAGGGGACTCTGCCCGCCTCACGAGTGCCTATTTTCGGGCACTTTTTTTCACTTTCCCCGGTTTTATTATTTTTTTGGCTATTTCACCCGGGGACATTGCCCGGTCTCGGGTGTCCCCCCACGGCCTGTGTCCAGCCGTCCCGTCCCCACCCCACCCCACCCTACTCATCCATAACGGTTTTGACCATTTTTGATGAATTGTTCTCCTCTCCTCTCACTGATCGAATGGCAAATGCGACCCACTGTCGGAGGGCATCCTCGCCGGCCTAGTGCCGGTGCTCTGGCGGTCGGTTCCTCCGAACTGCGGGTTAGACTCTGATGGCCGGGAGGGTGTGCTGCGTTGGGGTGGGGGACTTCCCCCACTCTGCGTGTCTCTTCCTTCCCGGGCCGGCCGATATGAAGCGTGACCAAGACGCACCGTCCAGGGGTCCCACGGGTCCCGCAGCGGGGTGGAGGTTCCCAGCTAGAACCTCCCCACCTCCGCCGCGATGCACCCGGCAAACACGGTTGTTTCTCGAACCTTCCACTGTTGTCTAGCGGGTGTAACTAAAATACAAGATGTCGTATTTATATATATATATATATATATATATATAGACACGTTAGTGTACCTTATAGATATATTTATTTTGTATTTGCGTATTTCCTGTTTGGAAAGTGGTGCTGTACTGATAGTAGGGGTGTTGAAAATAATCGTTTTTACGATGCATTGCGATGCGGACGTGGACGATTCGGTCTCGATGCAGTGACGGAAGATAATCGGTTATAGAGTAGTAACGTTGCTTCCTGATTTTCCGGCCGCGGCTTTACTATAACGTTTTTTTCTGTCACTTTAATATCAAATCGGTCGGTGACGCAGAGATCAGAGAGCAGACGTGACAGCGGCACAGCAACACCGAACACGGAGCAGTCTGCTTTATCCACCAACACATTCCAGTCCAGAACGAGCAGCAGAATGACCCGCTCCAAATCACTCTGTGTCGCTGCGGCTCAGAGACACAGACAGGGATTTATGTTTTTCAAAAATAATCACGTTACAATCATGTCAGGTTTTTGGTGGATTTAATCAAGTCTTGGATTGCAGAGTATGAATGTCCTCTAGCCATTTTCAGACGATATATACGTGTGTGAAGTTTGTGAAGGCAGGAGGAAAAAAGCTTCCGCGATCACCGTCTCCTCCGTTCCTCCAAGCCCCGCCCCCTCCCTGGAAATAATGAGTGACAGGCTGACAGTGACCCGATAGAAACTTTGTTATTCACTTAATCACTGAGATATAATGAAGCGAATTTAATCTCATACATTCATGGGATTTATGTAACAGTAAGACAGAGAATGTAAGTGTGCACCCACATGCACTATTTTAGTTTGTATATGCTATTGTTAATACTCCTGTTGTCTGCTGTGTTCAGACTCAAGTCCTGTGTGTGATGCCACATTCAGGACATTCAGTGTCCTTTCTTTAACAGAAGGCCGTTGCTAGAAGCTGCAGCTAGACTGCGGAAGAATTAGCTTTTTGTTTTTGAGGATAGAACAACTTCACACACAGATATAGGGAGGCTAGACCTACACAATTCATTTATTTTGGTTTATAAATTAATATCAAGACATTTATGTTATTGATTTCTGAAGCACTTTCTAAATAATAAAAAGAGAGTTCATATGTATTTACTGCATGTATGCATCGATGAAAAATAAGCCATGTGCAGTAATATATAGAATTGAGGATGCAACGCATTGGTATGAATCGTGATGCACCGGGATATCGAACCGAATCGAATCGTTGACAGGATAATCGTAATCGAATCGAATCGTGAGACCAGTGAAGATGCACAGCCCTAACTGATCGTGGTGATTTTATTTTGGAATTCTTAGCGAATACTTCCTGTCCTGAGAGTGGAGGTGTCCTGAGAGTGGAGGTCTGCAGGCGGACCCCTCTCGCTGCAGCAGCAGTCTGCTCTGCACGCAGGCTTCCTCCAAGTTTACAGTAAAACAAACTGGTGGTGTGACCAAGGGCCATTTACAATTATTAATACTATTACTATTATTAGCATTAGTCTATATTTTGGTTGACACTAAGCCAGAACAAATACAAAAATACATAAATAATAAAAAAATATATATAAATAAAATCGATTTTTAAAAATAATATTCGATTATGGAAACTGTAACGAATATTCGAATAATCGAATAATCACTGGCATCCCTAGTACTAAGACATGGATCTTAACAAGGAAATAGGAATCCTGGAGACTGTCATGATCGACATATCCAGTGGCGGCTGGTCATTAGGGGCAGGTGGGGCACAGCCCCACCTAGTGTCAGCAGAAAGTATTACAAATAATGATTACCAAAAAATGCACAAAAAAAAATAAAATATATTTTAAGATCATGTTTAATCATCTGATTCGTCTGTACATTGCTGTTTAATCTGTGTTCTTCTAATTAGTGTCTACAGTGTCACACAGCTCAATAGGCACACACTGTCAGTGTGTGCCTATTGAATTGTTTAGAGCAGGGGTGGCAAACATACGGCCCGCGGGCCGGATCCGGCCCGGGAGGCATTCCAGCTTGGCCCACGGAGCTGAAGGATTTTGCTAAGTAGGGTACTGAATGAGAAGAGGGGAAAAAAACTGCTATTTTGAATCCTTCCACTAGTGGGCGCACTACCGCACCGGTACCAGTGAGAGCGCAGCCAGACTGTAAAAAAAGTGATGAGTAAGAGTAGTGATTGCAGTCAATAACCTCTGACACTCTCATCCCCAAATGTCTCTGTCAAAAAAGAGAAAAGTGGACACGGAGTGCCGAGTTTTCCAAGAAAAATGGACCGCATCCTATTTTTTTACAGAGGTAAATGGAAAACCTGTATGCTTGGTGTGTTCGCAGCAAGTTGCTGTGCCTAAAGAATATAATATTCGCCGCCATTATGAGACTCACCATGGAGAGAAATACGACTGCTTGCAAGGACAACGGAGAAAAGAAAAGATAAATGACCTGCTATCAGGTCTAAAGAAACAACAGGCCGTTTTTACCCGGAGCCGAGATATAAGTGACGCAGCTGTGAAAGCCAGCTATCTCATTGCTAACGAAATAGCATCAGCCTCAAAGCCATACTCTGAGGGTGAGTTTGTGAAAACATGCATGCTGAAGGCTGCAGAAATCGTGTGTCCTGAGAAGCGACAGGCTTTTTCCAACATTAGTCTAACGAGGAATACAGTGAAGGATAGGATTGCCGATCTTTCAGCAGATTTGGATAGCCAGAAAAAAATAAAAGTCAAGTCATTCGTCGCATTTTCAGTTGCAATCGATGAGAGCACTGACATTACAGATGTTGCTCAACTGGCCATATTCATTCGTGGTGTAGATGAGACTTTGACGGTCACCGAAGAGTTCCTTGAGTTGGTTCCTATGACAGACACCACTAAAGCGGATGACATTTTTAGCGCTCTCGTTGAAGCACTGGACAGGGTCGGAGTGGACTGGACCCGTGCTGTCAGTCTGGCTACAGACGGCGCACCATCAATGATCGGGAAAAAAGCAGGTGTTGCCACGAAATTCAGGGAGAAAGTACAAGCAGCAAATGGAGGAGATCGTTTTTGGACATTCCACTGTATTTTGCACCAGGAGGCATTGTGTTGCAAGACGTTAAAAATGGATCACGTCATGAAAGTGGTTGTCCAAACTGTTAATTTCATCCGAGCCAGAGGGCTGAATCACCGTCAGTTCGACAGCCTCCTCAGTGATAAAGACATCACCTGTAGCCTACCATATCACACTGAAGTAAGGTGGTTGAGCCGAGGTGCCGTGCTGAAGCGTTTTTCTGATCTACGCGAGGAAATTGGACAGTTCATGGAGAAAAAGGGTAAGCCAGTGCATGAATTAAAAAACCCAGAATGGCTGCAGGACCTTGCATTTATGGTGGATATTTCAGAGCACTTGAATAATCTGAATATAACGATGCAAGGTCGCAAAAAAGTTGTCACAGAATATTATGACAGCATACGCGCATTTAAATTGAAGCTGGCTTTGTGGGAGACACAGCTGTCAAGTGGTGACCCTGCTCATTTCCCTCATCTAAGAAATGTGCATATGACCGGAGTTACTGCTGACATGAGTCGGTACAAAGACAAAATTACGGAATTGCTGCGGGAGTTTGAGCGGCGGTTTCAGGTCTTTGGTGAGCTTGAGACAGAGTTTGCAGTGTTTCGCTCGCCATTTGCAGTTAAGGCTGCGGATCTGCCCGTCGACATACAACTTGAGATAATCGACTTACAATGTGATCAGGATTTAAAGGACACATTTGCCTCATCGGACTTGGGCACATTTTATCGGTATCTTTTGCCAGGATACCCCAAATTGACAGCCCTGGCAGCAAAAGTTTTGAGCATGTTTGGGACCACCTACCTTTGTGAACAGGTGTTCTCTGTAATGAACATTACTAAAACCAAGCTGCGCTCAAGACTCACACACAAGTGCCTGAATGAACTCATTAAATTGGCTGCTAGTCAGGATTTTAAGCCTGATATTGATGCCATTGTGAGGGCTAAAAGATGTCAAGTTTCAGGAGCAAATTAATCAGTGACGTGAAAATAAGAACCTACTGAAATATTTGAACATGTTATTCTGTCACTGAACATTGTGTATTATAATGTCAATCAGCAGCTGCATTAGGCAAACAATAGTTTGATTTGATGTGACACTGTGGCTGCACTGCCCCAACTTCTTTTTAAAATATAGAAATGTTATATCTTCAAGGCAAGGGGGGTAACTCAAACTCCTCACTTAATAGCTCCCACGTTTTTATTTGTATTTTGTGGTGAGTCAGTTCAGGTGGAAACTGTCATCTGTTGTAAAGAACACATGTGTAGCACTTGAAATTGCACTTGTTTTTTCTTAATAAATGTCAGTTTGTTCATAACGTTTTGCGTCTCATTACATGTGGACATTTTCCGAATGTACTTGTCACCTACTTATTTGCACTTAAACAGAAATATTGTCGTTATGTAGGGCCTGTGGGTTATTATGCTATGATTTTACTGGTCCGGCCCACTTTAGATCAAAGTGGGCAGTATGTGGCCCCTTAACTGAAATGAGTTTGCCACCCCTGGTTTAGAGCCATGTGGGACAAAACCCGATCCTGCCCCTCCCTCTCCCTGTTAAAGCAATGGTGACTGTAAAAACTACACTGCGCATGCTCAGAGTATTGTCCTATTTAATGTGTGTGGCAAAAAAATAATGACCATAGGGGCAAAGTGCTGCCATCCCCACCATACGTCATCTCACATAATTCAGAGCTGATTGGCTGTAAGTACGTGTGCCGCGAAAAGTGTGGTGTGTGAAGGGGAGACGAGAGAGCTGCAGTGAGGCGTCCTAAAACCCGGAAGTAAACTGCGCATGGCTTCCCTCGACCTAAAAGCGATGAGATTTCTCCATAGGATTTTAGAAAATAGCTCAGAATAAGATCTGTGGGAAACAAACCTGTTAGATAAATTAACGTTTTGTTCAGCCGGATAATATCCACATGTCTACCCTACTTTTATAATTTTCGAATCAAAAATCTATTGATTAGATTACATTTATGATAGACTTTTGAAACTACAAGAAGATAAGGAGGACTTTTACAAAAAAGTAATAGAGATGTTTGTCCAGAAGGATAGGCAAATGGACTTCATCTTCAAGTCAAGGTAAGACTGCAATTTTATTGAAAATGGGATCTTACTAAGAGAGAACAATTCAATATGTAAATGATAGAATTACATGTTTTGGGTATCCTTCTGTTGAACTGTCTGTTTAAAATTAATTGAAGCATCAGACAAAAAAGCTTTTGAAAATAATATTATATTTTGATTTAGGTCAAAATATAATATTTGTAAACCTGAAGAGTCAGTGCCAGAGCCTCACCAGCCATGAACCTCTCTGCAGAAGCTTATATTTAGACATCTGAGTTTTGTGTGCCCCACCACTTTTGTACACGCCACTGGACATATCAGATTGTGGAGTATCTACAAAGTAAAGTCATCCCTTGGTCATCTTCGCACCAGTCTGTCAATCCCCTGCAGCGCTTCGTTTAACTGTAATCTAAAGTAATTCCTCCCCCTACTGGCCATTTGATTATATGTAAACAGTAAAGGCTGGACAGTCCCTGGCACCTTTTCAGAGGCTTTTGGTTTCCTCAATTATTTGTCATGTTCCAATGTCTTGACACCAGCATTTTAAATATATCTAAAGTCTGACTTGTCCTGTCAAAAGAGGTCAAATTTGTATTAATTAACAGTTCACCCAGGATATAACTGACCTACAAGAAGCACTTTTTGACAAAAATCATCCTGACTGGGCACCGTCTGTCAAATTGGGCCACGAGAAAATTACAGCACTTTCCCCTGCTACACATGCCAGGTATAAACGCGCCAGAAAAAGTTCATCCATCGCACCACTTGATCTCTACAGCATGGTGTCTGATATACCATCTCCAGAAGAGCCCACACCGGTCCTGGGAGCCACTGGGGAAGAAGAAGGAATGATTAAACCCAGGGACTGGCACTGCAACTCAGACTGATTAAGCTTGGGTAAATACATTTTGAAAAAAACAATTGAAAGGGCAAAGTATTATATTTATTACAGGTTTCCAATTTACCCAGTGAAAAACAAGTGCATGCTTCTTTAACTGTAAGCTGCAGAGATCACCTCACATAACAGACAGATTAACATTGTCTTCATATTACAGTTTTTTTCAAAGCTAAAACAAATTTTTCAAAGCAGGGCTTATTTTCTCAAAACACTAAACACCATACACACACAGTGCAAAACACCTCATATATACTGCAGACTGAAGCACTGCACCCAGAACTACAGAAACACTCACCTAAACCAAACTGTTGCACCAAATGGCACACACTTCATTCATAGTACAAGACATTTTGTAAAACCAACTCCACACCATCGTGCTCAAGCACACTGTTTTATGGCGTTTGATAGAGAATTCTGCAAATAAAGATTGTTTAAGTCTCCAAAATATGTGCAGAAACACAAATATACTGTTGTTATACTTTTACTTTTCAAAAAGTGGAAAGTTGAATTGCAAATTGGGTGCAGAGCTGAACATGTGTTTAGAGTTTTGGATATTTGAGCTGAGGTTTTGCTCTTTGAGTGTCAGTTTAAATAATGATGATTTTAGTGTCCACACCTTGTTTTGATTGTTACACTTACATTACATTGCATTTAGCTGACGCTTTTATCCAAAGCGACTTACAATAAGTGCGTTCGACCAATAAAATACAAACTCGAAGAAAACAGAATCATATAAGTACATCAGGCTTCATAGAGCAGAAACATTTCAAGTGCTACTCAACTGGCTATAGGTAAGCCAGTGCTTTATTAGTATCTAAGTGCTTTGTTAGTCATTCTATCGCTCGAAGTGGAGTCGAAAGAGATGAGTTTTCAGTCTGGAAGGTGTGTAAGCTTTCTGCTGTCCTGATGTCAATGGGGAGCTCATTCCACCATTTTGGAGCCAGGATAGCAAACCCACGTGTTTCTGCTGATGGGAACTTGGGTCCCCCTCGCAGCGAGGGTGCAGCGAGCCGTTTGGTTGATGCGGAGCGGAGTGCACGTGCTGGGGTGTACGGTTTAACCATGTCCTGGATGTAGGAAGGGCCAGATCCATTCGCAGCATGGTACGCAAGTACCAGTGTCTTGAAGTGGATTCTAGCAGTTACCGGAAGCCAGTGGAGGGAGCGGAGGAGCGGAGTGGTGTGGGAACATGTAGGAAGGTTGAAGACCAGACGAGCCGCTGCATTCTGGATGAGCTGCAGAGGTCGGATGGCACATACAGGTAGACCAGCCAGGAGGGAGTTGCAGTCAGTCTAGGCGTGAGATGACGAGAGTCTGGACCAGAACCTGCGTGGCTTTCTGGGTCAGCTGGGGACGCATCCTCCTGATGTTGTAAAGTGTGTATCTGCAGCAGCGGGTTGTAGCAGCGATGTTTGCAGTGAAGGACAGGTTGTTATCTAGGGTCACGCCCAGATTCCTTGCAGTCTGAGGCTGCGGCCACACGAGGACGAATTTGGTCGTTTGCGTTACTGTTTAGTGTCATATAGACCGTTCGGCCACACGAGGACGACCGAATACGGCACTAAACGACTGAGGAAACGATAACGGGTCCCAAGGTGGATAGAAAGGCATACGCAACTCTCTGGGGGGTCAAACGGCTCCGTGTGTGCGCCCTATCCGAACATTTTCAGATCACTGATAGTGATTGCGCAATAGCCCCACCTCTTCTGCTCACCTCCGCTTACCCCGCGCCATTGCTGAAGTGTTTCGCCACCAACAACAACAACAATGGCGGATCGCAGAGTTGCTATCGTGCTCCGGACGCTATTGACCATGCTACAGTTGTTTGTGCAACATCTACAGCAATAATGATGAGGCAATAGCCCCGCCTCTCCCCACCTCTGCTGCTCACCCCCGCGTCAAAGTTAACTGCACCCTGAATTCAGATTATTTATCTTTCTCTCGATATGGACCTAAACGCGAGAGAAGTGTAATCTGACAGGACGGAGACACGCAGCTCTGCTCACCTGCAGCTCCTCCCGCTGCAGCAAAACACACTTCAAGTCAGACCATCGCCCTTAGCTATTTAATGACCTCTCAAACTCCCTAAACTAGTTATAAATATGTTTATTTTTACTGTCGGCCGGGTCACTCATTACTGGATCAGCTGCTGCATGAGACAGACACTGACGCTGTCCGAAGAGAAGGAGGAAAAAGAGAGGCTCCGTGTATTTCATTATTATATTAGATAGAGTCGTTATTCATTTGTTTTAAAGCTCAATAAATAACAAAGAAGACCTTTGACCGGCACTTTTATCATTTTGTCCGGAAGATTTAAACTTTAATACACGTTGACTGGCGAAAAACTCTGCCCGGTTCCCTCGGCCCCCACCGCAGAGAATAAACAGAAGGGCAACCATGACAACCTTCTTCTTCGCTGCTTTTGTGGAGGAAGTTACAGCGCCACCTACAGGCTCCTGCATATGTACTGCAGCTTCTCCAGCGGTTGGAGCTAAACGGAGCGGTCTCGTGTGGACAGACACTATCCGGATAACTATTGCGTGTGGACGGAAGCTTGTTTGTGATTGCGTTTGCGTTAATCCTATGCGTTTAGCCGTTTTCGTCCTCGTGTGGCCGCAGCCTGAGTCGGGGAAACAACAGAGGTGCCGTGTACTTACATGTTCTTTATATAGATTTGATGTAAAAGAAACAAGTTCAATCAAATAAATATATACACTGTCATTCAGATTGATTAGTACTTCTGTTTCTTTTGATAGGGGACGCCTTTTCCTGGGTAACTGTCTTGGCAACCTTGCAGTTGCAGTTAGCTGTGCTGACTGCACCATCCTTCTTCATCAGTACCCACGGACAGGGCCGCCTTAATGCACGGGCTGACCTGGGCTGAAGCCCAGGGGCCTACGGAGATCAGGGGCCTATCATGATCAAATAAAAAATGTAAAAAAAAATGTATTAAAAAAAAAGTTTTTTATTTCGGATATTTTTACAAAACATTTAAATAAACAAAGTCTTGGCTTTCAGAATATGAAACTTTTATTTCCAAAATCACACGATAAATACATTTTTGAAGCTTGTAAAGGGAAGATGACAGCTCTCACTCGCCACTCACTCCTCCTCCCTCCGGCTGACATTATGAAGGTAGGCGTATAGTAATCATAGCTAACACGACAGGGTCCGTTACAGTGTGTTTTCATCTGGTTTCAAATAAACAAAGTCTTGGCTTTCAGAATATTAAAATTGCTTCGGCAAATTCAGATAAATACAACTTTGAAGCTTCGGCATAATGTAGTGGAAATATTTCATGTGCTACCTTATAATATCCTTCATATGCTTAAACCAAATGAATGTTATTTCCTCTTGTTGTGCTTTCACCATTATTGTTCCTCTTCCTCCTCTCCTTCCCCTCCTCAGTCAAGGCCAGAACTGCTTTGACTACTGGGATTCTCACACAGACACACATACATCCCTGCTCCGAGAACTGTTATGCTATCTCCTTCTGAAGGCCATAAGGCCAGATGGTGTCTCATAAACAGTTCTAACCGTGTGAATCCAGATTTATCATCTTCCCACTCTGTTCCCCATATAATCTCTGCTGTTTCATTTTGTTCTTCGCACTCTCTGGTAGACTTTTCATACTCTGCCAGACCTGTGACATATTTACCTTATTGTATCATGTATTTGAAGCTTCAAATAAATAACCAAAAGACAGCTTTTCTCGATTCACCATTTATTTGTTTTGATCACTCTGACTTGTACTCTCCGACTATGTTGGGTCCTAGATTTCCATAACAATAATTACAAGCGGAAAACGGAGTAACTTGACGTCACAGCAGGCACAACAACAGCCGGTGTTTCTCGTGAGTGTTTTCCCCGGGAAACAAACACAATACACACAAACGCAAAAATACACAAACACACACACTCGCAAGCTTCCCCGAGAAAAGTAATCCAAACGAAAATATCTTCCCTCCGTAGTATTTTGATAATTTGCTCCGCTAATCAATCAGATCGATGGATTCCAGAGATGACTCCGTAACAGTCAGTGGGCACCACTTAACAGCCAATCAGAATGAGAATATGTTTCACATGTGACTTATTCAAATTGCGAGTGATTGAGTGACAGATGAAGGTTGTTTAGGAGAAAAAGTTTGAGAAGAAAAAGTTTGAGAGTGGCGCTCGGGAAAGGAAATTGTTGAGGGAAAAGGAGTTTCGAGACCAGCAGCTATTACAAAACATGCCGAAGCTTACAGGTTATTTTAAACCTGTAGGCCAGGATGAGGAGGAAGGACAGATGAGTTCTGTTCAGCTCAGTAGGACGTCTGGTTCTGATAGCGATGGAGTAGCGGGAGAGGAAGAACAGACAGGAGGGACATTATCTGTTGGAGGAGATGAGAGGACGACGAGAACTTGCTACGTGGAGGGGAGCCAACGGCAACAGGACAGATACATGAGGGAGGCCCGATACGTCACTCATCTGGAGGAGAGGACCAGGCGCGCACAGAGCAGAGTGGAGAAGTGCGATCACAGAGCCTGCCGAGGCTATAAATGACTTTCATTTGTTGTTTAAATAGGGGGCCTACAAAACTTATCAGCCCCAGGGCCTGATGGCAGGTTAAGGCGGGCCTGCCCACGGACATGTTGGCGGCAGCCCAATACTCTGAGAATGCAATACCTGAAAAATAAAATACAAATATATCATTGGATTGTTGACTATTTCGAACCACCTTGTCATATGCTAGGTAGCACGTAACAGAAGCTGACAACCAAGAATAGGTTCACAACTTTTGGAATTTAAATATATTGCACTATATAATAAAGCTTTATTTATAAAGCCCTTTTCATAAAGCACGTGTAGCTCAAAGTGCGTTACAATCACAAGTTAAAAATAAACCACGAGAAATTCCCCTCAGATCAGATGTTAAGACCTTTACAGGTACATAGCAACAACATATATATACATATAACATTTTAAAAGGTTAAGAGACACGGCGAGGTAAAAGGTATGATAATAAAAATACATAATAAGACACAAGACTAAGTTAATTGATGCAACAATATAAAACCCTATAAAATAAAGTAAACATAATAGATACAACAAAAATAAAAGCTGGTGTTTAAAAATGTCCACTGAGTTGGCCTCTGATATTTCTTGGTAGCGTAGTGGATAAAAGCAGCCTCACCCATTTTATTTTGAGGGACTTTAGGGATATTTAAAAAGCCAGCTGAAGAGGACCTCACGAAATATTTACTCACTTTTCCAGCTATTACAGCCACATCTCCTTGATATGCAACGCAAACGTCGCGGATCCACCCGGATGTGAACTCTTTATGTGCCTAGAGTCCTTTGTACGCCTTCATTTCCTCCATGGTGTACAATGGAATTCTTTCACACACACATACGGGTTTTGGGCCGAGGGCGACACCGTACTTCCGGTATGCGCCATTTCACGCGAGGTGCAAGCAGAATATCATAGTCTATTGCCTTAATCAATATAGTCAACTCTAAAATACCACATATATGCAACGGCATGATAATATTATTGTGACAAGTGGGGTATTCACCTGGTGTTTCCAGAAGATAGACGTAGATGCAGCCAAAATCAACCGAAGGCCACTTTCGAGAGTCGTTTTTCCATACATCTGCATCTGTCTGTAAGGGCAATCGGACAACCCACACAGCTCTAGTTTACGCTGGTAACGACCTCGAGCACACCCCTCAAGTCCAGAGATGTAATCCGAAGACATGCAGCGATTTCTTCGGTCGTTAATTCAGAAAAAAAACCTAGTGCGCTCTGCTCTGCTAGCTAGCTGTTTATATTAGCACCTCCATGATATTAGCACCTCCAGGAAAATGGCGTATTTATAGATATATGGCACGCGTTGCATTGTGGGTAGCTCGTGACGTCACTGTGTGTGAAAGAATAGGCGAAAAAACTAGGTAGTTCACGATATCACAGTAAGAAAGTGAAGGCCATGAATTTATATCGGTGCTGCTGTAATCCTTAACAGGAATCAAATAAGGGTCCACCGAACCAATCGACGTACATTTTTCTCTGTAAACGGTCTTATCCTCCGGGTATAGTGATTCGTAGTAGCCTTTCATTTTCGCCATCTTTGAACGCTCCCCGCCAGTAGAGCAGTAGAGTGGTACTCCAAGATGTCTGACGCGAAATCCTGTGACGTCATTAGGAAGCCTCTATATATATCTATGGTTGTGATATGGCGCTAGTTGTGCTCACACTATGGATGTATAATAAGAACTGGATACAGCGTGGGACGCGGGGCCTCATTCATTCCTATGAGAGCTGCTCATTGGCTTATGATGATAAAATGGTCCAATTTTTGAGAGAGCGAAACGTCACAGATTACCCGACATGCCTGAGAAGTACCCGTATGTGCACTCAGAAGCCTCATCCCAATACCCCTCCTCGACTCCTCCTTCCCCTCACTCGCGTCCCTTCCTTGCATCTTAGCTCCGCCTCCGTAAGATGCGAGCGAGGGACACGAGGAGGTGACGCGAGGACAGAGGAGTCCTCAGGTATTAATTGGGACGTCCTCGTTCACTCAAAAGTCACTGTTAAACGACGTCGGTTAATGATGACATGTGCACAGCTGTACCCCCTCTCATCGGGCTTAACTGAATAACCCCTTAGAACCGGCCCATTTCTGGTTAAATATTTATTTAAATGAATCTTTCTCTTGTTAGTCAAGGAATTCAATGATGGTTGGTCCTGCTTTTGTGTTCGGTTTTGGTGTAAAATGTAGCCTACATTTAAATAAAAATATAATTATAGTAATGTGAAAGCCTTTTAGAAATGAATTGCACATAATAATTCCCACGGAGCTGTGAGCACTTATACATTTATGTGACGCTTTTCCACTCATTTTCCAGTTGTCGGTTTTCCTCTGTTGAAATGGACCAGCTGTGAAGGTGGGGGCGGGGCTTTTATACGCCAGTAGTGAAAACACTTCCGCGTAGTCTGCTCGCGTGTATCCTCCCTTTCGTCTCCTCCCTCACCCCTCCTCGACTCCTCTGTGTGCATTTCAGCTATTGGGATGTCCTTCAAAATGGCGTGTCTTAATTGATTTCCGGGTCAAGTTCCGGAGGAGGGGAAGAGAGGAGTCGAGGAGGGGTATAGGGATGAGGCAATAGAGCAGGGGTACTCAAATACAAATCTTAAAGGTCCAAAATAAATGTTTCAAAGGTCCGTTTATTACGGTCATTCAAACTTTTAAACAATTGCAACAAGATTCTTAACACGAGGTTGCAAAAACAAAAATAATCTGTATGTAGCAGTTTTCATTGTTATTGTGTCTGTGCTCGACCCCTCTGAGTCGCAGTGTAAGAGCTGCAGTTATGAATAAAGGCAGCTGCACCCTCTTTCATTCAGCATTCCCATTATTGCTTTATAAATGTCTTGCCCCCTTGTGTGTCCACTGAGGTTCCTCAGGCCCAACACATCTTCAACAAACTCCCCCTTTGCCTCATCATAAAAACTCACAAACACCAGCAACTGAGCATTGTCAGCGGTGTCAGTGGACTCACCCACAGCTAAGGAAATGCACTGTGCATTTTTTATTCCATCACAAAGCTGATGAATCAAATCACCAGCCAGTATTTATGTTCTTCTGGTTGCTGTGGAATCTGAGAGGGGATTTGCTTGATTGTACCTGTTATTTCCTCTTTTTGTTTGCCTTCAACATGGTCTCCATCTCACAGTCATGCATTCTTTTACACTTCAGTTATTATCCAGTGGAAAGTCCTTACCTACTGGCCTACTTAAATCAAAGTGGTTACTTTTTTTTGGCTGGGCAGTGTAGTTTTACACACCGTCTTATTTGACTTTCTCAGGACTTAAAACTGTTTTTTGGGGGCAGACCCCCTCAAAGAAAAAAATATATTTACACACGTAAGGTCATCATCTTAATAGTTTTGTATGCTCATCCGTGAGCAGAGCATCAAGTTGACATGTCTAACTGAAATCGCATTTCATATGTGTGTGAGTGCGTTTCACATGTGTATTAGAGCATTTCATATGTGTGTGTGAGTGCGTTTCACATGTGTGTGTGTGAGTGCATTTCATATGTGTGTCTGAACGGTATTTCTGAATAATGTCCCGTACGGCCCCTCATAGCAGTCCCTCCCCTCTCAAGCACGCTCTAAGTCCCTCCCCTCTCTCATGCACGCGCTAGCTGCCAGAGCATGTGAAAAAACAAGAAGCATGGCTGCAAGTGGGAGTGCAACTGCCGCTGCGCCTCGGCTTGTTGACAAAAAAGACGCCAGAAGCTTTTTAGTATTTTAGCTATATCTCTGACGGTGAGGGCAAGCCTACGGACACCACAAGGCTTGTCTGTGAGATATGTTTTAGATCCCTGCAAACCAAGGGAGCCAACACATCAAACTTGGCTAAGCACCTCGCCAACCGGCATCCAGAGCTGTTTAAAGAATGTAAATACAGACAGGTTAGCGAATGTGATAGATAACATAATTACATCATGCTCAAGTCATGTCCTCACATCTAAGTCAAACAAGTATAATTTACTTTGTGACAAACGAACGTTTTCGTAGTTTGACGAGGCAATTAATGGCAATGATAACTGTCTAATATGGCTATCTTTTTAGCTAACTTACCAATGTGGCTAACATCTGCAATGTACATTTTGTCAATAATTATTTATATTACTGTACTATTACATGTTAATAAAATATAAAGTTAACTATCAAAGAAATCACATAAACTCAAGTATAAAGAAGAGACCATGTTGTAAGAAAACACTTAAAAGTCCCATGTCATGCTTTTCCGGTTATTACCCGTCCCCTTTTGTGTTATGGACGTTTTTATGCATGTAAACCGTGTGCAGAGTCAAAACACCCTGCCGCGAGTAAAACTCTAACACAGAAAAGACCTCCCCAAAACGCCTCGTTGAAGATACGTCATTGTCCATTGTTTACTTCCTGGGTATTGTGACGTAGGAATGGCCAGTAGCCGCGCCCAGAGCTATGACACGATACGGTCATGCGTTACCCGGAACCAAATGGACAATCCATGGAGCCATTATGTTACGTCCGCGGAGCCGTTACGTTAAGCCCCCGCTGATTGGTCCAAATTGACCAATCCACGGACTTCCTCACACACACACTCAGTGCAGGCAGCTCTGCTGATTTCTCCTCCCTGGCTGCAGGCTGATAACAGACAGTTGGGATCGCGGCGAAATTCTCTCTGCAGACCCATTCTCACAGCGTTTATCAACCTTTTTCTTACTCAATATCAAGCCACACTTATTGTTTTTACTTCGGCTGTGACTTTGTGTGTGCTCAGGGTGAGTTTGGCTGTGTATCACTAAACAAGGAAACCACACATCCACGCAGCTCAGCGCGATTCACAACGTCCCGACCAATCAGAGCACACTGTGCTCACAGGGAGGGTGGGGGCTGGAGCTATTAGAGCTACAACGAGCCGTTAAAGGCAGAGAGTGAAATTCAGTGAATACACGTAGTTTACAGAGATGCTGTTTGAGAAACCAATGTGAGTTTGGAAAATTGCACAATTTAAATCTATTTTAGTATACCTCAACAATGGATTTATGATCAGTGGAAATGGCCATGACATGGGACCTTTAACAGATAAACTACAATTTTATTGATCATGAAAATAATAAAAGAAAATAATCGGAATCGCAATTCTTGACTTGGTATCGGTATCGAAACCAAAATGTTGGTATCGTGACAACACTAATCTGAACAGGACATCGCACGCTCACTGCTTGATAGCGGGCGAAAGTCCGTTTACGCCGGTTGTTAAACAACATCGTTATGGGGAAATGCAAGTTTGTGTCCAAATGGTTGGAAGATAAGGAGCAAGGACAATCAATACTGTATATAGGAAATGTGAGGTAGAGTGTGTCGCCAATGTAACTGGTTAAAACTCAAAGTGGCGATGAGGTCTTAAAATGCATTACATTTGACTTCAGGATTGCTGCATATACCCTGATATTGATTCTGACTTTTCTACATCCAACTCACAGGTTTATCATTGCTTTGAGAAAAAAGATTATTAATGTTCCCCTTTTTAGAAGTGTAGTTATGTTCATTTGTTCTGGGAATGTCGAGCCTGAGACCTGGAAAACGGGCTCGGGGCTTAACAGGTTAAACCATTAAAAAAAAATATATATATATATATATATATGAAATGCATCAAATATATTATATCATCAACATTTCCATCAATATTTTAAACACACATTTTAAACGCAGATCAATGTTGATTGTGAATGTTAGATAACACTTTGAACACAAATCCTAATGTGTCTTTTCCAAATGAGTACGAAAGTGTAAGTGTTTTTCTCTGATATATTGCAATGTTGTTATATAGGTATATATTTTTGCTTTCTTGTTGCATTGTTGTAAAGATTAGGGCTGCTCAACTAAATATTTTAGTTACGACCAATAGTTGTCAATTCAGGCTATGCAGGTAGTAATACCTAATGCGTGTCGGAGCGAGCAGCAAGGACACAGACTGAACATTTAGATCATTTCTTTTCTCAAAACAGACATAGAAACAGAACTTATGTCATCACACACACAACTTATGAACGGGTAACTAATATGTAACACTAACGAAAATACCTAAACAAATGCTAATTTGAAAAATGTAATGGAAAATACAACATTTAGATACAACAAATATATAATTAAAAATACTGCATGTGGGTGCACACTTACATTCTCTGTCTTACTGTTACATAAATCCCATGAATGTATGAGATTAAGTTAGCTTCATTATATCTTAGGCTGCGGCCACACGAGGACGAAAACGGTCGTTTGCGTTACTGTTTAGTGTCATATAGACCGTTCGGCCACACGAGGACGACCGAATACGGCACTAAACGACTGAGGAAACCATAACGGCATACGCAACTCTCTGGGGGGTCCAACGGGTCCGTGTGTACGCCCTATACGATCATTTTCTGATAATGATGAGGCAAAGCCCCGCCTCTCCCCACCTCTGCTGCTCACCCCCACGTCAAAGTAAATTGCACCCTGAATTCAGATTATTTATCTTTCTCTCGATATGGACCTAAACGCGAGTGAAGTCTAATCTGACAGGACGGAGACACGCAGCTCTGCTCCCCTGCAGCTCCTCCCGCTGCAGCAAAACACACACTTCATGTCAGATCATCGCCCTTAGCTATTTTAATTACCTCTCAAACTACCTAAACTAGTTATAAATATGTTTATTGTTACTGTCGGCCGGGTCACTCATTACTGGATCAGCTGCTGCATGAGACAGACACTGACGCTGTCCGAAGAGAAGGAGGAAAAAGAGAGGCTCCGTGTATGTTATTATTATATTATATAGAGTCGTTATTCATTTGTTTTAAAGCTCAATAAATAACAAAGAAGACCTTTGACCGGCACTTTTGTCATTTTGTCCGGAAGATTTAAACTTTAATACACGTTGACTTGACTGGCGAAAAACTCTGCCCGGTTCCCTCGGCCCCCACCGCGGAGAATAAACAGAAGGGCAACCATGACAACCTTCTTCTTCGCTGCTTTTGTGGAGGAAGTTACAGCGCCACGTACAGGCTCCTGCATATGTACTGCAGCTTCTCCAGCGGTTGGAGCTAAACGGAGCGGTCTCGTGTGGGCAGACACTATCCGGATAACTATTGCGTGTGGACGGAAGCTTGTTTGTGATTGCGTTTGCGTTAATCCTATGCGTTTAGCCGTTGTCGTCCTCGTGCGGCCGCAGCCTCAATGATTAAGTGAATAATAAAGTTTCTATCGGGTCACTATCAGCCTGTCACTCATTATTTTTATTTTCAGGGCGGGGTTTAGAGGAACAGGGAGGAGACGGTGATCGCGGAAGCTTTTTTCCTCCTGCCTTCACAAACTTTACACACGTATATATCGTCTGAAAATGTCTAGAGGACATTCATACTCTGCAATCCAAGACTTAATTAAATCCACCAAAAACCTGACATGATTGTAACGCGATTATTTTTGAAAAACATAAATCCCTGTGTCTCTGAGCCGCAGCGACACGGAGTGATTCAGAGCGGGTCCTTCTGCTGTTGGTTCTGGACTGGTGTTCTTGTGGACTGCTCCGTGTTTGGGGTTGCTGTGCTGCTGTCACGTCTGTTCCCTGATCTCTGCGTCACCGACCGATTTAATATTAAAGTGACAGAAAAAAAAACGTTATAGTAAAGCCGCGGCCGGAAAATCAGGAAGCAACGTTGCTATAATCGATTATCTTCCGTCACTGCATCGATACCGAATCGTCCAGGTCCGCATCGCAATGCATCGTAGAAACGATTATTTTCAACACCCCTACTATCTAGCGCCACTTGTTTTGATGTACGTTTTTGTTGATAACGTCGCGAGTTTGTATCTTACAGTGTTGAGGTGAGCACCGTTAGATTCTGTGTCTTTACGATCATAAACGATGTGCAGCTAGGATAAGTAATAAGGGAGCTAGGAGTGATTTTCGGTGCAATAATAGGTTAGCATTTTTCGCTCGGGGCTAAGTCAGAGGCTCACAGTTAGCATTGTGTGTTTTTTTTTAAAAAATAAATGAAAAAGATCAGTTAAATTAGTTTTTTTCCCGTTATATGGGTATACAAATATTCATAGTTTAATAAATATTAAGGTTCCTTAGACATTGTTTCCTGCAAATGACGCGATTTCGGCCCCGGAACCCGGGTTACAGTTGTATTTGGATGGAATGAATACCTATAGTGATAATTCAAAGTAATAAAATGATTTTTACAGTGAAAAAGGTCAAATGGATCTGATGGTTCCCAAATTACCCAGAGGTGAGTCCGCCTGGACTTTATTTTTTTAAACTTCTTCCTGACGATCCGAACATAGTCCGAACTCAAATACTCCGCCATGTTTTCGTCGTGTGTTTACAAAGTGAACGCATAGATGACGTCACAACCTAGTTTTTCGGATCATGTGACAACTGAAAATTGCCAAAATGGCAGCTGCCTGACGGAATATACAGGTTTTGATAAAAAAAGAGCTATAAAATTATTATTTACCGGGGAATATCGCTGATTTCTTCAGGGTATGGTTTAAACATAATGTTTCACTAAATATTAACTATCTAATGACTGGAGCCTTCCTTTAATATTGCAAGTCCTAAAAAAACAAACAAATAAAAATAAATCGCACGTCCACGCGATGTGAATATCGCGCATGCGCATATCGCGATTATCATCATGACACGATATATCGTGCAGCCCTAGTCCAAATGGTTGGAAGATAAGGAGGAAGGACAATCAATACTGTATATAGTAAATGTGAGGTAAAGTATGTCGCCAATGTAACCGGTTAAAACTTGAAGTGGCGATGAGGTCTTAAAATGTATGGAAAGGGTCTTAAAAGGTATTACATTTGACTTGAGGATTCCTGCATATACCCTGTATAATTAGTTTATTCTACTAATCGCCTGAATTGAAGACATTTGGTCGACTAACAATCGACTAACAATCTTTAGTCAAGGC
The DNA here is from genome assembly GCA_036324585.1 of Champsocephalus esox. Lineage (NCBI taxonomy): Eukaryota > Metazoa > Chordata > Actinopteri > Perciformes > Channichthyidae > Champsocephalus > Champsocephalus esox. The sequence goes on from CM070481.1 coordinate 4,639,103, forward strand.
AACACACAGATAGTGTCAAAAAGGACTGCGTTGGCCGGGAATCGAACCCGGGTCAACTGCTTGGAAGGCAGCTATGCTCACCACTATACCACCAACGCTCGACAGATGAGAAATTGCGCAATGTCGAATAGTCAGTGTGCGAAAAAGCACACGTCCGATCGTCCAGGACATGTTATTTACAATATCAGACAAGTACATATTTCCATTGACGTGTCCGACGAACAAGTGACATTTTTCGCCCATATTTATTGACAAATTATTGATAAATTCAGCTTACCAATATGGAGGACGGAACATGACATAAGTATAAATAAATGTGTAAATAAATGTATGAAGAAATACAGGAATAAATAAATACAGGAATAAATAAAAGAGGAAATAAATACGGAAATAAATAAATGTGGAAATAAATACACAAATAAATAAATAAAAGAATAAATAAATGCATAAATAAATATGGGAATAAATATGTAAAAAATGTAAAAATAAAAGTCGAAAATAAAACAGAACACACGTTATTATGGTAACACTTTATATTAAGGTACACAAATTAACCATCAACTAGTTGTTAATTAGCATACATATTAGCAGTACATTGGCTCTTTATTAGTCATTATAAAACACTTATTAATGCCTTATTCTACATGACCATATTCTAAGTAATAAGCCATTAATTGAGAGTTTTTCCTCAATAACGCTCTAATTAGTGCTTATTTATTGCAAGTAAGGAAATTGTTGTACAGTTTTGGTCTTAATATGCTCTGCTCAATATGGGCCTAATAAGGCAGTAGTACCACAAGAATAGTAATTCTCCCATAATAACACTTAACAAATATAGGGTTGGGTATCGTTTGAATTTCCACGATTCTGATTCTGATTCCGATTCTACTTTTCGATTCCGGTTCTTAACGGTTCTCAATTCCGATTCTTTGAGGGGCAGGGTAAAAAAATTATACATGCTTCTTCCACCAAAAAAATTACATTTATTCGAGAAACTTTCACACAGGTTGGTTTACAGTAATATTCACATTAATCAGTCTGTTTATATTCACTGCTATGTAACTGTAACCCGAGAACCACTGAAGCTACATCAGTGCAACAGTCCAACTTTTAAAGGAACATTTAAAAACAGTTCTTGTTGAGAAAAACAAGCATATCTGCCTTCTCAGGCATACCGGGAAGAAAGGTTTGAACATTTTAAAGTAAAATGCTTCAATCTGGTGCATTTTAAGCAGAATTACTAGAGACTAGATCACTAGTACAACTCTAAACACACATATGAAAAAGATTGGTTTACATTTGAATAATTAAATAAGTATGTGAACATAACCAATAACCTACCATAGCCAATAACAAATACATGTAACGTATTTTATTTTTGTTCATTCATATCTTATTTTACTATTTTATTTATGCATATTTTTTTATCTCTCCAGTTTAAAACGATATGTCTGGTTTACTGTCCTATAGTAGGCTATACATTGTAATGATTTCAAACCTGTTTTATCCCAATAATTATAAAGGAGTGCCTTGGAAATACGTGTTTACATAAATTGTGATCAAAACGTTTGAGACCTACAGAGATAACTTAGATTAAAGTGAACTATCTAAACACTCCTTTACCTCACTGAGCTGAAGTTATCAGCCTCTCAGTCTGACTGGAGAGGACTCTCCCTCCACATCATTGGAGAAACATCTGCTTCTAATATCCGTTAGAGCAGCTAGCACCAGATGCTAATAACAACTAGAGATGGGCGAGTCATGATTCATCCGGATCATTAACCCGGATCCTAGTAATGAGCCGGTCGTGACGAGTCTCCCTCTCGATTAACCCGAGTCCTTTGAGTCCTACACCTGATGTGACGTAACAATTAAAACTATAAATTGCGTCACTCTTTACTCTCTTTATAACGTGTACAATCACATTACAACGTTGTTGTATCCAGAGATCCAGCAGACTCGTCGCCATGCACGAATCAACAGCAAATCCAGCCCCTCCTCCGGCTCCCGCGAGAGTCCCGTGAGCCGTGAGTGAGCCGTGAGTCGTTGGACTCGCGGGAGCCGTGAGTGAGCCGTGAGCCGTGAGTGAGCCGTGAGTCCGCAAATCTCTGAGTCTGCTGCGACTCGTCGAGGGAGCCGTGGGACTCGCGGGAGCCGTGCGAGCCGGAGGAGGGGCTGAGTCTTGCATGGGGACGAGTCTGCTGGATCTCTGGATCTGCTGCCTGCTATATGTTACGGCTCTGAGTCCTCGTAGGCTACTGGTCTCTCTCGATCATTGACCTGGATTCACGGATCCCGCGATTTTTCCGGCTCTAAATTAAGTTTCAGTGTAGACTTCTAACAAAATGGTCATGTTGTGCAACAGTCTCCTGTAATAATATCTGCATTTCCAATAAGGATCTTACTTGGAAACTCGTTTATTTTGAACATGGCACACAAAAAGAAACAAATGATAGAAAATTGCAAAACAGTTAGAATATATAAAATGTAATTATACAATATATTATTATTATTATTATTATTATTATTACTATTATTATTAAATGAAAACACAATTGTGCAAAATTAGCTTAAGTACAGGAACATAAATAACTATATACATATAATGCAAAACACTTATTTTTTAAAATGCACACACACACACACACACACATGTTTTATTAAAGCAAAAGACACTGTGTAGCGGAGGTTAATGTAACGTTAGTTTAATATGCTGGTTAAATGCAACAACTTTTCGGTTTCACCGGTAGGATTTCTACGGTCTTGGTCATGCTGACTCATATGACTCAAATGACTCAAATGACTCGTATGATCCGGATCTCTTCAATGATTGACTCAGAAGACTCCGAGTCCATAACATGATCCGGATTTGCCATCTCTAATAACAACAGCGCTGGTACCGGTGCACCGTCCCTTTCTCCCTCGCTCGCCCCCACGCTCACTCGCACTTTGGCTATCAGCTGCGGGTGCCAGATAAGCCAACATCCCCCATTTTCATCACTTACAGCGACCATCGTACAGGGCAAATGAAAAGTGTAACCGGGATGAAAAGGGTGTTACATTTACTTAATTATGAATGTTGTTACATCAAGGCCGGAAATTAGGATGAGCAGAGCACCAACGGTCATCCATCCATCCATCCATCTTCTCCCGCTTATCCGTGGTCGGGTCGCGGGGGTAGCAGTTCCAGCAGAGAGCCCCAAACTTTCTTTTCCCTGGCAACATCAACCAGCTCTGACTGGGGGATCCCAAGGCGCTCCCAGGCCAGCGAAGAGATATAATCCCTCCACCTGGTCCTAGGTCTACCCCTTGGTCTCTTCCCAGCTGGACGTGCCTGGAACACCTCCCTAGGGAGGCGCCCAGGTGGCATCCTAACTACGTGCCCGAACCACCTCAACTGGCTTCTTTCGACGCGAAGGAGGAGCGGCTCAACTCCGAGTCCCTCCCTGATGACCGAACTTCTCACCTTATCTCTAAGGGAGACACCAGCCACCCGGCGGAGGAAACCCATCTCGGCCGCTTGTATCCGCGATCTCGTTCTTTCGGTCATGACCCATCCTTCATGACCATAGATGAGGGTAGGAACGAAAATGGCCCGGTAGACAGAGAGCTTTGCCTTCCGGCTCAGCTCCCTTTTCGTCACAACGGTGCGGTAAAGCGACTGCAATACCGCTCCCGCTGCTCCGATTCTCCGGCCCATCTCACGCTCCATTGATCCCTCACTCGAGAACAAGACCCCGAGATACTTGAACTCCTTCACTTGGGGTAAGGACTCATTCCCTACTTGGAGTGGACAATCCATCGGTTTCCTGCTGAGAACCATGGCCTCAGATTTGGAGGTGCTGATCCTCATCCCAGCCGCTTCACACTCGGTTGCGAACCGATCCAGTGAGTGCTGAAGGTCGCAGACCGATGAAGCCATCAGAACCACATCATCTGCAAAAAGCAGTGGTGCAATCCTTAGTCCACCGAACTGCAGACCCCCCCCCCACGACTACGCCTCGAAATCCGATCCATGTATATTACAAACAGGATTGGTGACAAAGCGCAGCCCTGGCGGAGGCCAACCCTCACCGGAAATGGGTCCGACTTACTGCCGAGGACCCGGACACAGCTCTCGCTTTGGGAGTACAGAGATTGGATGGCCCTGAGTAGAGACCCCCTCACCCCATACTCCCGCAGCACCTCCCACAGTACCTCCCGGGGAACCCGGTCATACGCCTTCTCCAAGTCTACAAAACACATGTAGACCGGATAAGCGTACTCCCAGACCCCCTCCAGGATCCTTGCGAGAGTAAAAAGCTGATCCGTCGTTCCACGACCAGGACGGAATCCGCATTGTTCCTCCTCAATCTGAGGTTCGACAATCGGCCTGACCCTCCTTTCGAGTACCTTGGAGTAAACTTTCCCGGGGAGGCTGAGTAGTGTGATGCCTCTGTAATTGGCACACACCCTCTGATCCCCCTTTTTGAAAAGGGGGACCACCACCCCGGTCTGCCACTCCTTCGGTACCGTTTCCGACTTCCACGCAACGTTGATGAGACGTGTCAACCATGACAGTCCCTCAACACCCAGAGCCTTCAGCATTTCCGGGCGGATCTCATCCACCCCCGGGGCTTTGCCACTGTGGAGTTGTTTGACGACCCCAGTGACCTCCCCCCGGGAGATTGGCGTTGATCCCCCGTCATACTCCAGCTCTGCCTCTAACATAGAGGGCGGAGTTGTCGGGTTCAGGAGTTCCTCAAAGTGTTCCTTCCAACGCCCTAACACTCCATCAGTTGAGGTCAACAACGTCCCATCCTTACTGTACACAGCTTGGATGGTTCCCTGCTTCCCCCTCCTGAGGTGTCGGACAGTTTTCCAGAACAACTTTGGTGCCGCCCGAAAGTCCTTCTCCATGTCTTCTCCGAACTTCTCCCACACCCGCTGCTTTGCCTCGGCCACGGATGAGGCTGCTGCCCTTCGGGCCTGTCGGTACCTTGCAACTGCCTCGGGAGTCCCCCGGGATAACAAATCCCTGAAGGCCTCCTTCTTCAGTCGGACGGCTTCCCTGACCACCGGTGTCCACCAGGAGGTTCGAGGGTTACCGCCCCTTGAGGCACCTAGGACCTTGAGACCACAGCTCCCCGCCGCGGCTTCGGCAATAGAGGCTTTGAACACCGACCACTCTGGTTCAATGTCCCCAACCTCCACAGGAATGCCCGAAAAGCTCCGCCGGAGGTGTGAGTTGAAGGCCTCCTGAACTTGGGCCTCCTCCAGACGTTCCCAGTTCACCCGAACTACACGTTTGGGCTTACCAGGTCTATCCAGAGGCTTCCCCCGCCACTCGACCCAACTCACCACCAGATGGTGATCAGTTGACAACTCCGCCCCTCTCTTTACCCGAGTGTCCAAAACATACGGCCTCAGGTCCGATGATACGATAACGAAATCGATCATGGACCTTCTGCCTAGGGTGCTCTGGTACCACGTACACTTATGAGCATCCTTATGTTCGAACATGGTGTTTGTTATGGCCAATCCATGACTAGCACAGAAGTCCAGTAACAAACCACCACTCCGGTTCAGATCAGGGGGGCCGTTCCTCCCAATCACGCCCCTCCAAGTGTCTCCATCATTGCCCACATGTGCGTTGAAGTCTCCCAGCAAGACTAAGGAGTCCCCTTCAGGAGCCCCATACAGGACTCTTTCCAGGGTCTCCAAGAAGGCCGAATACTCTGAACTGCTGTTGGGTGCATAAGCACACACAACAGTCAGAGTTTTCCCCCCCATAACCCGCAGGCGTAGGGAGGCGACCCTCTCGTCCACTGGGGTAAACTCCAACAACGAAGCACCTAACCGGGGACTTGTGAGTATCCCCACACCCGCCCGGCGCCTCACACCGTGAGCAACTCCGGAGAAGAATAGAGTCCAACCCCTATCCAGAAGTAAGGTTCCAGAGCCGACGCTGTGCGTAGAGGTGAGCCCAACCAGATCCAACTGGTACCGCTCCACCTCCCGCACAAGCTCCGGCTCCTTCCCCCCCAGAGAGGTGACGTTCCACGTCCCCAAAGCCAGCTTCTGCCGCCCGGGTCTGGTCCGTCGAGACCCTCCGCTTTCACTGCCACCCTTCTGGCAGCGCACCCGACCCCATCGATGTTTCCCGTAGGTGGTGGGCCCGCGGGACGGAGAAGCGGAGGTGTTGCCCACGTTGCCTTTTCGGGCTGGGCCCGGCCGGGCTCCGTGGCAAGCCCGGCCACCAGACGCTCGCCGACGAGTCCTCCTTCTGGGCCTGGCTCCAGAAGGGGACCCCGGGCTTCCTCCGGGCCGGGTATCCTCACTTCTTGTTCTTGTTTCTTTCATGAGGTCTTTTGAACCAATCTTAGTCTGGCCCCTTGCCTGAGACCAATTTGCCATGGGAGACCCTACCAGGAACACAAGGTTCCAGACAACACAGCCCCCAGGTTCATCAGGGCACACAAACCTCTCTACCACGGTAAGGTGCTGGTTCTTCAGAGAGGCGGTCAAAACATTTTTTTTTCTCCCAGAGCTGTCAGCGCGGCGCCTCCACAGATCTGGCGCCCTAGGCGAACATCTATAACACCAGTGCGACGGGGGTGTCGGCATAGATATATAAACACTAGATGGCTCATGGGAGATTTTCCAGCGTAGCTGACCGGCCGCCATCTTGCTACAGTCAACAGTTACTCTGATTCTGTCTGATTCTTATTCTTATTCTCTATTTTATGGTAGCTGTTGTAAGGTGAGTGATCTGCACAAAAATACTCTTAACTCGCTGAAATCTTGACTGATTTACAAACGGTTTGGTTTATTATAAACATTATTAGCATGGCTATGATACAGGATGCTTGGACATGTTGAAATTGCAGCTTTTCTTTGTGTATGTGGTTGTATTTATTAGCTGGCTAATAACAAGAGGCTGTGAGTGAGACCTAGTATTACAAAGTTCACCCAGACACTTTAAACCAGTGGGAGAAGCAGAACTGCTCTTTCTTTTCAACATAACTTAAGTTACACATGATTTCTTCCAAGTGGTTTGGCTTGCTAAAAACATCTTGCATTATGATACAGGAATTTGCTGGCTTTGTGTTTACAGAAGTACCTGACTATGCCGGACTTTTGTGCAGCCTACGGATGCTCCAATCGCCGCTGTCTGCAAACAAGAACCCGTGGGATCACCACATATGTTTGTTTGCTCAGTCTAATAAACCCATAACATGGTTGTGAAAGAATACCAAAGCTGAGGCTGGACGATGATTGATTGTTGGTGTGCCATGTGTCACCGTGTGTCTTATTGGTTTTGTGTTATACTGTATTTTATTGTGTGCAGCTGGTCCTTATCTCCAAGACACATTTAAAACAAATAACCTTGAACCTTGAAGCCCCATCTCTCCCCACCTGCTCCTGCTTCCTACATCCCCTCCACACCACACCAAGTTGTTCTTCTTAATAATAATAATACATTTATGTTGGGGGGGCCGCCTTTCATAACACCCAAGGACACCTTACAGGGGCATAGGGGCAATATAGGGAACCATGTAAACAATGGATTTTGTGATATATCAGCCGGGGTGAGACAAGACAAACCACAAATGGACTACAGAAGGACACATGGTACAGTTTATATTATTCTTGGTCTTTTTTCAATAACATATTTCAAAGGTTCTGAATTTGTTTACAAATCTAGAAACTAAATACAAAACTAGGATGATATGAAGATCTCATGTCAAAAATAATTGTGATAAATTAGACAGAACTGGCCTGTCTGTGAGCACATTTTATGTTGGTTTGGTTCTTCTGATAAAGGTGTGAATATCTAAATAATATACCAACATATGCTATTGTCATTAGTTGTGTCCCTGTTCTTCAAGCTACGGCATTGCTAAATTAACAACTCTTGGCTTACAGAGTGGTAACATGAGACCGATTTTTATATATAAAATATAAATGTATTTTAATTTTATAATTTATTTAAAATATTAACAATATAATAAAATAAATGGAAATATATACACCGGCAAATATTTATTATAAATACCTTGTGTGTGTGTGTATAGCTATTGCTTTATCTCATTAATGTTATTTTCATATGAAAGTCCATGATTATAAGTATGCAGTATGGGTGTCGGTACCAGATGTGTTCGGGTGTATTTCCGTCGCATCCGTCATATACTCTCCTCCATAGATATATATAAACACTAGATGACTCACCCGCGCTGCTGGCCAACGGAGACCGACGTTGCCACTTGGCCGCCATCTTGCTACAGGCAGTGCTCTCATTCATAACATTATGGTTTACTATTTAAATAACCATAGCTTGCTCAATTTTCAACCAATTTTCAAACGGTTTGGTTTTTTATAAACATCAAAGATGTAGTTATGATACTGCATACTCATAATCATGGACTTTCATATGAAAGTGAATCTCCCATGAGCCATCTAGAGTTTATATATATATCTATGCTCTCCTCCCTCTGCTCCCAGCGCTCTGCTGCCACACACCGGCTGTCTGCGGAAGTGCAGCTGGAGGAACTCGGGACAGTTTGTTATGTGTGGGGTGCTATGGTGGGGTCCCATGTACTTGTGCACATAAATAATGTTTCTAATTATTTACAATTAGCAAATATATATATTCTGCGTTACTTTTAGCCAACACTTTTATAAGGCCACTAGATTAGATAATTACGAAATGTGTAGATGGAATACATATCTTTCAGGTTGTTATTTTGGCATAATGTTTTATTATTTATTAGTATATAGTATCTGAACGTTGGAGAGGAGTTGGGAGACACACGACACATCAAATCACATCTACAGATCAAGGCGAAGCGAATGGAAGTACTCCCATACTCATAGCGTGAAAATGTTTGTGAAAACGTGTGCAAAGTCTCCGAAAATCCTAAAAATAAGCTCATATTTGAATTCCCCATAACAAAACACATCATTCAGTAAAAACAAGGCCCCATTGATCATATACTCTCTGACACGATTCCAGGGATGCCTGGCTTGAGTTTCTACCACCAGGGAAAGTGGACATAAGTGCCCGAGATCAGCCTCTTAATTTACCCAGGGACTAGTGCTTGATTTTTGGCATGACAATTCAGGAAACTCCCCTGAGTATTTTATTAAATATCTGAACTTTGGAGAGGAGTTGGGGGACACACGACACATCAAATCACATCTACAGATCAAGACGAAGCGAATGGAAGTACTCCTAGCGTGTGAAAATGTTTGTGACAAACGTGTGCAAAGTCTACGCTAGCGGTTAGTTGTTATTGTTTGAAATTGTTGCTATGGAAACAACATGACGGAGAAAAAAAGCAATATCTTCTACATTTAATAACGGACAAAGTAAAGAATGAAGTGTAGGCTATGCCTGTTTGAAGTTGTTGCTATGGAAACAACATGACGGAGAAAAGTATAATCTTCTACATATAATAACGGACAAAGTAAAGAATGAAGTGTCGGCTAAGTTTAAATGTTCGGAATTTGACCGTGATGGCCCTCTTGAGTTGCCGTACAATATAACGGATATGACGGATGACGGTTGCGACGGAAATACACCCGAACACATCTGGTACCCCGAACACATCTGGTACCTACACCGGCCCAGGAAGTGTACTGGTACAACGCTACATTTCCCGCCCTGCCGTAGTCATACAATAGGCTACGGAGAGCGGCGAGAAACATTTCCTCAGGCATCGAAAAGCGGAACCGAAATTCACATTTCTAAATGATGCCGTTGGAATCGAAATGTTGGAACCGGTTCGGAACATAAACTCCCCAAACAGGCGAAAACCTACCAGTTTCACCCACTGTCTCTCCCACCTCCCTCCATGCCTGGTTCCTCCGGTTTGTATCCCGGTAGGTGAAGAGGGTCTGGTCATACAAAACCGGGTGATTAGCTACGGCGATAGTTAGTTTCTTGCGTTTGATTGGCTACGGCTTCAGCTGTCAGATTTTCAGAAACGGGATTTGATTGGCTGGCGCTGGCTACTCCGGCGTCAGAAGTTGAACATTGTTCAACTTCTGTCGCCTGAGACGGACCGCTCTGCTACCCACAATTCAGTTCGGCGAAAAAGCGAGGCTACGTGACGTCACCCCATTGAAAGTGAATGGGCAGATTGGACCTTTCGACGCTGTCGACGCTGTAGTGTAGACGGGCCGTCAAAGTATATAGCTTTGGGGGAGGGGCAGAGTGAGCATAAGCAAAGTGAGTGAGAGTGGAATGCACAACAAACTATGATGTAACAGGAATTGTGCTCTGAACAGAGAAGAGAAACTGAAACTTAAGTATCGATTACATCACGCATATCAACGTTGGTAGCGATACATCGATATTTTTTATCGATCAGCCCACCACTAGTCCATACACACCATTCCAATGTGTCAGTACGTCTTGTAATTAAAGTTAAATAATAAGCTTTCTGTTGATGTTGTTTGGTCTAGGTTTGTTATGTGTTTGTACGAATATCTTTAAGGAATGTTCAATGATTTAGATTTTTAACTGGTCAGAGTTTTGTCACTGTTTCTGTAGTGTAGTGGTTATCACGTTCGCCTAACACGCGAAGGTAAGCCGTGTATACCCATAGAAGACTGTCTATTGGCCAGAAGCCTCTTCAAAAGAACGACGGTTCAAATCCCACCTGACCCAAACAAAATTTCCCACATTCAGATTCAAAATGTTGCTCATTTTACACAAACACTACATTTACCTTTTCAAACATTTAAAGTTAAAGTTGAAACAGATATTTGGAGTTAGAAATGAATTATTCTTTGCTTGCTGCTTCTTATAATAGTTATTTTAATCTTAATATATAGCAATAACACAATATATATCTGATATATTAATATTAGTGATAATAATGTTTTATATAATATCTTTGTATTTTTACCTATAATTAATATTTTTAAAATGTTGATTGTACAGATGTTTACATTGAGCATATGAGTGTGTTTCATTTTCTATCACTATTACTTCCTCTATCAAGTAAAGACAGCCACAGTGATGCATTCAAGATCATCTATTCAAAAACAGAAATATTACAAATAGAACAACAAATATATAAAAAACACTGAAACCACAATACAGAGAGAACAATCAGATCCTGGAAAAAGGATTGAACCATATTATATTCTTTGTATTTTGGACAATATGATATGTTGTATTGCACCTTAATATTTAATATAATATTATAATTTAGCAGAAGATAGTGTATTGTTTTGTTATAGATTTATTTGATCTCACCACCATCCATTATCTGAAATGTGTATCACCTCATGCTCTTGTATGGTTACTATTCTGCATTCTACTCTCATTTTAGTGATTTATACCCTCTTACTTGGTATTTGTTTAAATGTATTCTAGTGCAATCATTATATTTATTCTAGTGCAATTATTGTTCATTTATTTAATCTAGTATAGTATATAACATTCTAGTGCAACATTTAAATACATTACATGTTTAAGGCCCCAGCACTGACAAGGTTGGAGTGGAGGACCCATAGAAATCCTTGAAATGATTATTATTCTTTATTATGAATTGAGTTTTTTGAGGGCATTAACCAAAACTGTTTTGTTATTGGCAGGATTGTCAGGACTGGTGAAAAGGCTGATAGTTTAGGAGTCTCGTTTGTGTTGCAGGCACAACGTCTTAGTTTGTATGTTAGTATGCAACTTAGTAGACCCAGGAAGTGGCGTGCTTTGTCTCCACACATCTGGCGCCTGCTCTTCTATCCCGAGCTTTGGGGCAATGGCGAGCAGCTGAGGAGGGACCGGCAGCTTCACTGTGGCTGAAGGATGGAAGGCGGAAACAAACATGAGGGTATATATACATAATATGTATGAAAAATATTCAAGATGGATCCAAGTGAGGAGTATAAAAACCCAATAACCTTTCAGAGGAGCAGGTCCATCGGGTCTGGACGCCGTGGCAGTTGGATAAGTCCTGTGGGCTGTAGAAACAGTCCTGTGTCACAATCTGTCTTTACCAGTTGTCTCTTTAACAGAATGAAAATACCCCGTTGTATTTACTTGTGAATCCCAATTATTTGAAATAGTAAAACATTTTGTCTATATGTGTTTGGAAACAGGTAAAGCAGAGAAACAGTATACATATATAGCAAGCACATCTTTCATTCAAAGGTGTGGCGTGATATCTTAGAGGGTAAGAGGCGAGGTGTTCTAAGCCACTGCAATATTTAAAATGCCAACTCCTTGTATGACAGTCGAAAAAAAAGCATACAAAAAGGGAAAAACACTTCCCATCATTGCTGACATGTTCATTCCTTCAGTTAGTTGGAGAACAGAATAACACAAGCACCAGAACAGACCAGAACACGGCCGACATAACAAACTAGTTGAGAATAATAATGGCAGGGAGAATCTGTTGGAAGCAGTTAACCCTCCACACGGCTGGAGAAACCCTGTTGATGTAGACGCAGCCGGGGCTCTGGAGACAGCTGCTGGCGGCCCTATGAAGCACAGGGGACGATGAACAAAGTGTTAACATGTCCAGTACGTTTATATAGTCACTGTATATCTAACTGGATCCACCTACTTCGTTCAGTGTAGAGTTCTGAAGGAGACAGATTCAACATCGCCCTCTCCAGCTCCTCGTCCTCCTCCATCACGAGGAGATTAAACAATAACATGCATTATGTCAATGTCATGTTCACCTTGAAGCAGTATTTGCATATGACTGTGAGCTGACCTGGAGTGCTGGATGTCAGAGTGGAGGTAGCTGATGCAATGCAGCCTTCAGCCGGTGGTGGACAGGACTCAGCCCTCTGCTGCTCGAGGATGCACTGCTGAAGGGTGTACATCTAGCTGTTAGTGATGCACTTCACTCCTAAAACAAAGGCAGCATAACCATCAGCCCTGCTATCCCAGATCTGCTTCCAGGTGTCTTTGGCCCCGGCTCCAAAGCCGACAGTATGTTCCCCCTCTGACGCCACTGGTGGGGCAGGCTTTCTGGAGCACAGGTACTTCCTCAGATCCTTCATTTCCTGGAAGCTCCTGGCGTAGTCCAGAAACGTTAGCAGGCTGTCCTTGCTAGGCCCTTGGGGGTTGAAGGTCCCACCTCTCTCCTCCTCGTCCACCTTGTCCATCAGGTAGAGGGTGTAGCCGACGTCATTCTCTAGGAGCCACCTGTACAGTTTCCCCTTATACTTTCCGAACTGTAGCACGTACTCCCCCATCACCTCGAGTCGGTCGGATACATCCCCTCCCCTCTGAAGGACCTCAGTGAGAGCATTTGTCCTCACATGCTCATGCTTCTGAGCGGAAGACTTGTCCTGAAGGGAAGGATTTTTTTTAATTATCATACCCTCCTCTGAAGGGTCCTGTCTCAGGTGGCCAGGTGGACCCTTCCTGAAAGACACTCATCTTTCCATGTGTATAGGTAACACATGTTATATTACATGATCAGACAGGCAGACAAACAAACAAACAAACAGAGGGGCAGGTGGGCAGGAAGATGTATTATGTATTGCCCTGTCAATGTGAGTGAACTCACTTTATTTCATGTTTACATTAATTGGGATTTGTAATGACTAGGTAACAACTTCTCTATTACATGAACAGACAGACTGAAAAGCAGATGGGTAACATCTTTAGCCATAAAATAATAACAAAAGTAAAATAGAAGATAGCAAAAAAAAAGTTTTAAGACTGAATACTGTAGTATTTACCCGATTAAAATGTACTAAGTAGAGCTGCAGCAATGAAAAGTGTCAAATTATGCAGTATTTTGGATCAGTGTTAACAAGATACACCTGTAAAACACGTTTGACAGCTATTTGCCATGTGTAATGAGTAATAAATCAGCTGCTGTTAAAGCTGACATTTACTGTAAATACATGACGATAGCGTTAGCTAACAAAAGTTACAGAACCTCAGCGCTAACAACACACAGTTAAAGACAAACTAACAACTAACAACTATTGAAAAAACAGTGTAACAATATCATCAGTGTTAATTCAGTCGTAGAAAAATAAGCCCCACTTACGTTTGATAAGTTTAACGTGATGTTAGAACTAGAAGTCCAATTGTGTCGCTAATGTCGTCTCTCTATCTGTAAAATGCTGCTGCTGTTGCCGTCTCTCTCACTATGTCACTGGAAACGTGTAAGGTCCCCGGTTCGAGACCGGGCGGAAACATTTTATTGTGTTTTTGAGTATTTGATATGCCTTATCTTTATCGGCCAATTGTTCACAACAAACAAGACTTATTTATACAACTCCAGGTTGTTGATATGGCATGGAATAGATGTTTAACCCTTGTCCCTGAACGTTTACCCCAGAAATTGCTGCTGCAATTGCTGCGTCCTCTGACATCATGTCTGGCGGTCAGTGGGCAGTCCTTGTGTGAGGAGTGTGAGAGAATGATGTAAGGACAATAATGTGAATGTGGGCTTAGTTACTCGGCAGACACATTCAGATCATTGGCCAGTTCATAGTTTTCGGCAGTGTGAATGGGGGATTTCGGACTGCTATTGTTGTGACCACATGGGAGAGCTTGCATGAAAATAACAAGAACTTCGTTATATCTTTCTATATTTAGGGAAAAGATAGACGCCCAACGTGGGGCTCGAACCCACGACCCTGAGATTAAGAGTCTCATGCTCTACCGACTGAGCTAGCCGGGCTGTTTAATCTGACAAAACATGTGTGATTTTCTTTGCGTCACAGTGTTGAAAGTTATTGTTTCATAGTTCCTAAATTCGTTCATGTGTTCTGTAATTCAATCAAAAATATATTGGATTTGAGGCAAATCTTCTGCCAGAGAAAACATACACTCACCGGCTACTTTATTATGTACATCTTGCTAGGTTGGATCTAACTGCCTTAATTCTTCCTGGCATAAACTGCGTATCACTTCTCTTAACTTGTATCCCTGCGTCCCTCACTTGTGTATTTTCCATGCGTCTTAATCCTTCCCACCAGGGATGCATGGAGGGACGCAACAAAAAACACGAGAAGAAAGAGGACGCAAGGAAATGTGTTTTCGGAGCAATGGGACGTCCTTTCATCCGGAGTGTCATGTTAAGCGACGTCCGTTTGTGATGACGCCGGTACAGCTGATCAGCAGACCCTAACCCAGCCAGCCCTGTCCCCATTTTATTCACACACACAAAAGCCTGCACAGATAAGCGCCATGGGATGCTCCTTACACATGGGATGCTCCTTACACATTTGTGCACACAGCACACAAATCAACTTCCAGTGAGACCGAGGAGCGAGTAAATTACAAATTAGTGACTTGAGACTAGGGTTGCCAGAAACTGACCATGATCAAAACCGATTATTCGGCAGCCCTGGCGAATAATAATCGATTATTCTGTAGCCTGTATTATTAATAATAGCAGCATTGCAATAAATAAATTGTGCACGCATCGCGCATCTTCAAATAAAAGCAATGGCAGGCACTTTAGAAAATAACAAAAAATAAACCAACATCATGTTGATGTTGGTTTATTTGTCGTTTATTTTGTTTGTTGGCCCCCCTGTACTCTGGTTCCATGCTTGCCATAAGCTTAAGGAAACCCCCTCCTTCCACGAAACGTATTGGCAGCATGTCCTTCACGATCATATTGGTGATTAGTGCAGTTATTTCACCTGCACGCATGTCATCACAACGACGTGGCCTTGAAGTGAAGTTTGTAATGGCCGGCTGTGAAGCGTCTTTCTCTGTAACCTCTTTGGCGTGCTTCGCACTCAAATGCGAACGCCTTTTTTATGTTGAGCTGTGATAGACCAACGTCTTTTCGCAGAGCTTGCGTTTAACTTCCTTTGGACTTGTAAGTTCGAAGTTTTTTTACCTGCCGCTTTGTTCATCTTTAGTCGCACGTGTGAGGGAGAGTATGGCAAGCCATTTGAGTATTTATTCAATTTCCTTGATATCAGACGGCAGCGGCCTACACTAGTTGGCTCTTTGATTTCACTTGTTAGATATATGGTCAAACTGGTTAGGCAATCTGCTTTACTAGTTAAATAAAACATTGCACTAGTCACTCTTTTTCAGCAACTAGTGGCACTTTTGTCCGACTAGTTACCACATATGCCTTACTAGTGACGCCAGGAACAGCACTAGTAACGCCAAAGTCCCAACGTGTAAGCTTTTTCATGAACTAGTCGCCCTCTGACCGCACTAGTGATCTATGGCAAGCCATTTTAGTATTTATTCAATTTCCTTGATATCAGATGACAGCGGCCTACACTAGTTGGCTTTTTGATTTCACTTGTTGGATATATGGTCCAACTAGTTAGGCACTCTGCTTTACTAGTTAAATATGGCAAGCCTTTTGAGTATTTATTCAATTTCCTTGATATCAGACGGCAGCGGCCTTCACTAGTTGGCTCTTTGATTTCACTTGTTAGATATATGGTCCAACTAGTCAGGCACTCTGCTTTACTAGTTACATAAACCATTTCACTAGTCGCTCTTTTTCAGCAACTAGTGGCCTATGGCAAGCCTTTTGAGTATTTATTCAATTTCCTTGATATCAGACGGCAGCGGCCTTCACTAGTTGGCTCTTTGATTTCACTTGTTAGATATATGGTCCAACTAGTCAGGTATGGCAAGCCTTTTGAGTATTTATTCAATTTCCTTGATATCAGACGGCAGCGGCCTTCACTAGTTGGCTCTTTGATTTCACTTGTTAGATATATGGTCCAACTAGTCAGGCACTCTGCTTTACTAGTTACATAAACCATTTCACTAGTCGCTCTTTTTCAGCAACTAGTGGCCCTTTTGTCCGACTAGTTACCACGTACGCCTTACGAGTGACGCCAGGAGCAGCACTAGTGACGCCAAAGTCCCGACATGTAAGCTTTTTGATGAACTAGTGGCCCTCTGACCGCACTAGTGACCCTAAAAGTCTTACACGTTAACTAGTGCGCTGCAAAATCTCTGACATGTTAACTAGTCACACAAAATAAGCACGACTAGTTCACTAGTGGCAAACATTTGTCTGCACTAGTTAATTGTCGCACCCAGAATAACTCACTAGTTAACTAGTAAAGACAAAAAGTTCACTAGTTAACTAGTTGACGCCTCTTTTGACCTTACTAGTTAACTAGTGGGGCTCAAAATGTCTACACGTTAACTAGTGAACCCTTTGCCCTTTACTAGTTAACTAGTGAGAGAAGTTTAAATTCCACTAGTGAACTAGTGAGGCTTAAAATGTTCACTAGTTAACTAGTGGATCCCAAATGTGCACTAGTCGCACTAGTTGCACAGAATGCTAATGAGGAGGAGGGGAAAGAACGCATCGAGGTCTCCTATTGGCCCTAAGCTATAGAGCGCCACCCAGCCAACATAGTTTATTTAACAGCTTAAATACACTGTTTTAAAAATATGACCATATTTACAAACATATAAAACAAAAGTATTTTTGTTATTATGATCATATGACTGTATATCAAATGAGGTAAGAACATTGAAGACTTTCTTAAAATTAGAAAGTTGCCTTAGGACTGCAGACAGGAATATAGATCCACTTTAAAACATTTTATTAAGCTGCCATTTGAAAGGTGCTGGATTAGAATAGCATTGTGATAACAGAGTGACATTAGTGATGGATTGAAAGAGGAAATAACCCTCTTCGGATCACAGCTTTGAGAGATCGCCGTGACTTCCGTAAATATTAGTCTTGGCAAATATGGAGAGGTTGTTTATCTTCATACAGATCTATAGTTACCCTGATTTTAAGATCTGTAGGGGTTTCTGCAGCGGCCGCTCTAAAGTATTCACTGTCCGACTCACACAAGCAGCTGATGCATATCCCCAGTTCCCCTTAGCCTAAGTGAATGTGCGTCAGTCTGAACTGACGCTGTTTGGTATCACAACGCTGTTATGAAAGTTTCTCTGGTATAAAACGGGTGATGTTGGCATAGCAACCGAAGCTAAACTGACTACTTGCATCCGATAGCTGCAATAATACAAAACAACACGTCTGCCTCTCTCCACAATGATCGATAACAGTGAACGGATGGTCAAAGTCACACATACAAATAAACAGAATCAGAAATAAACAAATAAACAGAATCACACGAAGCCTGGTTAGTGTTGCCTGACTTTATAAAGTGTGTTTATAAGCACACTGCTTGTAGGCAGGCATGACAGTCGACCCATGTTCAGGGGAGGTGGGTTTATTTTCCTGCACGCATCGATGTAAGAGAGACGGAAGCGACGTCGCCTCTTAGCTCCAAAGCTCTTGCCTCTGGACCGACAATTTTTTGGAGCTGGAAATGAACCCGATTCCGGAGCTAAGAGCCGGCGCCGCTGCGGTGTGAACAGGAAAACCCGGCGCTTTTCAGGCTCCAGCTCCGAGCCGGAGCTGAAAAAGCGCTGGTGTGAAAGGGGCATGGGTGAAAGCACTGCCTGCTGACCAATCAGAGCTCAGTGTGCGGAGTTTAAAGCGATCAAGTCATATTACAGGAGAAAGGAAATACAGAAAAGCTGCAGGAAAGACGGCCGGCAAAAATCTCCGACTGTGTGAACGTGAACATGAATAGAATATCACCTCCATCTTCAGAGCAATCTGACTGTTATAACATTAGCGTTAAGAAAGCTTACTTAAATATCGGCCACAACATAAGTAACCGGATCAGAGTACATTAAGTACAGTCCGCGGCATATCACTTCATAAAGTATCACATATCTCCTGATCTGAGTCAGCTGAGCCGTGTCTGGCCGTGCAACACTCACAGCGTCACATACTGTATGCAGAAGTATTATTTTAAGCAACACATTAAGTTGACGAAACACTCAAGTCAAATGTAATTAAAGTCAGATCGTGTTTTAGATGGGGAGTGATATCATGAACCTGTTAATGTACGCATTCAAACACGTTTTCTGTTACCAGCTGTGTTCACCGTGCAGGTGCAGCTATGTGGCTTTGATCCTGGATAAAATGTTTAAGTCATGGATGTTTAAAGTTTAACTTCTTCATTTTTGACTAGTATTAAAGTTGACTTTTCATTCAGGAAGTATGACGCTGCGCTGTCAGTGCGCTTCTCCATGTCTGTGATTGGTCGAATGCTCCAAATACCACCCCTTTCATGTGAAAGCGCACCTAACTAGATAGGACACGGCTGGCTTGAGCGATCCACTTGATGACCCGCGTCGTAGTACCGTTTAGCGAGAGCGCGTATGTTTTGGATCAGGCCAACCGGCTAACTCAAACATATCCAGGTTAGGTTGAACCAGCTTCGTAGTACAGGCCCCAGGAGGCAGCGGGAGGGTTAACTCAGCCTCTGCGAAGACGAGCGCGCACCGCCTTTCACGCACCGCCTTCACTGTGTTTACCTTCAGAATCATTATAAAGACTAAAGAGAGTGTGGCTGATGTGTTTTAACCACACACCTCTACACACACACACACACACACACACACTTCAAATGCAGACTTTTGTTCCTCCATGTTTCGTTGTTATTGTTTCACTGAGCGGACCCGCACATTTTTTTCAAAAGCTCCCTTTTTTGGTCCATCTGCGGCGGTAATAGGTTTTGTGCGCTGTGATGATTCGGCTGTACCTTTAGTAATGAATATTAAATGTTGTGAGGAAATCTTTCCACCAATAATTCCAATAAGTAATCCAAAATGTATTCACTTCAGGTTTACGACAGTAACTGTAATCAGATTACTCGTTATTCAAATGTACCGCGAGCTGAATACAGTTACTTGATTGTTGTATTCTGATCACGTAACGCCGTTACATGTATTCCGTTACAACCCAACCCTGGACGCAGATCACGCAGACTGAAACCTTATGCCCACATTTCAGCTGAGAGGGTCTTCTTTACAGCTGGCCTGATTGTGAATCGCCTCCGCACCGCCTCTCCCCTGAGTAGACATGCTCATATTCTTAAACAACAATGAGTATTGAATAGCTGCATTCTGTGCATAGGCCCTGTTATAAGTTGATCTCTGTTGTCATAGGGTTACGTTACCCTAACAAGTTATGTTTTAAGCATGAAAGCTGTTGGTCAACACCAACAGCCTCAAGGTGTTTGGCCGAGCTTCAGGCCGCCTGCCACACACACTGGCATGTATCATTGATGTCTGGCTTCATTACACTTTGGGTTTAAGGTCTCTGTGAATGTACTACGTTAAACAACTATCATTGCCATATGATGATTTGTAACAGGAGAGCTGCTTGGTGTTGACTACTTGCTCAGTCAGACAGACTGGACGGCCTCTTCCAATCGTCCCTGATTCCGAGGAGACTGAGAACATGTTGGAGGATGTGGATGAAGGTGAGGAAGAAGAGGAAGATGAGGGCTTTGAGGAGCCCACAGTCCCAATCCTCCTCCTTGATGACCCAGGGATCTCCATCTCCTCCTTGCCTTGTCTCTCTGCAACACTCTCCTCCTCCCAGCCTGTGGCCTCCTCCCTAGTAGCTTCCTCCTCCCTGGTTGCTTCCTCCTCCCTATTGCTTCTTCCTCCCTAGTTGCTTCCTCCTCCCTGGCTGTTTCTTCCTCCCTAGTTGCTTCCTCCTCCCTGGTTGCTTCCTCCTCCCTAGTTGCTTCTTCCTCCCTAGTTGCTTCCTCCTCCCTGGTTGCTTCCTCCTCCCTAGTTGCTTCTTCCTCCCTAGTAGCTTCCTCCTCCCTGGTTGCTTCCTCCTCCCTAGTTGCTTCTTCCTCCCTAGTTGCTTCCTGCTCCCTGGCTGCTGCGTCCGAGCAAGCTGCGGCATCCGCCCATGCTGCTGACTCCTTGCACCCTTGTGCCTCCTCTCTAACTGTTGCTCCCTCTCTGCCCTCCCTGTCCGCTGCCGCCTCTCGACCTTCTGCCTCCTCGCAGGCTCCAGCCTCCATGCCTCAGCCAGGTGTCTCTTCAGCACTTGATTCTGCGCCTCCTGATGAGTCTGGGTATATAAATCATTATGCAATTATGTGTTTTAGCTGTGGTTGTCCTTTTTCACTATCCTCACATTATTTTTCTCTTTTCTATATTTGTGCAGGCTGTGGAGGACTCTGGTATGGCAGGCATGGACTGAGTGGACAGCTTGGCAGAGTGTCTGGTGGAGCTGAGGAACCAGCTGACTATATTGTCAGGCCCTGAATGCCAGCCTCTCTCTGCTTTTCCCGCTCCCGCTCCCGCTCCCGCTCCATACAGCCAAACACTGACCCGTGCAGAAAGTTTGGGACTGCGGATACTGGACACAGCCTGTTCGGCCCCCTTAGGTCATAAGTGTAATGTTTAATGAAGGTTACACATTATTCATTGTTGTTATAGGACTTTTATTTTGACGCTTTAAGTTAGACAGGAAACCGGGTACAGGAAGTAGGAGAAAGTGAACTGAAGAGTAAAAGGGTCAAGTCCGTCAGAAAGCAATGGCTGCAAGTGTAAGGATTAGTAACATGCAGGCCCGCCTTAACCTGCCATCAGGCCCTGGGGCTGATAGGTGTTGTAGGCCCCCTATTTAAACAACAAATCAAGGTCATTTCCTCGGCAGGCTCTGTGATCGCACTTCTCCTGCTCTGCGCGCCTGGTCCTCTCCTCCAGATGAGTGACGTATCGGGCCTCCCTCGTGTATCTGTCCGGTTGCCGTTGACTCCCCTCCACGTAGCAAGTCCTTGTCGTCCTCTCATCTCCTCCAACAGATAATGTCCCTCCTGTCTGTTTTTCCTCTCCCGCTACTCCATCGCTATCAGAACCAGACGGCCTACTTGGCTCCGAGGCCCCGCGGCCGGCACCGCTGCCGCTCGGTACAGAACTCATCCGTCCTTCCTCCTCATCCCGGCCTACAGGTTTAAAATAACCTGTAAGCTTCGGCATGTTTTGTAATAGCTGCTGGTCTCGAAACTCCTTTTCCCTCAACAATTTCCTTTCCCGAGCGCCACTCTCAAACTTTCTCTTCTCAAACTTTTTCTCCTAAACAACCTTCATCTGTCACTCAATCACTCGCAATTTGAATAAGTCACATGTGAAGCATATTCTCATTCTGATTGGCTGTTCAGTGGTGCCCATTGACTGTTTCGGAGTCATCTCTGGAATCCATCGATCTGATTGGTTATTAGCAAATGATCAAAATAATACGGAGGGAAGATATTTTCTATTGGATTACTGGTCTGGGGGAAGCTCGCGAGTGTGTGTGTGTGTATACGTGTGTGTGTATTTTTGCGTTTGTGTGTGTTGTGTGTGTTTCCCGGGGAAAACCCTCATGAGAAACACCGGCTGTTGTTCTGCCTGCTGTGACGGCAAGTTACTCCGTTCTCCGCTTGTAATTATGCCGAAGCTTCAAAGTTGTTTTTATCATCTGAATTTGCCGAAACAAGTTTAATATTCTGAAAGCCAAGACTTTGTTTAATTGAAATGATTTCATTGAGATGAAAAGAAACTGTAACGGACCCTGCCGTGTTATCTATGATCACTATACGCCTTACATTCATAACGTCAGCCGGAGGGAGGGGGAGTGAGTGGCGAGGGAGAGCTGTCATCTTCCCTTTACAAGCTTCAAAAATGTATTTATTGTGTGATTTTGGAAATAAAAGTTTCATATTCTGAAAGCCAAGACGTTGTTTATTTAAACGTTTTGTAAAAACATCCGAAATAAAAAACTTTTTTTTGTTAATTACATTTTTTTTAAAAACGTTTTTATTGGCTCATGATAGGCCCCTGATCTCCGTAGGCCCCTGGGCTTCAGCCCATGTCAGCCCGTGCATTAAGGCGGCCCTGCAGAGGAGTACTGGAAAAGTACAAAGTAAGTACTTCATAGTACTTGTGGGGGTAGTTTCACTATAGTACTGAGTCCAACAGGATCAACCTCACGAAGAACTAATTGCAACAAAAAATAATTCCCTCATCAAACTTAGCAGAAGTGGCTTGATTTTGTTCTCAGCAGGGGACATTGACAGAGTATTTCTCAAAAAATACACAGTAAAAGTACTTCAATGTATTGTAAGTAGTAGGCTAACTAAAACAAAGTCAAACAGTATCAATTTCATTAAGAACTAATGGTAACATTATATTCTTATCATTCATCAAAGATAGCAGAAAAACATGCATTATGTAGCTTACTATGGAGGGGACTTTGACAGAGGATTACTCACAAAGTAGGCTACACAGTAAAAGTAGGCTACTTTATTTCTGGTAGAAGTCAAACTAGAACCGAGTCCAACAGTGTCAGTTTCCTTAAGAACTTGTGGTAAAACATATTTGTATCACTCGTCAAATATAGCAGGAATGAAGAGCAGCTGATTTGAAAAAACTCGAGAGGCGGCAGAGTTGACCGCAGTGCAGAATCGCTGTAGCCTATAGTTTAAATCTCCTAACAACGGAGGCTTATTATATTTACAGCCCTTAATAACATCCATTTTCTGGGCTCAATATGTGTCTTGGCCGTTTTCGTTGTGATCGCTAAATTCACCTTGTTTCCCTTTGTTTATAATATTATCACCGCTTTGTTTTGAAATCACTTCCGTGAGTTTCGCCCCGCCCCTCGCTCCAATGACCATTAGACCATTTAGTAAGGTAAAAAGCAAAAAGGCCTCTCAAACGCTCTTCCGTTTACGTGTTTAATAAAGAAAAACAATTGGACGGTAGATACTAGGATTATACAATCCTACGTATTGGGATCATTTGTATTTAAATTCCAACTTTGGTCACGAAGAATATGTTTCTCTGTTGTCCACGTTCATAAAGCATAAAACAACAGCATCAGAGCACGGTGCAGAGTCTAGATGAGTTTACAGTAGTCCCTCGTTCTCATTCATAACACTCCGTTCGATGTCTCACTATGGGATGCGCCTCATCGCGGAGCAAACAGAAGCATCAATCTCATTACGCCAATCCTGATTGGCTGGTGATCTTGACGTCAACGTCAGGGGAAAGCTTGCGCCATGACGCATGCGTCATTCAAACACCTCTTCTCGCTTCAGAGCACATCTCGAACGGTAGCCGGGCATGCTTAACAGTCCACAGACTGAACCCAAAGCTAATTTCGGTCGACGGGCGTTAGCCGGCTACCCTATTCTCTCTCAGAAGAAGTACCATAGTCAACCTCGCCGAATTCTTCCTCTGGAAGTAAGGTAAGATTTTGACTTGCAAGTTAGCAACACACCAGTTGCTAGCTTGTGCTTTTTTCCCCTCACTGCCGACACCACGGTAGCGAGGACGTTTTTTATTCTTTTTTCTTCCCTGGAGGATAAAAGGATTTAAAGAATATTGCCACACCAGGTAATATTCTTTGAGAGGAAAAGACCCACACTACCTTTTTTCTCCGGATAAAGGACAGTTTGGGACACTTTTTTTCGACATACCGGTTAAGAGCGGGTCCTCTCCATGGACGCCTCTCTCCCTCACACCAGAGGAGTCAGGGACTCGAAGGCTCGGTTCTGCAACTGCGGGTTGAAGATAGCAGGCACAGACTCACACCAGGTCTGCTCGTCCTGCCTCGGGCTGGAACACGCCCAGGAGGCTATCGACGACCCCGGCTCGTGCGGGCATTGTGCCCACCTCACCATAAAGAGCCTTCGCCGACGGTTAGCACGACAAGCTAGCCTGTCGGGACAGGATCCCCTCATGTCCACTGTTTTGCCGGCTGGCAACCAAGACACGGGGGCGTCCGCCGCAGAGACTGAGTCCCTCGCCTTCACGGCCTGGGGCTCATCAACCGCGGCAGCCGCGGAACCGGTTTCCCGCGCCATATCAGGCCGGGTCCCGGTGGCGGCAAAGGACGCGGGAACGGGACCCCACGCTATACCAAGCTGGGGCTCCCGACTGGACCTCACCATGGTTTCACCCGCGGAGGATGTCCTGGAATTAAATTACATGGAGGACGAAGAGGATGCCTCTGAGTTCCTCCTGTCTGATTCGGACGAGCAAGAAGACAACGTCTTCATGTCACCAGCTCAGGCTGCAAAGCCTGGAGCGAAGGCTGCTCTCTCGGGCGATAGCACACCAGCTTCGCCCTGTCTCAGTATGGACCTACAAGCCGTGTGTCAACGTGCTGCGGCCAGACTAGACATCCCATGGCCCGAAGTGGCCAAGGAGACCTCCAGGTCCCGTTACGAGGGAAAACTGTTTTTCCAAACAACGAGGACAAAGAGGCAACTCCTCCCGGTCTTCCCGGAGATGTTGGATGAGGTGTCGGTCTCGTGGAGAGACCGGCCCTATAGCAACAAGGCCCCAATCCAGGGTGCCTCCTCCCTTGACTGTGACGGTATGGAGAGGCTCGGCCTGCTCCACATACCGCCTATGGAACCGCTGGTGGCAGCCCACCTCCTACCGAGGATGGGCCCGTCACCGAGCAGGAACCCCACACTGCCAGCAAAAACAGACCGATTCCAGTCGACCATGGCGGAACGGGCCTACAAAGCTGCAGCGTTGTCCGCCAGAGCTCTGAAGGTTTCCTCGATGCTAACCGCGTACCAGGCGGAGCTCTGTGAGGATCTGTCGAGAGATTCTGGACCGGCCACTCTGGACGAGATAGCCGCGGTCACAGATGGCTCAACCTCACCAACCTCCCAGACCGGGAAAAAGAAGATGTGCTGGATATGCCCATCGTTCCCGAGGGAATTTTCGGCTCCGCTCTCGCTTCCATACAGAGGAGGTGCGAGTCGAAAAAGAAGGAAGACGAGGCCCCTCCACCTCTGTCTCCCTCGAAGGGTCCAGCCGCTGCCTCCGCAACAGCGACCCTTCGCCCAAGCTGCTCCGAACCCTGCTGGATCTAGAGTACCAGATCAGCAGAGGTCGCAGCCCGCCCCGAGTCCCCAGCCCAGGCAGGAGACGAGGGCGAGTTGGTCTAGAAGATCTCCGGTCCCGGCTGCAGCCCAGGCGCAGCCAATCCAGAATTTCGGCCAGCAATCAAGGAGGAAGAAGCGAGCGGCATGACAGCCCCTCCTTCTCCCCTCTGTGACAGAGCTGGAAGTTCCTTCTCCGGCTCGAATTATGTTCCCGCTGCCTCGAGAGATGCCTCAACGCCATCCTCAAGTCCGCACAAAACACATGTCACATCATTATTGTTTGAATAAACCATTTTTCGCTGACGCATCCAGGCTTCGGCCAAGGGCGCAGCTCAAAAAAATGAAAAGAAAAACAATAAACAGTCCGTTAACCATAAATCCCCTTCTGAGAGCAGCTACGGCCTCTCTCAAAAGGTGGATAATAAACGGGTCTGTGAAGGCACCACCGCCACGCGCATGTGCAGTGCCGGTTGGGGCTTTAAGGGCACTACCGCCACGTGCGCACGCAGTGCCGGCTAGAGCTGTAAAGAACGGCCCGTCAATCCTTTCCCTTTCGAGAGCAGCTACGGCATCTCTCAAAGGACGGATTATTGACGGGTCCGTGAAGCCACCGCCACGTGCGTGCGCAGTAACGGTGGGGACTGTTGAAATGGGGTACCACCGTGTTCAGACACTAGAGGGCCCCATGACACAACAAACAGAGTCTCAGAGGGCAGGAGAGGTGACATCTCCGCTGGCTCTAAGGAGCACACAGTGGAAGATGCTCACAACATCTGCTTGGGTTTTCAAGACAGTAACACGGGGTTACAGACTCCAATTCGCTGTCACCCCCCCTCGTTTCTCGAGCATTTTGTATTCACAAGGCCGAGGAGAGTCAGCCCATATTCTAGAGAGAGAGATCCTCTCACTTCTAGAAAAGAGAGCTATATCTGTTGTACCTGCCGAGCAGAGTCAGAGTGGTTTTTATTCCAAGTACTTCCTCGTCCCCAAACGAGGAGGGAACGGAATCTGGCCAATACTGGATTTGAGGGTTCTGAACAGATATCTAAAAAGATATAAATTCAGAATGCTCACTCACACATCTCTGCTGCGTCTCGTGCGACAAGATGATTGGTTTACATCAGTCGACCTGAAAGATGCGTATTTCCACGTCCCAGTATATTATCCACACAGGAAATATCTGAGATTCGCATTTCAGGGGATCTGTTACGAATACAGAGTACTTCCCTTCGGCCTGTCTCTCAGTCCAAGAGTGTTTGTACGATGTACGGAAGCCGCGATAGCCCCGTTAAGGCAACAGGATATTCGCTTGGCGACCTACCTGGACGACTGGCTGCTTCTCGCACAGTCGGGAGCACGAGGCTATTACGCAGACAAATGTTCTCGTAAAGCACCTGCTCAACCTGGGGTTCATAATAAATACAGAGAAGAGCATGTTGTGCCCTGCGCAGACTATACTCTTCCTGGGGTTACGCCTGAACTCGGTGCCCTTTTCAGCTCGCCTGTCAGCGGAAAGAGTGAAAGCTTTCAGAGCTTGTTTCGCTTTATTCCAGCGTCGCAAACATGTTCTCTTCAGAACATGCCTGCGGTTAATGGGGCTCATGGCGTCAGCCATCCTGGTCGTACGACTAGGACGCTTACACATGAGGGAGTTTCAGCGCTGGGTAGCCGCCTTAAAACTAAACCCCGCGCGTCATGGCGCGCGGAGGGTAATGGTTACTGTGAAATGCGTAACGGCACTGCGCCACTGGCTGCACCCGACTTTTCTAGTACGGGGCGTGCCTATGGGTGCTGTCCTTTCACGAAGGGGTGATCACGCATGTCTGACAGGTTGGGGAGGTATTTATGAAGGCCGCCCGGTGAAGGGTCTCTGGAGCAGAGACCTCCAGCGGGCACACATAAATTACCTGGATCTTTTAGCGGTGTGCCTCACCCTAAAGCACTTCCTGCCTTTTCTCAGAGGACACCATGTCCTCGTGAGGACAAACAATACGACGACAATATCGTATATAAACCGCCAAGGGGGTTTGCGTTCTCTCCAGTTACACATGCTGGCACGCAAACTGATCCTATGGAGCAGCGGGCGTCTCCTCTCCCTGAGAGCGACGCACGTACCGGGTGTGTCGAACCTCGGGGCAGATCTGCTGTCCAGAGGTACACCACTTTATGCAGACTGGACTTTACATCCAAGGATTGTGAGCCAGCTGTGGGTGCGTTATGGCAGAGCCACGGTGGATCTGTTCACATCAAGAGAAAATGCTCAGTGTCAGCTGTTCTTTTCGATGCGCGACCTAAACGCACCGTTAGGCGTGGACGCACTCGCACACGATTGGCCTTCGGGCCTTCTGTACGCGTTCCCACCCTTGGCTCTGATTCCCCAGACTCTGGCAAGAGTGAGGGAACAATGCCACACACTTATTCTGATAGCTCCGCCCTGGCCAGCTATGTACTGGCTGGCGGAGATTTATCAGCTGCTGTGCGGGCAGCCATGGCAGCTCCCACTACACAGGGACATACTGTCCCAGGCGGGGGGTGAGATTTTTCACCCACACCCAGAGGGCTTGGCCTTATGGGCCTGGCCCGTGAGTGGTACAACCTGAATATAGTGAGACTCCCTCATAGGGTGTTAACACTATTCAGAGTGCGAGAGATTCCTACACCAGGTCTCTCTAACATAGTGCGGTTACTGACCCTAGCTTCCGCCAGGCGAGCCAGTAATGTTTTCAGACACTGTCTGTACATGTACCCAATGGATATTGAGACATTTCCTCAGCCGCTGGGTCCCTACGGGGAACAGCAGCGGGATTTGCTGTGTCCAGTTTGTGCTTACGCACCTGTATGGACAGATCAGGGGTGTTTGTCATAATGACCAACTCCTGGTGTCCTGGGCTAACCCTTAAAGGGGGGCAAGCCGGTTACTAAGCAACGGCTCTCCCACTGTCGTGTGGAGGCTATTGCTTTGAGACCCTTACGAGTCAGAGTTTGCAGGCACCTTCGGGTCCGCGAGCTCTTTCAAATCAGGGTCTGGCTGCATCCTGGGCTCTGTCCAGGATGTCTCCCATCCAAGACATCTGTGCAGCGGCAAGCGGGTCTTCGCCGCTCACTGTTGTCTGCTTTTACAGGCTGGGCGTATCTGCTCCAAGCGTGGCCCGAGCAGTGCTGGGCACCTTGTTGAGTCGGGACTCCACCTGTTAAATTCCGGTTGGTCGGTGGCAATACGGGAGCTACAATATCCCATAGTGAGACATCGAACGGAGTGTTATGAATGAGAACTATAGGTTACTTACGTAACCCCAGTCCTCAGAGTAACATGAAGTGAGATGTCTCACCAGACGGCCCTCCTTGCTATGGTGAAGCGAGAAGGGGTGCTTATTTTGAATGACGCATGCGTCGTGGCGAAAGCTACTTATAGGGGGTGAATTCCCCTGATGTTGACGTCAAGATCACCAGCCAATCAGGATTGGCGTAATGAGATTGATGCTTCTGTTTGCTCCGCGATGAGGCGCATCCCATAGTGAGACATCTCACTTCATGTTACTCTGAGCACTGGGGTTACGTAAGTAACCTATAGTTCTTATTATACATCCATGTTGTACATCAAATGCTTATTTCTCACAGTTAAATGCAAATCAATTTTTATCTTTTATATAATGTCAATTTCTGGACTGTTTTATTTGTAAGGGGGCAAACATACAAAATCTGCAAGGGATCAAATACTTATTTCCTCCACTGTACTTCCATAGTGTTCGATGGAAGACATCGACGCACAAAAAAACCATTAGTGTAATATGTCGAAGTAATGCAATCAAAATATATAGTTTAGTATGTCGAACATTTCTGAAAAACCACATATGTATGTCGAAAAAATCCAAAAGTAAGTCGTATTATGTCGATTAAAAAAAAAGGATAGTAGCCTACATCGAAAATAACAGAAAAAACGACAGTTCAGTATATCAACAAGATGAACAAAAAAAACTGTGTCCACTCCTGTCCCTTAAGTACAGTACTTGAGTAAATCTACTTCACACCACTGCAAGTAAATGTCATTTTTACATTACACCCCTGCTTTTAACACATGTAACATCGTGGAAGCCTGGGATTATCACGTGAAAAGAAAGACAAATATCAGGTCTGTTTTCCAGAATATGGCAATGAAGTGTTTAATATGTCTTTTTTTAACAAAGAAAGAAACTTTACAAAGTAACAATTAAACACTAGACTCAAACTATTTGTATACTGTCTGTTACCAAAGACTGCAGAAATCTGACAATGGGGCGAACTTCAACATGTTAAGTTCAGCGGTTTGGGTGCTACATTATCATGTTAACAGGCTCCCAAAGTATTCGGGAGGGGGTTGGGGCAATTACTAGTTTCAGTTGTTTTTCCAACCATATAGTTAAGTTTGAGGGTTCAATAAAGACAAAGCAGCAGTTTGACAAAACATTTCTCAGCACAAGGTCAACTTGAAATGTTCCAGGGCTTTCAGCCTCACCTTATGGTCTTCTTAGTTACTCAGAGCAAGGCTAATACTGGAATTAGAAGGAAATACTGATATCTATACAATAACTCATCGCCCAATATTCATTTTACACCAACATTATGGATCCCTTACAAGTAGGTGACCAAATATGTAAAGAGTTTGACATGTTACAGTTGAACACCTGTCAACACTTTGTAAATGATATAGAGAAATTCAACATTTCCTTTAAAATGTGTATATGAATCTCCTGTTATTAAGAATTCCAAATGTTAGGAATACATTTTTATTTTGAACATTTGGTGATATACAGTTGGGAAAGAAATACTGCATAAGGTTATTTGATGAATTCCAAAGATCCAATGTTTGGCCAATTCCTTTAAACATATGTTGATATTTCAACAACACATTTGCTTGTTCCTGGTTTGCAGCCTCCAACAGAACACCAACATCAGATGATCATATGATATGAGTGATCTCCATTTGCAGATGGAGGCAACTGAAATGTGGACACTTTTTGATAAATATTCCCTTGAATAATTGCGACCTGGATATGTGCAAGTAGGATATTTTGCAGCGCTATCTGGTGGACAAGGAGTGCAACAGCAGCCTTGTGTCCTAATGACTTTAAGATTATGCCTTTCTAGATTCACATTGTTCTCCATCTATCAGCCAATACTGATGTGTGAGTCAAAGAAAAACACATTTTGATACAATGTCATACTGCTGAAAGTAATGGCAAACCAGATGATTGAGCAGAGGAGTCGGCACCGTTGACTGTGACAACATCATGCTATTCAGTAAAGCGAAGCCACTGTGTACCAGCTGTCAGCATGCGCATGGAAACTAGTTGGGAACTACATAATTTGTGTCCACATACGTATTTGTAGGCAAGGCCATGCAGATTGAAGGCTAGAAAAGGTTTCAGGTGCAGTGGGTGGATTGGCCTCAGCGTGTTGTGCCTTGATGATAAAGGACACGCTCATGTTCATTCTGCTGGAGAACAGGAAGTCAGCTTTGTATGCATTTCCTATGAAGTGAGATGAACCCTGCAGCTCGGTGCATGTGGCCCAAAGCTTTAGTTGAACACGTCCCACTGGCAGTCACAGTGGATTATTACACATCACATCCTATGACTCAACAGATTCCACACTCTTGACTTGATATGATTCAAATAAAAAGGGACAAAACATGTGTAATCTCAGAATGTAAAGTGAAAAGGAAAATAAAAAAGGCACAAAGAAATACTGCAAAATGGAATACGGCTGTCTTGTGGTGAACAGAGCATCTGCACGGTATACATACTTTTAGATTTTAGACAGTCATGTGGTCAAAAGGGCTGCGGACACTTTTCAGAGCCAGGATAAGCAGACTGTTCAGTAAACTGATGTCACACACATTATTTCCATGTCAGAAATTGTCATCTGGACCAGTTTTGGATTGCAGATCCATGAGGAGAATGGAACGCAGCGTGGTGTAAAGCTACATGCTCACATTTACTCTTTGCGATGTAACACACAGGTAGCCTGTGTACTTATCTACTGTCGCTTCTGGTGTTAAAGAAACCAAGAGCCATGAATATAATGTGTTCTCCATGATCTTCCTGCCATAGTTATAGAATGGCTAGTGACCATTAAGAGGGACTATACCTTCCCTCATGCAAGAGTGTGGTACTAAGATACGAGAGGAAAAGCACTCCTTTAGCACCACTTTAGACCGACGCTGACTGAGCGCTCTTCTGTAGTCCTGTCCACCTGCAATCAATACTATGGCCACTCATTGTTTACTGAGGTTCAACTGCATCTGCAAAATGTAAAGCTGCTGTGACCATCGCTGCTGCAAGGGCTTCTGGGAGATGGGTAGGATGCATGTGAAGTCGTGATTAACTTTCTGCCAATCAAAAATGTATGTTGTCTTTCACAAATCTATCTTGGGACAAAAACAATTAAGTTGCTTCTGGAGCTTCACATGATCTTCATCAGCAGCCATATTTTAAAATGTCCCAACAGATACATAAAGCACACAGCTAATGTTCATAATGTGTTTGTAATACTAATGGTTTGCTTTGTAGACGTGGCGGGGGCGCTGCAGCTATCTTTGGTCACTAAAGCTCCCAATCAGTCCCACAGTTAAATGCAGGACTGAAGGTGTTACCAACACCCGATGGCACAATAAGCGAGGCATCAGAAAGAACATCAAACAGTCCCATGGGACAGGAAATGGCCAGTCGTGTTTACACACCTCAGGACAAAATCCAAACAAACAACTACTCATAGTCCAAACCTTAAGATGTGGAGAAGAATCTAACAGTGAACATCTGGTCAAAAATAATCTGCAGACTCCTTTTCTCTGCGTCTCCATAGTGCTCAAAGCTTTAAGAAGTTCAACTTTTCACAGCGTGTGCCATTCAAGAACAGCAGGAGGTTCTCTCATTCGGCCCCTCTGCCTGACGCCAGCATCCCGCCCACCCAGGCTCCAGCATGGTACAGTAGTGATGAGCTTTATCACATGGTCCAGCACTAAATCACTAAAGTACAAATCATAAAAAAAAGTCTAAAAAATAAGAACAAATCCGAGACAAAAAATATACACTCTCACATGAAACCAGGAAGTAGCGTAAAGCACGTTGTGTGTCAGGACACACTCGTGCTGTTTGATGGACCCGGCCTCCAGCCTTTATTCACACGGTGCACCTCAAAGGAAAAAAAGCTCAACAAAGGCAGAATTAAGAATATACACATCTCTAACTGATGAAATCATTTATGTTTGAAAAGAACAAAATCTGGTAAACAAAATAAATTAAGGCATGCAAAAGGTATAAGGTCAAATCTTAACATTTGGATACTTTTATTTTTTTAAGCCAAACATCCTATATTGTTAGAAGATCTTCCTGTTTGGAAGAAACCACTCACTCCTATTAAATCCTTAGAACAAAGGTAGCTGCCAAAATAAAATTCAAACCCACTGGAATATCACTGTTATATGCCGAGCATTTAAAAGCCCATATTTACATATTTGTGTTCTGTGTTCGAGCTTCTAGAAGCCGATATTTACATACATGTTCATGCGGATTCAGCAGCAGTGCAGCAAAACAAACAGCGAAGAGTGAGACAGACAGGAGTGCTTCTTCGAGCATCCTGAATTAGAGAAAATAAATACCACGTATCAAAATAAAAAAATGTACATCACAAACATTAATGTCGACCTCGATCAGATCCCTCCTTTAAAAAAGGAAAACTGAGGCCGAAACAAAACGATATGTAGAAAAACTAAAGATAGTAGAAAGTGAGACGTAACTTGTCTGTTGGCTTGGAAGGTGACGGTGATCATGAGAAGTGAAGCCGTGCGGAGCAGAGGGAGCTGTGGGTCTGCCACAGTAGGCTGAGATGCTGCTGCTCCCTCCAACGTACCAACTCATGTCCACTCCAGGAGAGAAGCCGGCACGGACACAGAGAAGACCTGCAGCGACTCACCCATCACACACACACTTACACACTGGCACAAACAATCAACAGTTCACTTTGAGAGACTTGCCACTGCCTCTTCGTTTTCTGCTCTTTTTTTGTCGATTTGGATTTTCATTTTTTTCCCCTCACTAAGTTTTCTTGGCAGCATTACATGGTGCGCCTCTTCAACCCTCCCGGGTCCGAGCCCCCTCCTCTCCTTCGCTGCTGAGCAGGAGGCCAGGCTGGAGGGGAGCTGGGGTGTGGTGGGGGGGGAACTGGGGGTTGGTTGGGGCAGATCAGTAGTCTGAGATGGGGGCGAGCTCGGGATCCAGGTCCACTGTGATGTTCTTGTAGAGGCTGCTGAGGGAGAAGTGGGGGCTGTCGTGGAGGTTGTTGAGGCCGTCGAGGTGTTGCCGCTCTTTGGAATACCTAAGCAGTTTACACCTACAGACAGACAGACAGATCTCAATATGCATCCTGTCATGCATCTCCTGCTGCTTCCATCTGCAGACTATAGGTGCAACACACAAGGTGAACATTAACAACTAAACCATGCCATGTAGCCTTCGGACTGACACATGTACCCTTTGGTGTTTTCTACCATTAGCTACAGTTGGCCAAGTAGCTGCAGCTTTCATACAGAGGTAAACATTTGGAATATCTCAATTGTATATTCTATGAAACAGAATGGGAACATATTCTGTTCTCTCAAATTCCATGTTTTTCCATGATGTGGCTTTTTCTTTCAATATGTATGTCTCCATTACTAAAAAGTTATTTTCTTAAAAAAAGCTGTTATTGCAATTTTTAGTCAACTCAAAATGGACAGAACAGTGCACTGGTTGGGAACTAGTTTATTCTGTGGATGAATACACATTTCAGGGCTCGACATTATAAATGGCCCGCTGGCCCGGAAGCACTATTTAGACACCCCGGGCCAGCATAATGTACTTTCCACTTGCCCGCTCGGGACACTAAAAATATTGCTTTAGGTCCTGTGGTATTGCTATTTTGACGTTTACTAACGCTACAACATAGCGTTTCGTGAGGCGGCTGTGGTTGTTGGGTGAAAAGCAAACAGCTGTTTACTGCAGAGCGATCTCACTACAGACTTTCTCTCCACCTAACTATTCTCCAAAATGTTTTTAATACCAACGGTAACCGGCGAAGCGCCGGGTAAAAAACAATCTTCAAATTTTCATTTCATTTCAAACCTTTATTTATCCAGATTGGTCCCATTGAGATCATAGATCTCTTTTTCAAGGGAGACCTGCAGATAAAAGAAGAGGTGACTGTCATGCTTTTCCGGTTATCACCCGTCCCCTTGTGTTATGAAGGTTTTTCTGCATGTAAACCGTCTGCAGAGTCACAACCCTCAAAGTGCACCCTGTAGCGAGTAAAACTCTAACACAGAAAATACCTCCCCAAAACGCCTCGTTGGAGACACGTCACTGTCCATTTGATTCTTCCGGGGACATCATGATGTCATGTCGTCCCCGGAACGAAATGGACCAATCCGTGGAGCCGTTACGTTACGTCCGTAGAGCCGTTACGTTAAACCCCCGCTGATTGGTCCAAATTGACCAATCCACGGACTTCCTCACACACTCAGTGCAGGCAGCTCTGCTGGTCTCTCCTCCCGGGCTGCAGGCTGATAACAGGCAGTTGGGATCGCGGTCTCTGCAGACCCATTCTCACAGCGTTTATCAACCTTTTTCTTTACTCAATATCAAGCCACACTTTTACTTCGGCTGTGACTTTGTGTGTGCTCAGGGTGAGTTTGGCTGTGTTTCGCTAAACAAGGAAATCCCACCTCCACGGAGCTCAGCGAGATTCACAACGTCCCGACTGGTCCCGACCAATCGGAGCACACTGGGCTCACAGGGGCAAGAGCGGTAATGAGCCGTTTAGTGGAGACAGTGAATACACATACTTTACAGAGATGCTGTATGCGAAACCAATGTGAGTTTGGAAAATTGCACAGTATAAATCTAGTAGACCTCAACAATGGAATTATGATCAGTGGAAATGGCCATGACACGGGACCTTTAACCTCACCGGGGTAAATTCCCTCAGTTTGAAAAACAAATACTCTTCTTGGGAGTCATATTGGGTCGTAACTCTGTCAGTGTTCTTTTGTTTGTGTTATTTTAA
Source organism: Champsocephalus esox (assembly GCA_036324585.1). Classification (NCBI taxonomy): domain Eukaryota; kingdom Metazoa; phylum Chordata; class Actinopteri; order Perciformes; family Channichthyidae; genus Champsocephalus; species Champsocephalus esox. The sequence goes on from CM070481.1 coordinate 4,674,872, forward strand.
ATGTGCAATTCTTACATGTATCTCAGCTCCGATTCCCTCCGTACCAAAATGTCTCTTAATCGAAGATGAGAGTGCAGTGTCTGAGAGTCCATTATTGAGTCCTACTAATATTATAACTTGTGAGGTGTTGTGACATGGGGGAAGTTTATTGAGAATCGAAGTTATGTGATGGAATTTAGCGCCCGGAAAGCTATATATCTGAAGATGGGGGTCTGTAAAGGGGGCGATGCGGGAGAGATTGGAGTCCCCGACAATAAGGGTCCTCCTCAGCAACTCTAACGACCATACCTGTAGTTTCTTAAAAGTTCTGGGATGTGTGTACGGTGTGTGGGGGAGCCAGGTGCCGCTGCAGAGACCCCTGTGGAGTGGGAGGTGGATGTCTCAGATGTTAGGCTTGAAGTCAAACTGACTCTCAGTGGGCCTTTCATCATCATCACTGATGTTATGTTTACATCCACCTCAGGGCTCAGTATGCTTTCCAGGGGCTCCACAGCAAACAGCTATGGCTCCCTCTGCTGGTTGTTGTGTAGAACTGGAGGTGAAAAAGAGGAGATAGTGTTACTGCAGGGGAGAGCGACATTACTGTGTATTTGTATGGAGGGTGGAGAGGGAGGTGAAGAGATGGAAATGAGATGGGAGGGGGAGGTAGGTGTCTGTATTAACGGGGTATCTACTCTCTGTGGGGAGGGTGGCACGGAGGGAGGGGAGGAAGGAGAGATGGAGGGCCAGGTCAAGAACCCAGTCCCATCGGCCCCCAGACGGTCGAGCACGGTCCGAGGGAGCGGATGGACCTCAACCCGCACCCGGCCTCCAAAAGTGCGCTGAGGCAGGGGCCGAGGAAGCACCCCCAGGCCCCCCGCCACAGCCCTCCCCCGACGCACAGAGGCTTGAGGAAGTAGAAAGAGAAGTAGGGAAGGAAGAGGGGTGAGGAGTCAGTTTAGAAGGGGGGTTAGTGGGTGGTTTGTATTTGGGCCAGGTGGGGAGTGAGGAAATGGGGGGAGGAGGAAGGGGGAAGTGAGGGTGAGGGTCAGAGGGTGATGAGGCAGGAGGGAGAGTGAAGTTGGGTTTAGGGCTTGGGGTGAGGTTGGGTTTAGGGCCTGGGGCGAGATTAGGATTAGGCGAGGGAAGGGAGACCTTAGGTTTAGGATTAGGGGCAGGGTAGGGGTTAGAAAGGTGAGTTGAGGGAATAGGAACTGGGGGAGGAGAGCAGGGAGAAGAGGGATGAGGATGGGGAGGGGGGTGAGCAGAGTGATGAGTGTGGAGGGGCAGATTGGCTGCTGGTGGATGAAGAGGAGGAAGAAGAAGAGGAGGAAAGTCAGAGAGGGCAAACAAGAGTGCCGCGGGGGCCCTCCTCCGTTGGGGGCTCCCTGGTTAGGAGGTCCCTCAAGGTGGACAGGGAGGAGGGCGTGAGTCTGCGGGCATACCTCGCCCGACCCCACTGGGCTGACCGGTCAAAGGCAGCCTGGTTAAAGGAAGGGAGGTGAGCCAGCTCCACAGCTATAACCTGGTCATAATGGTGTCTGAGTATTGTCATGTTATTGTGCATCCAGGTGTTGGTGTTCTGTTGTACTTTGTCAAATGTTATACTGTTGGGTGAAGTGGGTTTGATGAATGCTGTTAAGCCGTGCACCTTTTTCATCATCCCCTGTGGAAAAGTATTGTTGGTGAAGGTGTAGTTCAGGGGTGTCAAACTCAATTTCACCACGAGCCACATCAGCATTATGGTTGCACTCAAAGGGCCGGTTGTAACTTTAAGACCAAAAATACATATATAAATATTGAATATATATAAAATAATGTATTATATTACATTATTGCCTCTGCATTGGATTATTATTATAACTTCATAATTAACTACGTCTGAAAGCAAGTCTAGGGCAAATAATTGCAAGTCTCTTCAGTAAGAATGTCACATTTTGAAAAAAAAATTATTTTTTAGAAAAAGGCATATTTTGACAAAAAAAGTCAAATTCTGAGAAACAAATCTAATTTGAGATGCATTGTGGGACATGTCGTTTATGGGCTTCTGTAAAGTAGCATGTAACCGTATAATAAACATATTATATTCTTTGCAAGCTCTTGTGGGGCCACATAAAATGAAGTTGCGGGCCGGATTTGGCCCCCGGGCCTTGAGTTTGACACCCCTGGTGTAATTGATTATTTGTGAGTGGTGGGTGGCTTGGAGGAGTCTAAAATATTGTTTAGTGAGTAAATGGAGTTCTGGTGGGAAGTGATGTGATGTAGCTGGCGGCTAGGCCCCGCCGGACAGGTGGGGGGATAGCTAGTTTTGCGTCTCCCCCTCCCCCCGCCAGCAGGGTTACAGGGTACTGGTTTTAGGGCAGGCACCTTTGCCTTTAACAGAAACTGATTAATGTTCATGCCTTATGTTGGAACATTTGAATAAATAAAGGACAATAAGGGTAGAGCACTGATACAGTGGGATTTAAGACACAACAACAGTCTCTAAATTGCACACTGCACCAAGCCATAGCCATATAAGGACACCTCCATCATAATGAGCATTAGAAAAACGGGATATTCGGTGAGGAAAATACGAAATATTCCAATCATGTTGCTGCATTCTTTACTAAATTCCCCTGAAGGAAAATAGATCTTGAAGCTTAATGGTATGAAACAGGTACTTATAGGTAAGTAAAAACTATAACTTATTCCCATAGCACAATTGCTTTCCAATATCACAATAAAACATCATAATAAAGAGTTAAATAAGACAAGTTGCTAAGAATACAGAAGGTATGCCTTTCTCTTTGGCTCTATGTTTCCTTTTTAGTGCCTACAGCTCTTTTCATTAGTCAATGTTAAATGTGGGGTAGGTAAGTTTGAGAAACCGGCTCGAGATACACTTTTTGTTATATTCCATGGAATGCTCTTAACATCCCGATAGCAATGAATATCTGAAGTGCTTTGACAACAAATCCATAAAAACAATTCATCTGTAGAAGCCGTAGTACTGTAAAAAGCACGACCAATCATCTGAGCCGGCTAAACCTACCTGCCTGTCAGCCTTCCATCGGGGCACAAACTTAACTCGTGCCCTCATTGGTCATGTGCGCGTTCGTGTGTGTTGGAGGAGGGGCTCTGTAAGGAGGTGGCAGATTTTCTCCGGTTGTGTATTTTCAAATTCTAGCGATCTCGAGCCGGTTTCTCAAACTTACCTACCCCACCTTTAATGTTGGTGGTTTGGAATTTAAAAAATATATTTGCAACTTCTGTTGATAATTCAAATAAATATATACATTGTTTTATGCATGAATAACAATTTTGCAGAAGATAAAGCAATTGTTATTGTGATTTAGTAATGTGTGTTTTTTTACATGTACAGCACTTTGGCTCCACCAAAAATCGCTTTTAAATGTGCTTTATAAATAAAACTTGATTTGAATTGATTTGAAAAGAGTCATCAAGATTTAAAAATACAGATGTTAATACTATGAAAATGGCAACTTTTTTGTATATGCAATTCATAAAGATGAATATGTTTATATAAAATAAATCTTGATCCCTAAAGATGGATAAATGTGATATATGTTGACAGACTTAATGTGAAGGAATAATTGTATCTGATTCGTATTGTCTTGTCCAAGTAGGGAATGAGTCCTTACCCCAAGTGAAGGAGTTCAAGTATCTCGGGGTCTTGTTCTCGAGTGAGGGATCAATGGAGCGTGAGATGGGCCGGAGAATCGGAGCAGCGTGAGCGGTATTGCAGTCGCTTTACCCCACCGTTGTGACGAAAAGGGAGCTGAGCCGGAAGGCAAAGCTCTCTGTCTACCGGGCCATGTTCGTTCCTACCCTCACCTATGGTCATGAAGGATGGGTCATGACCGAAAGAACGAGATCGCGGATACAAGCGGCCGAGATGGGTTTCCTCCGCCGGGTGGCTGGTGTCTCCCTTAGAGATAAGGTGAGAAGTTCGGTCATCAGGGAGGGACTCGGAGTTGAGCCGCTCCTCCTTCGCGTCGAAAGAAGCCAGTTGAGGTGGTTCGGGCACCTAGTTAGGATGCCACCTGGGCGCCTCCCTAGGGAGGTGTTCCAGGCACGTCCAGCTGGGAAGAGACCAAGGGGTAGACCTAGGACCAGGTGGAGGGATTATATCTCTTCGCTGGCCTGGGAGCGCCTTGGGATCCCCCAGTCAGAGCTGGTTGATGTCGCCAGGGAAAAGAAAGTTTGGGGCTCTCTGCTGGAACTGCTACCCCCGCGACCCGACCACGGATAAGCGGGAGAAGATGGATGGATGGATGGATCGTATTGTCTTTTCAGTCATTAAGAGAACATCATGTCACAGAAAACACAGATGTAGATCAGCCAAACCAAACAGAACTCAGGGGACGTGATTTCACCGCAACCGAAATCCTTTCACACTAACACACACATTTACAAAGCTATGAAATGCGAGCTCAGATCAGTCCTGTGAAACACTAAAAAAACGTATTCAATAAAGTCCCAATAAATATGCATTTTCAAAGTCATGGTTAGCTTCTTACCACGCTCTTTCTCTTCTTGCTGTTTATCCACTTTAATGTTTTGGACTCACTGGTGTTCACAGGAGCCTGCAGAGCTGAAGACTGTCAACCAGCAAGTGGAGCGATGACAAACACGCTGCACAAACAACTTCCTGTAATATAGTAAGGGACTGCTGGTAGTGGCTCAACTGGTTTATTCCCTCCGCTTCATCGTCTGATGTTAGCAGCCATTGTGCCTGTTCATCATGGGGAACAAAGCATATATTTTCACAGAGAGAACAATAGGTACATTTATCATAATCAAATAAAAAGGTACTTTTTAACGTTTGCCTTGGGGGGCATTCTCTGGAGGTGGCCTTATCAGCAATACCGGTAAAAGATTAGACAATACCCAAAACACCAGAACTGACTCAGTGCTGAGCACAGTAACACCTATTCAACCCTTATGTTGTGTTCGGGTCTCCCGTGACCCGTTTCAAGTTAAAATTATATTATAACTACGCTCTAGTTTTTTCATGATATCCTCCACAACATCTATATAAACACAACTAACAGATTTTGACAATTTTTGCCAAGTCTTGGTGTTCGGGTTTGGGGAGACCCAGCTGAATTGTTTTGGGTGACTCAAGGTCAAATGTGGCACACTCAAGATTCATCTTTGTCTTTAGACACCCCAGCCCCTCCCCCTTCATTAACTGTAACCATTTTTTCTCGAAACATGCACCTGGTCTCCCCTCCCTAATGAATTATTAGAATTAAAATGGGTTTTGTTGTTGTTTGTTTTCCAGCAGATGATGTTGTTTCCATGGCGGACTCCATGATTACGACCGAGGACATCGAAGGAGAGCTGAGCGAAATTGAGCGGTTAATGTGTATGTTGCATGTTACTGCTGTAGAAGCAACCTGATCTCGTAAAAGATAAATCATACTTTATTCAGCAGTGCTTGCTTTACTCTTTGAAAGTCATCACATGAATGCATTGTAAATAGTACACATCTGTCGTAGTTCTTTCTTTATCTACAGAGATCTGGCTCAGAATAGACCGGAAACTATTCTTTTACCGTTCTGTTTTAATTTCACAATAAAGTTAGTAGTAATAATTTGTTTTGATATTATTGTTTTTTATTAACTACTCATGTTAAGACCATCTTTTCTGTGTTGCTGTGGGGTTCTTCCATCGCTTTTGTGTTACAAATATCAAAACAATAACTAAATATATCCGTCGTAAACTAAACCAGAAACAGCAGTATATTTTATTTGGTTAACACTGTAAACTTGACAGCTTTTTAACCCAAACCACCTACTGGTTAAAGCACGTTATTACACGTTTAGAGTAATATTGAAATCTTGAAAAGGGATGTGCAAAATAGCAATTATATACAGTTTTTAATTAACTAATTAATTTGTAGAGAATAACGAGTAATGTATATACTTTATATACTTTATACTTTACTTTATATACTCATCAGAGTAAACATGCTCCGGTGTTGCCTTCTCTGCAACCATCTCCTGAACATGTCCCAGCTGTTGCCTTCACTGCAACATTCTTCCGAGTCTCCCCCTCCAGGGCCAAAACCGTCCATTTTGAGCTCATAGCTCCTCACACAGGCTTACCGTCAACAGGTGACGCAATTACCTCAAACCACATTGTCAACATAAAAGAATCCGACCCAAACATAAATAGGTTAACCACCTCTTAGCATAATCATTTATCCAATTAACAAATACACAATAAATAATACATTGCATGGTTTATTTTTATATAGAGCAGGACATGTTTTTGACTGTGTGTGCGTGTGTGTGTCGGCTGTCCGTGGCGGAGTCAGTCACTCATGTGACCCGCTCCGTCACAACATCATTAATCATTATTTGTAAAGTAACTCAAATAAATGTGGTGCAGTAAAAATACCAGGTTAACCTTAAAGAAAGCCCTCAGGATTATAGAAGACCCCCATCACCCCAGCCACAAACTGTTCGGTCTGCTGCCGTCTGGCACAACAGCTGCATGCTAGGAGAGGATGTGGCTGTTGTGGAGGACTACAAGTACCTGGGAGTGCACTTATGGGCTGAACTGGAGGATCAACACTGACGCTGTGTACAAGAAGGGGATGAGCAGACTCTATTTTCTAAGGAAGCTGAGATCCTTCCACGTGTGCAGCAAGATGCTGGAGATCTTCTTCCAGGCTGTTGTGGCCAGTGCACTCTTCTTTGCTGCGGTCTGCTGCAGGGGGCAGCATAAGAGCCGGTGACACCAGCAGGATCAATAAAGTGATCAGGAAAGCTGGGTCTGTCATCGGCATCGAGCTGGACCCCTTTGAAGCTGTGGTGGAGAGGAGGACACTGAACAGGCTGTTGTCCATGATGGATAACCCACCCATCCTCTCCACCTGCAGCTGGACAGACAACGGAGCTCCTTCTCCAACAGACTGCTGCAGCTCCGCTGTCACAAGGACCCATACAGGAACACATTCCTGCCCACTGCCATAACTCTGTACAACAAATCACCTCTGTCTGGAAGAGAACTCTCTGCTCCATAGTTTCTCTGTAATACAACCTCGCTGTACATTTTATACATATATAATCTGTTCAATATTTGATGTTCCATATTCCATTGTCATATATTTTTGAATATGTATATTTGCATATATAATATCTATATGTATATTTTCTATTTCAACACATATATTTTCTATTTTCTTCTATTCTTGTTTATTTGTAGTTTTGTTTTATTGTAAAATGTCTTGTCTTTTATGCTGCTGCAACAAAAACAATGTCCCAAATTGGGATCAATAAAGTACCATCTTATCTTATCTTATCTTACATCCGGACCAAAACCACCAGACTCAGGGACAGTTTCATCCCACAGGCCATACGACTATTACACACCTGAACTTTGAAATAACATCCATAACATTCATCTGGCTGCTACTTAGAAATAATTGGTCTAATATATCATATTCCAATCACTTGTATAGACTCTTATTGCACTATTTCACTTTTTACTATATTTCTTTTTGTATTGACTTGCACTATTTTTTCTGTGGGGGGTTTCATTCAATTTCAAAATGCTGTTTGTCGCTCAGCGTAAACTTCGCGCACTGCCACTCCAACATCCAATCACAGAGCTTGAGGACAAATCACGGGGTTTGTCAAGCAAAGCACATGGTGTATTCCCAAACGATAGCTGAGGATTCTGGGTAGTGTAGTGTCTTCGGCCATCCTAAACTGAACACATATTTGTTTCTCCGAATCGAAGGGGAAAATTACAAAAGCATTGTACACAATTTAAACCAATCAATGTTGTGTAATCAACAAGGATAATCTGGTGTTTTTGAGTTGATGAGTAGTGCAGATATCACTGTAAAATCAATCTACACTAAGGGGAATACTTACTTCCGGGTGTATAATCCTCCGTTATCCAATGGGAATGGACGCTCACATTGCTCTCCGTAATACAATAAAGGGGACAGTATCAAATCGGAATATAATGTTCTTTTAAAAAACGTTAACTAAAGGGAACACTCTATTGGACACAGCTGAAGCTCTGGCCTTCCTTAAAAACTAACTAATTTAATAAAAATCCCAGTTGTATTACACACAATGCACTGTTTTTTGAGAACAAAAAATCGTAAATAATGCACCATAATACATTCTGACGAAAAATAAAAATGATTATGAATACAAATAAAATAAAAGACGCCTCCCGTGAGTTACTACAAGCTATAAAGTAGATTTTAAAAACGTTGTATAGAATAAAAGCTCACTGCAGGATGTGGTAGAAATGCGTGTGTGCAACACGACAAAAGAGCCTCATTCACTTTACATTGGGGTTGTTTGCGTGGTGCAGACACATAAATGTAACAAAGTTTGTGAGTCCACCACGCAATGCGGTGTTAAGGAGTCGTGGTGGACATGTCCGTATCTACCATTGAGGTCACCGAGGTCCGGACCTCGGGAATATTTTCCGAGCTGTGTGTGTAACAACACTTGTGAAATAATTGCACTAAACGGGGTTCTTTGTAGTACTTCCATTTACTGACGATGGGGGCGCTGCATAACTTCGTAGCCTCGATTAAAGCAAAGAAGAAGACGACATGTATCAACAAACCACCGCAGTCCGGACTTGTATCGGAGCAGCGAAGGAGTGATGAGGTATCTAGAGATTTGAGTCCAGCGGGCTGCTTGTGTTTCTGTTCATCAGGACATCTATGACCAGCAGATCCTGTGTGAACGCTCTACGTTAGTCAGTGGACGTCCGACAACATGCACACTAACTTATATTGCAGCTACAGGCTATACTTTGGTTTACATTGCGTGACTAAACTAGCTAGAGAGCTAGTTAATTAAGTTAATTACGTTCATCCAATGTCAGAAGGATTACGTTGTAATGCTTTTCTTTCATTTCAATTTGAGTAAAACATTGAAGATATAACATTGTATTGTTTCTTTTTAGAGAGAGAGAGAGAGAGAGAGAGAGAGATCTATCTATAACAATAGTCTTCATTTACAAAAGGCATAATTTTAAAACATACATCTTTATGATGTTATAATAACATACAATTGTATAAAACACAATTTGCTTACATCTTTGTTCTCTTTTGAGAATCAAACAAAACAGATTTAAATTTAAAAAAAAGAATGCAAACAAACAAGTGAAATGAACTAAATAGCTGAATTGCTTTTAATTCACTGGCAGGAGCGACAAGTGAGGAGGAGACAAGTGAGGAGGAGCAAAAAGTGAACAAGGAGGGAGAGATTGAACAAAGAGAAAGAGTAGAGGACAGAGAGAGTAATGAACAGGGAGAAGACAGAGAGACTAAAGAAGATGGAAGAGAGGCTGCAGGTTATGGAAAGGAGAGCGACATGGAAAATGAATGTTACAATGTGTTGTGATCATTTTAGCCTCTTCTGCATGTCCAGATCATTAATAGTAACAATCAACTGATTATTATGTATTACACTTTAAAAATTATTTATGCTGACATTGTCAGCCTACTGACATGGGTTGAAATCAATATATTATCCAATTTGTGACCCCCCACAGGACTTAAAAAGCACCTAAATCATTAAAATCCCAAAAATCTCAGGGGGTATCCCCCGAACCCCCCTAGCATGTTTGGACCTCGGTATTTAGGAAATCCTGGATACGGCCCTGGTGGTGGAGTCACGCATTCTGGTGAGATCAGGTTGGTTACTGGCTACAGAAGCCAGCTGCATCAACAAGGTCCAATATGTTCAGA